>CM035814.1:40232071-40634571 GCA_020458035.1 Magallana ariakensis | reverse complement strand
TAAGGGGATTCAAAGTTGTGAAAATTAAGGACCAAGCCCTCTTACAAGGGGAGATAATTAGGAATTAATGAAATTTTTTTAGAAATTTTCAAAAATCTTCTTCTCAAGAACCATTTGGCCAGTAAAGCTGAAACTTATGTGGAAGCATCCTCAGGTAGTGTAGATTCAAAGTTGTGAAAATCATGACCCCCGGGGGTAGGGTGGGGCCACAATGGGGGGTTGACTTTTTACATAGAAATAAATAGAGTAAATCTTTAAAAATCTTCTTCTTAAAAACCGTTAGGCCAGGAAAGCTGAAACTTTTGTGGAAGGATCCTCAGGTAGTGTAGATTCAAAGTTGTGAAAAGCATGACCCCTGGGGGTAGGGTGGGGCCAAAATGGGGGGTCAAATTTTTACATAGGAATATTAAGAGTAAATCTTAAAAAATCTTCTTCTCAAGAACCATTTGGCCAGAAAAGCTGAAACTTATGTGGAAGCATCCTCAGGTAGTGTAGATTCAAAGTTGTGAAAATCATGACCCCCGAGGGTAGGATGGGGCAACAATGGGGGGTTGACTTTTTACATAGGAATAAATAGAGTAAATCTTTAAAACTCTTCTTCTCAGAAACCGTTAGGCCAGGAAAACAGAAACTTATGTGGAAGCATCCTCAGGTAATGTAGATTTAAAGTTGTGAAAATCATGACCGTTGGGGGGTAGGGTGGGGCCACGACGGGGGGGTCGATTTTTAACATAGGAATATATAGAGTAAATATTTAAAAATCTTCTTCTCAAGAACCATTTGGTCAGGAAAGATTAAACTTATGTGGGAGCATCCTCAGGTAGTGTAGATTCAAAGTTGTGAAAATCATGACCGTTGGGGGATAGGGTGGGGCTACAATGGAGGGTCGATTTTTAACATAGGAATATATAGAGTAAATGTTTTAAAATCTTCTTCTCAAGAACCATTTAGCCAGGAAAGCTGAAACTTGTGTAGAAGTATCCTAAGGTAGTGAAGATTCAAAGTTTTAAAAATCATGACCCCAGGGGGTAGGGTGGGGCCACAATGGGGGTGGGTCAAATTTTTACATAGGAATATATAGAGTAAATTTTAAAAATCTTCTTCTAAGAAAACATTTGGCCAGTAAAGCTTAAACTTGTGTGGAAGCATTCTAAGGTAGTGAAGATTCAAAGTTTTAAAAATCATGACCCCGGGGGGTAGGGTGGGGCCACAATGGGGGTGGTCAACTTTTTACATAGGAATATATAGAGTAAATCTTTAAAAATCCTCTTCTCAGAAACTAATTAGCCAGGAAAGCTGAAACTTGTGTGGAAGCATTCTCAGGTAGTGTATAGTTAAAGTTGTGAAAATCATTACCCCCAGGGGTAGAGTGGGGCCACAATGGGGGTTTGACTTTTTACATTGGAATATAAAGAGTAAATCTTTAAAAATCGTCTTCTCAGAAACTAATAAGCCAGGAAAGCTGAAACTTGTTTGGAAGCAGCCTCAGGTAGTGTAGATTCAAAGTTGTAAAAATCATGATTCCTGGGCGTAGAGTTGGGCCACAATGGGGGTGGAATTTTTACATAGGAATATTAAGAGTAAATCTTTAAAAATCTTCTTCGAAGAAACTAATCAGCCAGGTGATTATTTAATATTGTTTAGATTTTGGCTTCTGGATGATTCCTGGACGATTGGGTCTCACAAGGGGCTCAGAGTTTGATGTAGGTTTATATCCCATTTATAAACAATTGTTTAGGATCTTTTTGAGAGGTGCAATGCTCAACATGTGATATTACATCCTGTTGGAAAAAGGACTAATGATAATAAACATAAGAATGTCCAGTGGAAAAAATTGATTTTTATTTATACAGGATGTACATGTATTATACTACATTGTCCAGATAGTCTCTATTATGTCTCCATTAAGCTGATTTTATCATACCTATTGTTCCTCAGGTGAGCGATGTGGCCCATGGGCCTCTTGTTTTTTTATCCAGTTCTTTCTTTTTCTGAAAACAGGTATTTAAACGAAACAACATATTAATTAGAAAATGGTTAGTTAAACCATTTAACCAGATTAACATTATTTATATACATGTAAAGTAAGAAAGGCACAATTAAAACATATAAATTTTAAATATCCATACAGAATATCGAAAATGCAGAATGGGATTAAACAGTAAATTCTAGTTAGAATCGAGTTCATCTATCTTAAAAAACAAAGTCAATAATATCGCCTTTTTTAATAAACTGAAATATATATATAATATGAAATATGAATATTTACCTTAGTGGATAACCGATGCAGAGAACCAAATTAAAGCCTTGCAGGCATATCAAGAAGATCGTCAACATCCATTTTAGATTACCTTTTACCAAATAATGATCTTCCCCTTTATAAAAAATAATTATGCACTATCATTTATTGTAACAAAATCATGTTTTATGATAAATTTCACATAATCTTAAATTCGCCCGCTGAAAACAAGGGCGAAGAGACAACAACAAAAAACCATTAATTCTTTGTACACAATATGTATTTTTAAAAAACCTTACCACACATGGAGTTTAATCTACAGCCAACAAACGGATTACAAGTCTCGTTTGAAGAACAGTTGCAGGGTGTTTTACATTGACGTCCATAATAACCTGCTGGGCATGGAATACTACATTCCTCTCCATAAAATCCAATGCATTCTTTTTCCATACATAAATACATTATTATTTTAATTAATGTAATCGAAAAAGGAACTGCAATTTCATAACCAAAAACAAATGTTTTTATACCTGTGCACACACCCTCTATCTCTCGGTTACCAATACAACATCTAAATGATGAACTAAAAATATACAGACAATCACTTGCATTAAAAATGAGGAGAACAAAAATATGTGTCACACATTATCGAGCTACAATGAGTACGCCTTTGCGCTTTCACACCTCAATTTTTGGAGTATTTTAGTCGAAATTTGAACTTAATAGACAACACATTTTAAAATACTCAATGGTTTTATATATCAGCGTTAATATGTGTTTTACAGCATATCTGCATTTCATGGCGACTTTCTTGACATTCAATGGAGATACTACATTAAGAATCAACCTACCCAATTTCTGAAACTATGACGTTTTGTGAAAGTTTCTGTTTTATTAATTAACATTTTTATTAATAACAGAATACTAATAAAAACTACGTATCATATTATTATACTTTCATGTTAAATACTGAAATCTGATTGTCTTAGACGCAGTTGATAATCTGTTTTATTACCCCCAGCGTTAGCAACACACTTGGCAACGGGTAACACAACGAACTGTTACATGCGCATAAATTATGCGCGTACGGTTGTCGTAGAATTCACGTCATTTCTATATAAAAGCAGTAACAGTTTCTCTAAAATTAAGACATTCAGTATAATAAAATAAATAGTGCCTGTTTGGGAAGGTTACAGTTGAAATTGACACCCCTCGCTTCGCGTCGGTTGACAATGGTTTTCTCGGGGTGTCAATTTCAACTGTTACCCTCCCAAACAGGCACTATTTATATAATATAACCTACTTATGGTTTTGTACATGTGCAATACAAAAAATTAAAAACGTTAAAATTACCCCAAATTAGAAAATTGTATATAACACAACCGATAAGAATATGTCTGCCTACTAAAAAGAGAAGTAAAAAAATTCTTTTCGGCGGCACAACTTAAAATGGTAGTGTCTTCTTACACATGTCCTTAGATTATATAAACGATTCAAACAACTTGACATCCCAAAATGTTCATTTCTAATTACTTTATATTCTATGATCACGGTTATGTAATCAACAATGTGATCAGTGCCCCCTAACACAACATGTCTTCATGCTAACTTAAATAAAAATAATAAAAACGCTACAAAGCCTTGTAATGCCATATTTCAAACACAATTAAATAACAGCTGATATTTTAGAATATGTTAGAGATGAAAAATATTTATTATAATACAAAAGAAAAATCACGACAATATGTGTTGGCTTTGCGGAGTATTGTGACAGGACGCGAATTTTACAGAACGCTGTATTCAGCTTTTTACAACTGACACTATCTAAACACGGTTATCGTCGGAAACCCATGGCCATTCTCACGTAAGCGTATGCGAGACTGGTCGTGGGTTTCCACAATGAACACTGTAGCTTTATATACTATTAGATCTTTTGGTTCTCTGTCAGTGTTGCCACCAAACACGAAAATTGTAAATCCAAGGAACTTACTTATGTATACGACACTCTTGAAGGCCACAAGACGATTCTATGGCGATCGCCAGTAGTAAGAAACACGTACCAACAAACAGTCGACGAGGACCTGTCATGTTTACGTTAATATACAAACATTATTGTGCCTATAATCGTCGTGTTTTGAACAGTGCCATTTAATTAGTTTTACTTTCGTGTTTCCATGTTAAAACTATCGGAAATAGTTACTTCATACATATACTAATTAAAAGAAATTAATTAACTAACACATCAGACCACTTACCAGTGATAGCTTAAATTGAGATTGTTGAGAATCCCCATATCCTATTACCGAACACTTCTAAGTGTCCCGCATGGCACAGGATATGTACATATTCCTAAAAATCATACTGTAATCAACTCCAGAGTTAAACAAACTTTCACCAGAGAAAAATGAAATGTCTCTGAATGAAATAGATTTTTACACTCCAACAATTATAAATGCTGTAATAAAAAGAGCTGATCTAACTATCCCAACTTGTTCCTATAATCCGCATACCAAACCCTTCTGGAATACTACAGTTAAGGAGGCGCACAAAAGTGAAACGGAATCCAGAATAAAATGGGTCAAGTAAAGAAAACTCCGGGGAATGCAACACCCATCTTATGCAAAGCATAAACGCGCAAAAAGACATTTTCGACAATGCCAAGAAAGCGCTTCTGAATAATATATGGAAAAAAAGTTATGAAGACATTGACAACGCTGCAGGAGTCGACATTCGTTTGTTTTGGAAACTCATTCGTCGTCAAAAACCACGTCAATCAAAAATTTATCCAGAAATACAATTAGCGGATCGGACTGGTAACACACCTGAAAGCGTTGCTTCGGTATTTGCTGAACATTTTTCAACAATATATCAAACTGAACAAAATGACACCTTTAATAATGATTTCTACAACAGTATCATCAATAAATATTATAATATAAAGTCACACGAGACTCGAAATTATATTTTCTGTTCCAATGGCCGCATTACGGAAAAAGAACTTCTTGACTCTATTTCACTATAGACCACATTATCTGAAATACATGTAGATAAAATACACCTAATGCAGGGAAAAGACGTTTTGCCTAAATACTTATGTATGTCTTGTTTAATAATATATTAAATCTAGGCCAGATTCCTTCTGGTTGGAAACAAGATTTTATTGTCCTAATATATAAAGGTGGAAATAAACCGAAAACATCTCCGGAAAGCTACCGACCTATTTCATTATTATCGAATTTATTTAAAGTGTTCAAAAAAATTATTCACGCTAGGATTATGGACAATTTATCTAACGAAAAATGTTTTCCTAACCCCTAGCAACAAGGCTTCCGTAAAGGCTTAAGTTGGTCACTTTTTAGAGAACGGATTTGTTTGAAGTAATTATACATGTATTTATTTTCTGAACAATCATGACTGTCTGTCTGTCTGTCTCCATTTTTCGGGTAAAGGCAGTCATTGGTCTTGAACCTTTCAACGTACTTGTAAAATTACAATCAAACTTCAAAATGACAAACTCTTTAAATCAAACGTAAATATATGCATCATTTGTATGTATTATAATATTTCAGTGAATATTGAAGTTGGCAATGCGGTTACACAAATATGGCCATAAAATGTTGGCATTTAAATCTTAATTAATGTTTTTATTATATTAGTAAATTAAAATTGTTGCTTGGTCAATCTGTGATAAACGTGTAAAGCTCTGTTCTTTAAATAAGGAAATGAAAATTTTCATTATCAAAATTAATGGATAGTAATTGTCATCTTCATGAAAGAGCCAGGTAAAAGCAACAACTTGTAGGATGGGTACAAGTACTCTCAAAATAAATCCATAAAAAGTTATACATCTGTAAACATTTGACACGCACTTATCCATCGATAACTGAAGCCTTAGTCACAACTGGTCGTACGTGCTTCTTCGGGTGGTCTACGGGAGGATTTTAACAAAACTCTTGCGAGACACGTAAGTGCATCTTACGATTTTAGAAGGATGTACGCTTCCCGTAACCACGTACGGTTGCTGTTGGACATGCACAACAATCACTACGGTTTCCTTGCGATATCTGAAAACGTACGCTGCATTTGCGCCGCCTCACTTAAAGGTATCACACCGGTAATCGACCAATCAAAATGAACTTAGTCAATTGTAGTTCCATATATACTTCAGAATTATTTTTTTCCTTGATCGATTTTTACATTTTCCTTTACTCAGTTTTAAAAATTGTTGTACCACTGAGAAGGATATTTCATGTATTTTGTTAGATTATGATCTTTTTGTAGTTCCATATATACTTCAGAATTATTTTTTTCCTTGATCGATTTTTACATTTTCCTTTACTCAGTTTTAAAAATTGTTGTACCACTGAGAAGGATATTTCATGTATTTTGTTAGATTATGATCTTTTTGTAGTTCCATATATACTTCAGAATTATTTTTTTCCTTGATCGATTTTTACATTTTCCTTTACTCAGTTTTAAAAATTGTTGTACCACTGAGAAGGATATTTCATGTATTTTGTTAGATTATGATCTTTTTGTAGTTCCATATATACTTCAGAATTATTTTTTTCCTTGATCGATTTTTACATTTTCCTTTACTCAGTTTTAAAAATTGTTGTACCACTGAGAAGGATATTTCATGTATTTTGTTAGATTATGATCTTTTTGTAGTTCCATATATACTTCAGAATTATTTTTTTCCTTGATCGATTTTTACATTTTCCTTTACTCAGTTTTAAAAATTGTTGTACCACTGAGAAGGATATTTCATGTATTTTGTTAGATTATGATCTTTTATCACAGGGACTACTTCTTTCAGGGCACATGCAGCAGCTTCCTTGGGAGTCTGTTTACATACAAACAGAAAACACGTGGTTTTGAGGGTAGACCTGTTTGAAGCTAGATATTTTGAGAAAATGCCGTATCGTGTGCCCTTTTTATGGTGTTAGCTGATGAGATAGGTAACAAATAACATTTCCTCCGAATATTTTGTCATGAGAAATACAAACTGATTTTTAAGAATTTTTTTCCCTCTATAGTGTTATATAGTGAAAACAATAACCGGTGTGATACCTTTAAGGAACCCGTAAGATGACCGAACGATTTGACTTGCACGAATGACGTAAGAGGATCTCACTTGATTGTCTCTTCCGTTATATGCACATTGACTGCAAGTCGCATGTGCTTAATCATCAACATATAAATTGAACGCACAGTAAACGTACGTCACACTTACATGTACGTATTGCGTACACCAATTGCACGTGGTGCGTGGGAATTTTCCAAAAACAAGATTTTTTTTTAATCAAAGATTCTAATATTCAGCCCCTTTTACAAACCAAAATCAAACAAAAAAAATGCGTTCTTTTTTACAAAAAGATAGAACACAAAAAAGAAGAATAGGACAAGAAGGAACTGAATATTGAAGTAGGTATTAGTAGTAGTAGTAGAGAAAAAGCATAAGATTTCCCATGCAATCATGATCATTTCGACCTGTAAGCGTACTAAGATAGAATCATTTTCATTTACGGAGTAAGGAGAGAAAAATGGTCTTTACGCACAGAACGATATTTTTAACTAATTACAAACCAAGTTGCTACACAAAAAACTCATCCTACTGGAGGAAGTTGTTTTCGTGAGTATGGTAATTTTTGTTTGTAAACAGAGTACTTTCTCCATTTTTAAAATATTGATCATCATCTCGTATGACCATTAGAACTTTATAAAAATGTTTTCATAATTGTATCAAAATCAGAATATCAGAAAAAAGTTTGTGGACTTTTCTTTTTTTTAAATGTATGAAGTGTAAATGGTGCCACCCTTTTAATAATATTATTTGATTATAATTCGATATGGCTTTTATTTTACTTTCAAATGAAAGTTTCGTCAACGTTTGTTGTTTTTTCGAAGATATTGTTAAGTTTAATCGATAGTTAACAAAAAAGTAAAATCACTTAAAGATAATACACTGGGCAGAAAAATTATGAGTTGAAAATAATTAACTGAAATTAGATTCTTCAGGGAAGTTTTCAGTATTTTTTTGGAACTTTATGGTCTCACAACACTATGGCTGACGCAAAATAATTCCCGAATTCCCCTTCGTTTTTAGGGGTTTTCAGCCAGCGACAAGGACTGTGATTTTTTATGAGAGAAAAAACAACGTGTTAGATGCCTGATTTTCCCACTTTTGTAAGAATACGAGGTAAATTGAATTGTTGATGCCAGTTGATTTGGCAGGGGGTGAAAAGGCTCGGACATGATTTTCAAGCACATGTGTAACTTTGATGTAAATAAACTCTCGTTTTTTTTGCTACTAGATTGTTTATGAACTATTGTTTAAAAAGTTGTAAAGAGCGATTTTCCCAGAAGTTTGTTTTAAACTCGCTACCCGTGTCTAAAGTTGCGTAATTTTGGTAAGAATATATAGTAAAAATTAATAGTGGTGTGCAACCTAATGTGGTATTAAATACTGTGGTTTCATTAATATTCAAGGGTATCAATTTTCGTGGATAAAGTGAAAATCCCAGTTTCAAGGATACGTAAATTCGTGGCCAATGACCATATCAGTACGAAACGTTAACAGAAATTGCAGTTCAATGAACATTTAATTTCGTGGATCAACTTAACAACGAAATCCACGAAAATTGGTATTCAACGAATATTGATGAAACCACAGTACTAAAGCTAAACTATGTTTTCAAAACATTCTTCATTTGTGTCAAACAGTTTAGCTAGTCTAATCACCAAAGCAGTAATTTTCTTCGAGTTCTTTTAACGTTTTATTATTTACTTGCTCACAGTAGATATATATCAGTAAATGTCTATAGAGTGTTCTTTAACACGAAATCTAATAATTGTCCGTGCAGCTGTCGTGGGGGCACAAAAAAGACGTCAGTACGATTGATCGATTTGCAGGTGACCTACGACGCGAATGTTATTACTGCCGTTCGCAAGACAAACATACGTCTTGTGCACGACATAAACAAAACGTACCATTTATGATTCTTTAATTATTATAAACATGCATAAAACCACTTTTCAGTTGGTATTGAATGAAAATATGCCGTATTCAGATCTATCATATTTTGCATCAATTAAGATATAAAAACCACAAAAACGGTTTTTAGGATAATATCATGATGTAATATTTGAATTTACTGGGTTATTGTAAATACAAAATTTATAACAACCGGCCACCCAGTAAATTCAAAATTTACAACTTTACATACATGACAATAAGAAGAGATTACTATATTTGTTATCTATAACTGATCTTTTCATCTATTACTAGTATTTAAAATCATAATAATCTCGTCGGCAAGTGGTTGATAACCAAGTCGCACAATTTGAAGCAGTAAATTTAATGAGATTTCACTATATAACAGATAATGTTTAGCATTTCATTCAACAAATATTGATGAAACAGTAAGTAACAAATTATAATATACCTTCTTCAAATTTTTAACGACATTTATTTAACATCAATTAACCGTCAAGCATAAATGTATCTAGGTTGAAAATAACACAACAGTAATTACATTTTGGCAAAGTATTAAACACGTCTGTGTATACACTGCTCGAATCAAGCGCTGTATCTTGTTGATGAGTCTGTTCTGAAATGTTACATTCCATATATTCCATTACTGATTTTGCCACATCCCCGTGTTGTTTTTGGAAGGTTTGGATTATCAAATTCTTCAACAATGGTCATTGGTAGAAAGGCCGGAATAATAAGGAACCTATGTAGTGTAGATTTCTTAATTTACGCGAGTACTGAATTCCACGATTTAACCGTTTTGTATCAAATCGCGAACGCGAATATTTACAATAGTTTCTTTTAGTTTCCATCTGTCCGAAAAATAAAAGCGAGATTTTAAAATCCTGGAGATGTGCTTCTCGCTATTTTACGCAAATATTATTACCTCGCGTTTAATTAGAAATCTACAGTATTCGTCAGGAAAGCCCGATATACTCTTATGTACATGTAAAATTGTCTTGTTGGAAAAGTTGTGTTGATGCACAGAGTTGATGACATGATTGGAGTTGAATATGTTAGTGAAGAGTATTTTATTGTGATACATTAATAAAGAATGCATACTGAGGAAACAAAATCATTTTAATTTTCAATTTCACAGCATGTGTCTCGGGCTCTCGGCATCATATCATACGACGGTTTACATAATTCCCTTCACTTCTGTGAATTAGAATAGTTTCCTTACATAGATATGACCCCACACTTAATTTTTTAAAGAAAAAGTATTCAGCTCCTATGCAAGTTTATGTAATATACTTGTATAGTTATTGTACTATACCGGTCTTATTATCCCAGGCCAACCAAATTCAACAATACCGAATATCCTTGGGTGGGGTGTAATTTCTTAAGAAATTTAATACTGAACTGAGAGCTAAAATAATTATAATGTATGTTACAGTATCTGTCCTCTAACCATGAGTTTATCTACTAAATATGACTCTTGGGTCTCAATATTCTTTTAAATGCGATAATGTTCATTTGCTTATAGTCTGTCCAAAATTATTGCTTCCATCACTTTTTGATGATTTTTAATAAAAATACACATATCTGTGAAAAAAATGCTGTTGAAATCGATAAAAGGGAAAATATCCAAGATATCTTCATTGACAAATCTTCATTTTTCACTCATAAAAGTTTACAGGAACGAAAACAAATTTCTTACTGAGATTTATAATGGGAAATGTTTACATTTTTTCTCCATTCGGAAGTAATCGGGACACCTTGCACGATTATTTAACGTTATCATCCGGGCTGAATGATGGGTGATGCAATGCAAAATTCCCGTAGACTTTCTATTTTGGGATGTGTATTGAAACCTGAAGGGTAGAGGGGGCGTTTTAAAACAGATAATCTGGACATTTTTCATATTAGTGAATGAACGTAGTTTGCGCACAAAGGTATTTATGATTATCGAAATATCAAGCAAAAGTGGTGGAAGCAAAAACTCGGGACAGAGTATAAATGTTAATTTTTTTCTTGATTTATCAATTAATAGGATTATACAAAATTAATCGGTTAATAGTAAAAATTTTAACTTACTACCCGTGGAGTTTGATCTACAGCCAACAAACGGATTACAAGTCTCGTTTGAAGAACAGTTGCAGGGTGTTTTACATTGACGTCCATAATAACCTGCTGGGCAGGGAATACTACATTCCTCTCCATAAAATCCAATGCATTCTTTTTATAAACATACTCACACATAACCATTAAAATCATTTACAAGTGTAATTCATTCATTAAAAATTACAATTTTGTAATCATAAGCAATAGTTTATACCTATGCAGACCCCCTCTTTCTCTCGATAACCAATACAACATCTAACGTTGGACGAACTGAAAAAAAAAAGAAAAATCATTCGTTTCAAAAACAGAGAACCTTGGGGAATAAGCCGAGGCATATGTGCAAGTGACCACAACCCTATTACTAGTATGTTTCAAATGACAATCACGCATTTAGTATAATATGTGTATTAACTTCATATATTTTTATTATTGTGCGCACATATCTCCAGATAATTTGTTATGTGCGTGTAAATATAATAAAGAATTTCAATCTTTTGTCTTAAAGCCCATAATTTGTACACCCTCAACAAAGTAACATGTTTATTTTTTAAAATAATAATAAAGATACTTGATTTAACAGTTAACTAAAAATCTATAAAATGATTAAGTGCATATGTTTAATTCATAATAACGCAATTTTTACTTTCTATTTATCAAATGAGTTTTTCGAATTTAAACAAAGTAAACAAAGATATTCAAAAAAATATTTACAGCACTATTCATTAGACTCGAACACCTAATTCAACATACTTATGTTACAAGAACTCCTAGCTAACGGCTACACCACGGAATCACATGTTTGGATCCATTTAAATAACAAACTCAATTTAGTATTGCGCAAACAAAATTCGGCCTTGGCCATTTTATGATCATCTTGAAAACTGAAGGAAGAAAACTTCCTTTTTACCATAGAGTGGGTCTTTGTACTATTTTTTTGAAAACTGAAAAAGGTAGACATTTTCTTGTTTTATTAGTATACGTTCTTTAAAAAAATGATATGATGAACCACTCTATAAAAAACTATAGTCTGAACATCTGATTTCATTAGCATTTTGTTCCTCAATTAGCATATACATATTTTGATGTCTTAGTATCAATTAAATTTGAAGTCAATTTTTGTAGGTTTTGACAATACTGAATACGAATGATTACATATGTTTAATAAATGTAACAAAAATGATATTTGTAAGAAAAAAATTGTGGGTTTTTTTCAAATGGACTAAAGTGGTTTTATACCTCGGCGTATTCCTCCACGTTTTTTAACAACGGCAAATCATTGCAAAAGATTTGCATTGTGCCAAGATAGGTACTGGTACCCACCCAAACAGGCACTATTTATTTTATTATACTGAATGTCTTAATTTTATAGCAAATTTTACTGCTTTTATATAGAAATATGTGAGTTCTACGACGAACCGTACGCGCATAATTTACGCGCATGTAACAATTCGTTCTATCGGCCCGTTGCCAAGTGTGTTGCTAACGCTGTGGGTATGAGAACGGATTGTCAACTTCGTCCAAACCAATTAAATTTCAGTATTTAACATGAAAGTATAATAAAACAAGTTGCTGCACTCGTAACACAACAAGGTCGTCTTGAGAATAAAATAATCTTACAAAAAACACTCCAAAGCGTTGTCATGCCATACTCAGACACATCAAAATCATGTCATATAGTGTTAGGGTGATCAGGACACGGCGTGATTAGTGGCCTAGACTTACTAAAGGTTGTGTTGCGCAATGACTTGTTGTTTGTCGAGTTTCTTTTTCAACTACCTTTTCAGCTTTTGCAATTCCAAGCACCATATGTTTGTTCAGATATTTCGCATTACACTAAAAATTATTAAAATTATTTTAAAAAACGGATGTAAAAGGAACTTACTTGTTAAAAGAACAGGTTTGAAGGCCACGAGATGATTCTATGGTCGCCAGTAAAAAGGAATATGTAAAAACATACAGACGACAAAAGCCTGCCATGTTTACCATATCATAGCAAGACTGTTTCGTGTCAATAATTATCCTATTTTGAAAAGTTTCATCTGTTTATGCTTTATTTCCGTTTTTCAATCATATAAGTATCGGAAATAATTATTATCAAATGAACAACTTACTCTAACTTATACTAATTAAAAGATTTAATAAAATGACTAGACACCTGTTCAGAATCATGTATCTCTCCGTACCAACATAATTAAGGCAGGTCTCTCTTTCATAAACTAATTTACTATTGACAGATACAAACTGTATCATTGACATTTCGATGCTCATGATAAGTTGCAGAAAATTACATAGGCCAGATAAGTTATTAAATGAAAATGTGTTGTATTTAGATCTTTCGTTTTACATCATATAAGATATCAGTACCTAGCTGCAGGTCTGTAGCTCCCGGTCTGAAAAACTTCGGATGGACGACCTGGTCCTGGTATTTAAGATAAGAGAATGTCATAGATCTAATACTTTGTTTTTGCATTGATAAAGATCTTTGTAAATGTTCAGGGGTTTTTATTCTGATTAGCACTAAATTAAATTTTTAATTTTTAAGTTAACAGTTATCGATAGCTAATCTTTTATTGATATTTCAGACATTGGACCCTAACAAGCGTGTTCATATAATTTCAGTCTCACGTTTGTCTTTGCCGTTCTTTTGACGAAGGAAAATTCTACGTAAAAGAACCTGGGGAAATAAGCCAAAGCATATGCCCACAAGTAGCCACAACCCTACCACTAGTATGTTTCAAATTACAATCACGCATTTAGTTTAATATGTATATTAACTTCAAATATTTTTATTCCTGTGCTTTGTATATTTCCAGAAAATTTATTATGTGCGTGTACATAGAATAAAGAATTCCTATCATTTGTCCATAATTTGCCCCCCCCCCCTCAATAAAGTAACATGTTTATTTTAAAAAATAATACTAAAGATAACTGATTTAGCATTAACTAAAAATCTATAAAATGATGAAGTGCATGTGTTTAATTCATAATAACGCAATTTTTACTTTCTTTCATCAAATGAGTTTTTCGAATTAAATTAAACAAAGATATAAAAAATATTTACAACACGATTAATTAGAATCGAAACTTACTTCAACATACTTATGTCCCAAGAAGTGCTCGCTAACCGCTACACCACGGAATCACAAGTTTGAATCCATTTCAATAACAAAGTCAATTTAGTATTGCGCAAACATTATTCGGTCATGGCCATTTGATGATCATCTTGAAAATCGAATGAAGAAAACTTGCTTTTTACCATAGAGTGGGTCTTGGTACCATTTTTTTTTTAAATTGAAAAAGAGAGACATTTACATGTTTTATCAATATATGTTCTTTAAAAAATGGTATAATGACCCACTCAATAAAAAAGTGTAGTCTACACATCCAATTTCATTTGCATTTTGTTGCTCAATTAGCATAAACATCTTTTGATGTCTTTATATCAATCAAATGAAACCAGTTTTTGAAGGTTTTGGCAATACTGAATGCAAACGATTACATATGTTTAATAAATGTAACAGAAGTGATATTTGTAAGAAAAAAAAATGTGGGTTTTTCAAATTGACTTAAGTGGTTTTATGCCTCGGCTTATCCCCCCCCCCCCCCACGTTCTTTTGTTGTAAAATACCTGGATGGCTCCGTAAAAGTAATGATATCCTTTGTTTTTTATTTTTCTGAGTCGATTGTTGTGTAAAGACCACGTAGAATATTGACTTTGTACTATTTAATCATTACCACTACTGTAATTCATTTATGTGTCTCATCTGTCATAAATTGTAGGTATTCATATCTTTAACATAATTAGGCTAGCTAATATTCCTCCAGGAAATTAAAATAGTGCGACAACTAAAGAGGTATAGCGCCTTTTCCCATTATTTCGCCTACAACTAGCCGTGTCTGGACGGAAAGTAACTGTTACTAAATATAGCTTCAGGTACCTGTCGCAATATGATTTTTTAAACATAGATACTGCTTTTATAATGGTGTCTGTAACAACTGATTTGTCATAAATTCGGGAAACCTGCATCGAGAAATGAATATATAGAACTCAGTGTATAATACCAGTTTTTTTCTGAACCGTGATAACTTCCAGCAGATTGCAATGAAGTGTACAGTTGTATATAGAATAAATGCTTCTGTTGTATGGGATGGATGTTCTTCCGCAGAAATTGAAAAGTTAGAAAAAGTACAACTACATGCTGCAAGAATGGTCACGGGACTTCCAATTTTGGCCTCCTGGAATTCATTGTACTTTGAAACAGGGTGGGAATCATTGGCTAAAAGAAGGGAAATAGCTAAACTAACGATTATGTATATGGGTCATTATCAAAATATACAGACTTTTGAAAAATGTAAAACATTTGGTAGATAATTAGACTAAAATCTAATGAACTGTGAAAATTTTGTCAGTGGTGAAACAATCATATAGTATAGAAAAAAATTCTTAAATAAAATAAAGTAATTCTTTTAAAATGATGGACATAAAGTTTATATCACCTAACTTCATTTAAAGTTATCAGAATTAGATAACAGAAAATATTTGACACATTTACATAGTGACCAACATAACATTTCAGACAAAGGCTTGATGTTACTCAACAAATTTTTAATTTGAGCATTAAAAAGCAAACAACTGGATTTTTCTTTTAACGGAACATAAAAAAGACATTACTATAAATGCACTGGTGTTTTCAAATATACATGTATTATTGTCAGTTAATTTTATTTGGAGAAAAATGTACATGTTACCCCCCTGATTATTTACTACTGACATAAAAATTACACCACTGACCCAGCGATAAAAAAGAGATAAGTGTGTTAAATTTTGTAAAATAAAGTAATTTTTATTTTGGATTGCATTTAAAACATAATAAAGAGATATAGCGCCTTTTCCCATTATTTTGCCTACACCTGTGTTTGGACGGAAAGTACCTGTTACTAAAAATAGTTTCAGGTACCTAGCTGTCGCAATATGAAACCTAGATACACTGTACTGATTTTATAATGGTGTCTGTAACAACCGATTTGTCATAAATTCGGGAAACTCTGTGTATAATAGTAGTTGATATTCTGAACCGTGATAAGTTCAAGCAAATGCAATGTATCTAAGTGTAAATAGAGTATATGTATAGTGTTAATGAAGAGATCTATATATATATATATATATATATATATATATATATATATATATATATATATATATATATATATATATATATATATTGGGTGTGTTCATACTCAGACTGAATTAAACAAGATAATTTTTAAAAAAAAACAGAGAAGAATAGATACATGTAACTTAACCTCTCTATTCTTTTCATGTTTCAATTTAAGTGAAAGAAAATTTACTACTTGGTGGATTCGATCCAGCGATCACAATATCAAAAAGACCTCCGCGTTACCACTAGGCCACGCATCTAACATTTCCTGAAGATGCATTTTCAATATGTTTGGCTAAATTGGCTATATACATGATTGTATTAGAAAAGACACTAAGTGAAATATTTGTCTAATTTTCAGTACGAAGACCAAGTTAAACCAAAACAATTTCAATTTAAACGTGTACCTGTAAAACAAAATTTTAATCGGATTTCTTTGGTTTAAAGTGGTTCAAATAGTTAAATATCCAATTTTTTATCGTATACTAACTTCTTTCCTATATATCCCTAACAAAACCTGAATATTTTAATGATGTCGTGTAAGATAATTAAGACTCTTAGAGCATGGTGATTGTGTAATTTGCGTTCCTTTGAATATATTTAAACTAAATATTGTATAATATTGAAAATGTCTGATGTTTGCAAAAGTGCTATATTTAAGGCCAAATCGTATATTAAGTGCACTATACCTCTTTGATCTTAAATAAAAGTTTTCGTGTCTCATTCTTTCATAATATGAAGATAGACATACTGTTACACCACTTATAATCAATGTTACACCACTGACAGAAAAAATGGCATGTAGATTTTTTTTTTACATGAATTCACTCATTTTTTGATGTTATATTTTTTACTATTGGCATCCACAAACTTTTATCCACCTTGTACCGAGTTCCAACTTTCTTTGGCTCACCAATCTCACAAACAACATCGTCAATACTATACCAGCTCATATCAATCATACATTTTGGACAATAAACTTTAAATTTCTCCAATTTTCTCCCAAATCTATGCATACAACGCACATACACTTCCTCTTTGTCTATATGTTTGTTGAAGCTCAGCTAGCATTTGTTACCTTTAAATATTTGAAAGATTTTAGTATAACATAAAAGGGAATGTGAAATGTCAGTGGAATAACATATCTTATAAGTCATTAAAAAATTTGATTTTTTTATAAAAATAACATGTAGATAATTTCATTTCTTTATTCAAATAAATTTGTTTTTACTTTGATCTTTTAATCATTTATTTAAATGGGTAAAAAATAACTAAAGCATACAAAATGTCAATGTTGTAACAAATATAACAAACCTAATAAGTAATAATGTCAATGGTGTAACACGTCTCATTTTCCAGATTTAAGAAAACACAATAGCAATTAAATAGCCAAGCTTTCTTTATTATGACAGTGTCTTACTTGTAAAATTGATAAATAACAATTTTTCAAAATGCTCAAAATATAAATGAAATGGAAGAAAAAGTAAAATAATTAAATAACGTCATGTGGTGTAACAATTTTCTCAGTGGTGTAACAACAATTTTTGGTTAAACCACTGACCGTTATACCACCGATGTATCCATAGTAAATGTAGCAGTATGACACAAGAGAACAGAAACTACACAAAGCTACACAGCCTATGTTATAATGTGATAAACATTCATCATTTATGTGAAAAACTTTTTTGTTCTTTCATGATAGAAAACCTTAAATAGCACGTTATCACACTGAGCCACAGTTTACATTGTATTTTTCTGAGCATACTAACATTTTATGTTATATTTTCTATCACAATGATGTCATCACTGATACATTTATCTTTTTAGCAGCAGGGAATGATGTCACTATGATCTGGGGAATTCTATCTTTAGTACAATATCATTTACTTGATGTATTTTAAGATATTTTTAGATAATTTGCCTTGTTACACCAATGACAAAATTTTTAATACAAGCATATATCTCATCAAATTCATTGCTTTTAAAAGAGAACTTGTTAAGGAGCATAGCAGAACTTAAAATATGAATGTTGTTTTGAAAATTAACGGTGATTTTTGGAATAAAACATCAATATTATTGAAGATATTGTAGGTTAAAGACGTTGGAAAAATTTAATGACAACATAAATTCATTGATATCTCATAACAAATAATATATATTTTTAATACTTTAAGCAGTAAAATTGTCAATTTATTTGTTCAACAATAAAGTTTTAAGTTTCTAAAATCCAATGGTACTGTATATATTCCCCAAAACATTACCCCCCCCCCTTTAAATTGACACTGACGCAAAAGACTGCATATTTTGATAATGACCCGAATAAAATGCATTACAATCTTGTACTACAATATCTTAGTGATATTGCTAACATTTATAGGAAAGATACTTCTCGCTACAGTACTCGTTATGAAGACGATTATATACCTCCTAGAGTTAAATATGATACATATTTTTAAAAAATCATTTATTCCTGATGCTATAAGCAAATTGAACTCACTAAATTCGGATACCAAGAAATCAACATCCATCCGCCAGTTTCAAAGAAGCATTTCTACATGTACCAGTGATTCAAAAGTTCCTAAATATTTTCTTCATGGTAAAACAGCAACTACATGTAATATCGTTCATACAAAATTAAGGCATAACTGTTTACTAAATTATGATTTATACAGAAGAAATATTATTGATTCTCCAAATTGCATATGTGGAAAGAAAGAAGATATATATCTCTTTCTATTTGTTTCTAAATGTTTTTCAAATGCAAGAAATACTTTATTTAATGAACTATTCAAAATACACGATTTAGGTATTATAGATTCGCATACTTTACTATAGGGTAATGATAACTTAGATTATAAAACCAATGTTAGAATTTTCACTGCTGTACAGAACTTTATAACCAATTCTCGCAGATTTATATTAGTATAATATTTTGTTTTGATATGTTTGTTCTTTGCCATTTTATATATACATATATCATGTTTTATGACAATTGAAAATTATTTGTATTAGGGTGAGAACCTAGTAAGTTGCAAGAACTTGTGTTCGAACCCTTTGTATACATGTATTTATACAATAAAATATGTTTAAACCAAACCAATAATGCATAGCTAGTGTTATTAAAGAGATCTGTTTTGGGTGTGCTCATACTCAGGCTGAATTAAACAAGATACATGTAATTTTAAAAATTCCAGTCGATTAGATACACGTAATTTAAAATATATAAAGCTGACATGAATTCACAAAAGCATTTGGTCGCCATATTAGTTTCGATCGATCCTCTACTGCCACTGGAGTATATATATAACGGGCGAGAAAGTTACGGTCGGTGGCTTTCCGATCGAGACATTCAGATTGCACGGACTTCTAAATGCATAAACTACACATTGTAGTGTAATGTTTGTAATAAAGAATATAAAAAGAAACTAGACACGATCTCGTTGCAAGCAACGAGGAGGTCTTCCGTCCGATTTTTAGAAGAAAATATGACATCATCGACTTTGATTTTCGACAAAAAAACATGATATGGAAAAAAAAGTGAAGAACTAATGCTTTTTTGTATCGCATTTTTTAAGTTCTCTTATATTGCTTTTTTAAATACTTGCATTTATTCCGATTAGGATAGAAAAGATTAAACTTGTTTACCTCTGGCTCCTAAAAACCCTAATTAGGTAACGCAAGAGAAAATCCTTATATTGTAAGGATATATAAACGTATTATACCTAATTCAGCTTAAATAACCTTTAACAAAATAGTTATTAGTAAAACGCTATAGATAAAAGACTTTAGAGCCCTTTGATCCCCTAATTTAAGGGGTCAGCCCCTTTTTCTTGAAATCAAATGAAAGGTCATTTAATTCTGAACACATTTTGTCAACAAATGTTTAGAAATTCGTTACCGTTCTGGAGATATATGGGAAAGAAGGTTTTAGGGGCCGATCCCTAATCTCCTTATAGGGGCCGTTAAACGAAATTTTGAAGGTTGCATATTGTTAAGAACATAATTTTGAACAACTTTTCTTCTGTACTGCATTTCAAAATATGTTTCCTTTCTGAGATATGGGTGATCAAATTTTGGAATTTTGACCCCTAAAAACCCCTAATTACGTAACACACGATGAAATCATTACATTGCTTGGATACATAACTCTAAGATAAACATATTTGCTTCTATAACCTTTCACAAAATATCTCTCAATAAAGGGCTTTAGATAAAAGACTTTAGAGCCCTTTGATACCCTAATTTAAGGGCCAGTCCCTTTTTCTTGATATCAAATGAAAGGTCATTTAATTCTGAACACATTTTTGTCAACAAATGTTTAGAAATTCGTTACCGTTCTGGAGATATATGGGAAAGAAGGTTTTAGGGGCCGAACCCTAATCTCCTTATAGGGGCCGTTAAACGAAATTTTGAAGGTTGCATATTAAGAACATAATTTTGAACAACTTTTCTTCTGTACTGCATTTCAAAATATTTTTCCTTTCTGAGATATGGGTAATCAAAATTTTGGACTTTTGGCCCCTAAAAACCCCTAATTACATAACACATGATAAAATCATTACATTGCTTGGATACATTACTGTGAGATAAACATATTTGCTTCTAAAACATTTCACAAAATATCCCTCAGTAAAGGGCTATAGATAAAAGACTTTAGAGCCCTTTGGTTCCCTAATTTAAGGGGCCAGCCCCTTTTTCTTGATATCAAATAAAAGGTCACTTAATTCTAAACACATTTTGTTCAACAAGTGTTTAGAAATTTGTTACCGTTCTGGAGATATATGAGAAAGAAGGTTTTAGGGGGCGATCCCTTATCTCCTTTTAGGGGCCGTTTAGCGAAATTTTGAAGGTTGCATATTGTTAAGAACATCATTTTGAACAACTTTTCTTCTATACTGCATTTCAAAATATTTTTGCTTTCTGAGATATGGGTGATCGAAATTCTGGACTTTCGGTCCCTAAAAACCCTTAATTACGTAACATATGATAAAATCATTACATTGCTTGGATACATAACTGTAAGATAAACATATTTGCTTCTATAATCTTTCACAAAATATCCCTCAGTAAAGAACTACAGATTAAAGACTTTAGAGCCCTTTGGTCCCCTAATTTAAGGGGCCAGCCCCTTTTTCTTGATATCAAATTAAAGGTCTTGTAAATAAAAACTTTTTTTACATGACATGTTTTAACAAAATATTTTTTAATCTCAATTTTCGGGTCCAGGCGAGCTTCGGCGCCTTTCAAGCTAGGTCAAATTGAAAATAAAATTACAAATCTACAATCTTTCGTCTACTATCCCTGAAAGTTTGAACTCAATATGAAAATCGCTAAAACGTCAATTTCTCAAAAACAGAAGTGACGTCATCAATAAAATCAAACACCTATAAAGTTCAGATAACTATCTATCAGATCTGAAAGTTTCATGAAAATCGGTCGAGCCGTTTCCGTTCATAGCAACGAGTGGGTCTTCCGTTAAAGTCGAAAGTAAAGCTCGAAGTTCCTGTAAGAAGCAGAGTTCTTAAACTAATAAAGAAAAATTTTTAAAAATTTAAAAAATCGAATCATTCTTGGTACGACTCAACAAAATCCGAATGATTGTAAGTACGACTTAACAAAAACCTTAACGATATCAAGAAGGACTTGACAAAAAAATCCGAATGTGTTCACGTACGACTTAACAAATTTCTAATGATTTTAGGTACGAGTTAATTTAACTTTGAACTTAACGCTATTTTTAAACCAAGAACGCGGAATCAAAATTTCCGGAAAATTCATTTTTTAAATCCCGATATCTATGTAATGCATCGTCCGATTTTAAAACGGATTTCAGATTTGAATTCACCATGACATACTCTGTAACATGGTTGCATTAATATTTTTTATTAAAAAAAATGAAAATTTCAAAAAATCGAAACTACTTCCGGTTTCGAGCAAAATAAATGAATAAAAATTTAAACCCCTCAGTACACCATACTATTGATACATCTATCATATGCAAAAATTTCAAATCAATATCTTTAACGGTTTTTGAGATTTCCTCCGGACAAAATCACTTTTTTAAAAATAAAAAATGGCCGTCAAATTTGAACGGAAGTGACGTTCTCGCTGAAACTTTAACATCATTGAGGCAAGGTCACTTTACAAAAGCTCTGAAAATTTCATTGAAATCGAAAGAACACTTTTTGAGATATAAAGCCGAGAAGGTGTCAGAAAAAAAATAAAAAATAAAATAATAATAAAAAGAAACCGAAGAAAAACAAGAGGGTCTTCCGTTGGAATAATATTCCGTTGTGTATAGCGATAAGGAAAACAAAAGAAATCGACAACTGATATGGCGGTAGTCGGAGATGAAAGGTAAATAATGCGTATAATGAATTCATGTCAGCTTTAAGTGAAAAAATTGTTACTACCAGGTGAAATCGATCCAGCGATCACAAAATCAAAATGTTTTAAGACCTCCGCGTTACAACTAGGCTACGCATCTTACACTGTGTTTGGGTGTCTTTTAAATATATATATATTTCTCTAATTTTTAGTACGAAGACCACGTTAATTAAACCGAAATTAATTCAATGTAAACGTGTACTACAATTCATGTAGAACATAATTTTAATCGGATTTCTTTGATTTAAAGTGGTTCAAATAGTCAAATATACCATTATTCTTTTTTATCGCATACTAGCTATTTTCCTATATATCCCTGACAAAACCTGGCCCTTTTAATGATGTCGTGTGAGATAATTAAGACTCTTAGAGCATGGTAATTGTGTACTTTGCGTTTCTTTGAATATATTTAAACTAAATATTGTATAATATTGAAAATGTCTGATGTTTGCAAAAGTGCTATATTTTAAGCCAAATCGTATATTAAAGGAAGTGAACATGAAAAAAATAATTGTTGCTTTATAAATTTTAAAAGACTTTTAAAACTTAGAAATGAGGACTGTAACCTTTTTGTTTATTTCTATCATGAGATTTTATTACCTGACGTCATGACGTCAGGCATATCTAAGGTTTAAAAGTTACAACATCCGAAACAGTGCAGTCAACAATGGAAGCTAGCAATATCATTTTTCATTGAAAAAAGATTTATCAATGCATATTAATAATGTGACGACCTTCAAATTCGCAATTAACGAAAACGTTGTAATGGATGTAACAATTAAGCAATAGTGAGCAAGTGTTTAAAGCAAAAAGGAGGTTCACTGTGCACGTGTGTAATTAGTCAGCATGCGCGGATCTAGAGGGGGGGTCGGGGGGGTCCCGACCCCCCTGGAAAATGAAAATTTATTAAATTTACATAGTAAAATTATCGCAAATATGCCTCGGACCCCCCCCTGGAAAACACAATTACCCTTCGGACCCCCCCTGGAAAAATTTTCTGGATCCGCGCATGGTCAGCCCGTGAGCTGGCTATATTAAGTTAGGATGAAACTTCAATTGCGCTTGCGTAAATTGGAGTTCTGGGAAGAAATTAGACAGTTCGTGTTAGAAAAATTCGAAGACTTTATGAAACCGGTCAGTTTCTAGGTCAAACTATGCATAAATGTATTGGAAGACTGTCAATGGGAATCGTCTGCAGCCACACAGCCCGGAGTCCGCGTATATCTTCCCAACTCTCTTAGTGAGATTGAAAAGTAAATATATTGGAAGTAGTTTGCCACCAAACCATGAAAATCAGAGAGCTATGTCAACAAAATTACAACTTTAAGTATTAAGTAGGTGTGCAGGCATACATTGCATGTACACCGCTACACGCTTACATGTATCTCCTCACCTACATGTACAGCCATAAAAATAAGGCTGCAAACTAAATGTGCACCCGCATAATTATTATTATTGTTCTGGAAACTATTTACCTAGTACATGTATTTCAATAGATTGTGTATTCACTTTTGCCCTAAAATTAAAATTCCGCTGGCTGACTTTCTTAGCTTCCTTGTCATGCTTAAAAATAGATAGCACTGTTTGAACGGTTGAAGGGGAGGGGTGTCATCACAACAAGATATTACCTAACGAAGCAATATTAAAGGCCGGGCACATTAAACATGCATCGGTTGATATATATATATATATATATATATATATATATATATATATATATATATATATATATATATATATATATATATATATTTTTTTTTTTTTTTTTTTTTTTTTTTTAAAAAGAAAAACAGAAAAACAAAAATGTTGTACTGGATGTAAAAAGCATCATTGAGCAAGTTAACTGCCCGGTACACGTGCGCAATCCAATAGAAAGGCCCCTACATTTGAACGGTGAATGGGGGGGGGGGGGCATCGCAACAAGTGGTGCCTAATGATTATAATATTACATGGTAGAATCAGAGACATAAATGTTATTTATGTCTCTGGTAGAATGTAAACTATAATTGTGTTCGGTTATCATTTCTAAACAAAATTGCCAGTTTTTATTAAAGTCATAACTTGCTAAAATTCATAGAACCAAGTTCTTGCAATGAAATAAATATGTTTAGTCAGGCAAGCTTTTTGGAAAGCTATTACTTGTCAATTTAACACTCTCAGTGCAAGGTTTATGGAGGTTATCCATTTTTCCCCAGCATGCATCTGTTCTCTGACGTAGATAAGCCACATTGCTGCTGGTGACTGGGTCAATGATAAAACTGGGTCAATGTTTATGCAGAGTTGATAAAAGTTACAAAGAAAAATTATACCTGGATGTGCAGCAAAATTTTGTACTGTCATGAAAGGACAAGGATTCAGTATATTTCTATAACTGAACCTTAGGTAACTACACATGATTTGTGCAAAAATAAAAATAGATAATTTGTGAAATATGAGACCATGGCATTCCAGATGTTTGTACGGAGATGTGGCAGTCAGTGTTTACATAAATAAAATGCTCTTTGTAGATTTCAAATAAATGTAAAAATGTAATTTCATTTTCTTTGTGGGGTTTCTTACCGTTACTTTTTATTTAAATGCTCTAGAAATCTTCCTCTCTGATTTGTTTTTATCTTAATTAGATTAAATCTTGATGATACGTATGCCGGTTCCATTTAGGCTGTCAGAAGAATAACAGAACCAAGTCACATTTTAAAAATCAGGATGCTGAGCAATGCGCCTTGTGTGCTCATTTATGTAGCACACATAATGTTAAAACTCATAACAACAAATTAAGAAATCCCCGAGTGCAAGAAAAATAGGTCACACAACAGTAACACTGATCCAGGGACATTCCATTCTAGTTAAATGTCACATTAACTGCAGTGCTGGTGCCTGGTGGGAATGCATCATTCTGAGATCTAAAATATTCCTTCATAAACCTTGTTTCAAAATGACAACTCTTTACATTCATTTCAACAATTCACATTTTGACGATGACATTTTATCTCTGTTACTAAGCGTGTGTAAAGATGCAATGTGTCTCACTGACGTCAGCATCAGTGCTGCCCTCTCTTAGATGCTTAGAGATAACCCAGCAGGGAGGTAATGATTTTAACAATATGGCAGCCTTCATGGATTGCAAGAATTAGTTATTCTAAGTGATATATCTTCTTACTGAGGAAAGCTATGTCTAAATGGTTTTCAGATATCATTATATACATCAAACAGACAAATTTGAGCCCATGATAATTTTTTCATGTTCACTTCCTTTAAGTGCGTTATACCTCAAATTTCCTTCAGAAAAAAACTACCTATATAAAATTCCTCTAGAAATTATACCTCCTAATTTTTTTTCATTTATACTTGTATATATATATTTTTTTGGGGGGGGGGGCTGTAATGTGTAAGAATTACCCCTCCCCCCTCTACACACACACACACACACACATACACACACACACACACACACACACACACACCATCATGACCATAGTGCAATGTAAAAACAATTTTTCATTAAAACCTGTCTAGCAGAGTTGAAATAAGTCTAAGGTCTTTGGAATCGTTAGGTTTTTAGCCGTAGCGCTTTTTGGCGCTAAATTCAGAATTGCGAACCCGATAAATAATCATTGTCGATCTTTCTTTTTTTTTCGTTTCTCAGAATAGATGCATGGTATATACATCTGTTCACTGAAAACAAAAAATGATTATCTTCGAAGTATCGAAACAGGAGTTTTAAAAAACGAAATTTGTTCCCGAAGGTTCAAATTAAGTTCGGGTTTGGACTTTAAGTTTGAACTGTCAACATTTAACATTCATTTAATGTGGTCATTTTGTTGACAGAAAACAAGGTATAGTGCACTTATATACCCTGATATGGTGTTGTTATAACATTATATACTACTCTTTTAGCATAACTAAACAAAGATTTATATTGGGACTTGTCTGCAGATTATATGTCTATTTATCTCTTTACAATGCTACAGCATGATTCCAAAGTTTGAGATTTTCAAAATCATTTCGACAACTTTTTTGTGAATGCAAACAAGTAAGTTGTCGTTTAAATATTACATCAGTTTGATTTTAGTGTAAGTCTTCTGAAGGTTTTCAAACTTGTCGTTTTCATACCGGCTATTCCACGTACAAGTCATCATTTCTCGGGTATGTAAATGGAGGAAATTGATACAATAATAACTAATTAACTTGCCAATGGATTTAGATGAGGTATCGTCTCAAATTTTAAGCCATGGTTTTGAGTGTAAATACCAGGGATGGGATAAACAACGAAGGACCAGACCAGGATTTAAACCCAGGTCCCCTGAATCTCTAGTCAGGTGCTCTATAGCTCTACCAACTGAGGTTTCTGGTATTTGAACTGGTCTGACTGTCACATTCCTTTCCCCACCCATAAGTGATCTTTGCCCTCAAAGATCACCCAGGCTCTTCCCTAGCTGGCAGGAGTAACCTGTCAATTCCAGGGGTTGGCATGCACCTTTTAAACATCCTGATAGGAGAAATAATGAAGCCAAGGACCAGACCAGGATTCGAACCTGGGTCCCCTGAATCTCTAGTCAGGTGCTCTACCATCTGAAGTTTCTGGTGCCAGTATTTAAACAGGTCTGACTGTCACAGGAGATTTTATAACATTTTGAAAATACCTTTTTTCTTAGCTGTTTGATCACATGAATTATCATTATACAGTAAAACACGCTTATAACGAAGTCTCAGGGACGGGCAATTTTACTTCGTTATAAGCGTAATTCGTTATATCCGTCAAGTTTACAACATGTAATAAAGTCACAGGGAATGAAAATCACTTCGCTGTAAGCATCAATTCATTATAAGCGTGTTTGCTATAACCGTGTTTTACTGTAATTAGCATTGATATGTGTCATGTAACACCAGCTTTGACCTGTTTCTAAAACTATTCATTATGATTGCATGAGCAATTAACAAGATGTTTTATGTAAACTGAATGAGTAAGCAATTATGCTTTTCTTGCTTTGGTATATATTTCCTGAGCTACAAGGCATTCTCTTTTCATTCATCTGCAGTCATATGGTAGAGTATTGTACATCCTGGCCATGGTTCTGTCAATGATAATTAAGGTTGATAAAAATTATCTCATTTTAATATTGATATCAACTGTCCTACAACCAAGGACTTTTTTTATTCTTTCATTGGCTAACATAAATCATTAAAAATTGATGTATTTTCTATATTCTCCAAATCTTCATATTAATATAGAATTAGTAATAAATTTCATTGAAATTATCATTGTTCAATAAGGAATTAATTGTACAAATTAATACATTGAAACCTATCATTTTCTTTTTCTGAATATTGTTTTAACATACACTAAGGTACATAATTATGGCTTTGGTATCTTGTTATTTTATTTATTTAGCAATGTTTGCTGCCACACAGAGCTACATCCCAGGGCTAAACCAGAGACCAGTCTCCCCACCCTCAGAAAGTATAGCAGCATCTAAGATCCCAAAAGAGGTATGAAAATCTTGCCATCTCAAGATGATGGTTCTCTTGATATATCCATAAATATATGAATTATATATCATTTGTTTATTTATTATTTCTCAATATTTAATTGTATCTCAATTGCTCAATTTTATTTCATTGCACATACATTTATTCTATTTTCATGTTTCAACTCATATCCACATGCAACTGTATGTATCATTTCTTTTTCCCAATCCTGATATTCAGATACCTAGGGAGCTCATAGACAATTTTAGAAATGGATCGAAGCAGCCGATCAGTGCCTTAAATGAATACTGTTCATTAAAAAGACTTGTAGTTTCGTATCGCGAGGATGCAGTTTTGACCTACACATTTAAGCAGACCTTTGCCTATGTTTGTAATGTGGACAGTAAAGAGTACCCACAAGGCATAGGTTCTACCAAGAAGGAAGCTAAAGCCAACAGTGCCAGAATCGCTTTCAACATCATCTTAGGGTTTGATAAAGAGGAAGTTGATGAGGATGGTAAGATTTTTTTTTTTTTTTTTATTCCAAAACATGATTTTTTTTTTGCTTACATGAATTTGTCTAAGTTTATAATGATACACATGTATATCTATTGTAGTGAAACAGGTTTTCAAAAACACTGCAGTAATTTATTAAAATGGGTGAGAATGAATGGATATTTTCCTTAGACAGAGATGTTTTAGGATGAACAAAGCATATTATCAAGATGCTTGATTTCTTCAAAGGTGAATCCATACCCAAAACTTTGTAGGATTTTAATAGATAGTTTGGTGTATAATTACAGATGGGTCTGTTATGTTTGATGCAATGGGTAGGAAACTATTAACAGAACCAGGAAGAATTACCTCCCATGAGAAACCTCTCAAAAAGGTGTGTATACCGGGGTACACAAAATTGAATACATATAGAATATGATATGTTTATATCCTATATACATATAACTTCAGAGAAGACTTAATTTTTAGCTCACCGAGACGAAGTCGGGGGGAGCTTATGCTATACCCTCGGCGTCGGTGTCGGCGTCCGGACCTGGTTAAAGTTTTTGTTGCAGGTCCTGTATCTAACTTATTACTTGTCCTATCTTCACCAAACTTGCATGAATAATGCATCTGGACCTACTAATGGACTTGAGAGACTTGAATGCTGAATCTGGGCCATGAATTTCAGATGCTGGAGGAGGTTAAGGTTTTTGGAGCAGGTTAAAGTTTTTGTTGCAGGTGCCCTTTGACAGCCATTTCTAAGTTACTACTGGTCCTAACTTTACCAAACTTGCATAGATGGCGTGTCTTACGATACTGATGCACCTGACAGGCTTGAATGCTGAATCTGAGCCATAGGTTTCGGATGCTGGATGAGGTTAAGGTTTTTAAAGCTGGTTAAAGTTTTTGGAGCAGGTGCCCTCTGATGATTATATCTTAGTTACTACTGGTCCTAACTTCACCAAACTTGCATGGATGATGCGTCTTATGATACTGATGCACCTGACAGGCTTGAATGCTGAATCTGAGCCAAAGATTTCGGATGCTGGATGAGGTTAAGGTTTTTAGAACTGGTTAAAGTTTTTGAAACAGGTGCCCTCTGATGGTTATGACATAGTTATTACTGGTCCTAACTTCACTAAACTTGCATGGATGATGCATCTTATTATACTAATGCACCTGACAGGCTTGAATGCTGAATCTGAGCCATAGGTTTCGGATGCTGGATGAGGTTAAGGTTTTAAGAGCTGGTTAAAGTTTTTGGAGCAGGTGCCCTCTGATGATTATATCTTAGTTATTACTGGTCCTAACTTCACCAAACTTCCATGGATGATGCGTCTTATGATACTGATGCACCTGACAGGCTTGAATGCTGAATCTGAGCCAAAGATTTCGGATGCTGGATGAGGTTAAGGTTTTTAGAACTGGTTAAAGTTTTTGAAACAGGTGCCCTCTGATGGTTATGACATAGTTATTACTGGTCCTAACTTCACCAAACTTGCATGGATGATGCATCTTATTATACTGATGCACCTGACAGACTTGAATGCTGAATCTGAGCCATAGGTTTGGGATGCTAGATGAGTTTTAGTTTTTATGGAACAGGTCACATGTTTAATACATGTAGGTAATAGCACTATTTCAAACTTGCATATATGATCTAACTATAATATAAATGAATGGCAGAGGTAGCTTCAGATGCAAAGCCTGATCTCCATTATCGAGGATGCTAAAAAATATATCTTAGTTATTACTGGTCCTAACCTCACCAAACTTGCATGTCTTACGATACTGATGCACCTGACAGGCATGAATGCTGAATCTGAGCCATAGGTTTTGGATGCTGGATGAGGTTAAGGTTTTAAGAGCTGGTTAAAGTTTTTAGAGCAGGTGCCCTCTGATGATTATATCTTAGTTATTACTGGTCCTTACATCACCAAACTTGCATGGATGATGCATCTCATGATACTGATGCATCTGACAGGCTTGAATGCTGAATCTGAGCCATAGATTTCGGATGCTGGATGAGGTTTAGTTTTTTGAAACAGGTTACATGTTTTATAGATAATAGCTTGCATAATTGATTTAACTATAATATAAATGAATTGCAGAGGTAGCTTCAGATGCAGAGCCTGATCTCCATTATCAAGGATGCTAAAAATTCTCCTCCCTCACTCAAACCTGCTTGATAGATGTGTTTGTTGTTAAATGATATAACATGATTCCTATGATAAAGTATTCTATGATATGATACACTATTGTTTTATATGATACAATGTAATATCATACATTATATTGTAAAAAGTTATATGATATGATATGATATTTTATCAATTTTTTTGTACATTATTATATGATATTGTATAATGATATTGTTATGTATAGTATTGTATATTATTATACAATATTGTAGAATATGATATTGTATAATATATTATTTTATCGAATGATATTGTTTCAATTTATATTGAAATATATGATAGTGTTTCATATGATGAAATATTGTATATTATAATTATATCGTATCATATGATACAATATTGTATAATATGATATTGGTTGATATAATATATTGTTATATAATACATGAAATTGTATTTTTTGATATTATAAGATATTGTATAATATGATATTGTATAATATGATATTGTATCATATGATATGATACAATGTTTTATTAAATTATATTGTATCATATGATACAATATCATATTATGTATCAAATATGATACAATATCATACAATACAATATTATACTATATTATACAATATAATATCATATGTTACAATATTGTGATGTATTATGTGATATGATATAGTATCAAATAATGTTATATTGTATTTATATTAGGTATTATGATATTGTATTATGTGATTAAATACAATAATGTATAACACGATACAATGTCATATTATATGTTACAATATCATATTGCATCAATATTTATTACAGTATTATATTGTATTATATGATATATATTGTAAGTATCATTTGATGCAATATCACATTTTATATTATTGTATAGATAAACATTGTATCTTATAATATTGTATGAAAAGAACATATGATTATCATACAATTTTTTTACATATGATATACGATATTGTATCAAAACAGTATCTATGAATATCCAAGATCATTAACTATGGTTTTTATATAATATGATAAAGGTGGTTTTAGAACCATTTTAACAAGGCCTTGGACTTTCAGTAGGACGTGACTATCTATTTATTGTGTCAAAACAAGTTAAAATGATGCTGGTTTCAAGTGAAATATACACCGATTGCATGGTCTTTACTCAAAAGCCAGACAAATCTTGTTGATTTCAATGAGCAATGGCTGAGTGGCCTACGATGAAATAGACAGGATTACGTCACAATGCTGTTTGACACCAACTACCCAAAGTCCAAGCTCTTGTTAAAATGGTTCTATAAAGGTGATGCCTCATAAAGTTGATGCCTCGTCACGGTGAGCTTTGTAATCTGTGATTACCTATGTTTTTTCTTTGCAATTACTGGATAAAATAAAAAAAATAGGATCTTGAATTTCAATACAATTTGATTTAAAAGGATGAGTCAAAGAACCCCATTAACAAACTTCAAGAATATTGTGCTCACAAAATGCTGCCATTCAAAATAGAAGTTGGTGATCAAGCAGGCCCACAAGGGTAAGATTTAATATCTGGTCTCTAGGAGTAAAGGTTTATACATGATCTCTTGTTAAAAGTTGTGTGATTTATTCGTCGTAGTTAGACAAGTAATCTTTGGAACAGAGGGACACTGGTAAGAATTAACGTTCAAATGGGAAATTATTAAATACCCTGGTCATCTCTATTATAGGAGGAAAAGGTCTTTACTCATGAATAAAACCTTAAACATTTCTTGTACAATTGATTATAGAAATCCTGATAACACTATATTATCTACTATTTGATATTTGATGATAGTGTTCCCTTCATGAACTAAAATGCATCCTTAGAATTTTTACTTGTACAGGTTTGAATTTTGTTGCAGTGAAAATTTTTAAGAATGACAAAATTCCTGATTAAAATTTTTTAATTACCTTATGTGTTTGGAAAAATTATTATCATGTATTTAAAAGGAATCACTTGGTGTGTACTTTGACACCTCTTCCTCAGGTTTGGTGCTGCTGTGTTTGTACGGGATGAGTTTATTGTGGAGGCATTCGCCAATTCCAAGAAGGACGCCAAGAGGAGTGTTGCTGAACAGGCCCTGTACAGACTGATGGCCAATGATGAGGTAACATGGCAACAAAAACCTGTAAACCAGTACTGTCTACAGTGCAGGTAGCCTTTAGACCATCAATTCTAGGCATATATGATATACATATGTGATTGAAACTTGCAGACTTAAAGTTTATTTTACCAGTTACAACATGAAAAAATTTTAAATGCCAAGTACCTGTAGATTCATATTTTGATTTTATTGAATGTGTTTTTCATTATACATGTAGCATGTTGAAAAACAAAACCTAATTTTATTCATATACACTCACCTGAAGACTATCATGCCTGAATTTTATATCTGAAATGGCAAGGAAACATATTGAAAATATTACACCATGTTCCTTGTCTTTGTTCTTCATTGATTGAAGTTTTGAGAATAGTCATGTTTTCAGACATAGAACTGATTTTTAGTGTGCAGTGTTTATTGATGACTTACGAATAAAATCCAAGTTCTACATGTAAATTAATCTAAATCTCCAGCAGGTTATGTGAATATAATTTTTTTTCAAATACATGTACAGGTGTACTGATATTGAGAGTTTAAGGCAATCTTTTCCATAATTACTTCATGCATAGTGGTAATTTTCGATTTGTAGATGTTTTTAGGATAAGATATTGATGCATTTCTGTCATATATTGCACCATCTATTTTTTTTTAACCGGCATTTAAATTTCTTACTTTATTATGTCGTTCATTGATTCAATTGAATTTAAAGTGCATGTAGATGATCTTAAACTAAAATAGAATGTTCTGGTCATTTTGATTGATTTCAAACTTTCAGACCATCTAATTTATATATTAGGTAATCAGGAGTCAAACTGTTTCATTGACCATAGAGGATAAAATGGCAAATGCTTGCTTTAAACATGCCCATAAAGTTCTCCAAATGGTACCAGAACTTCTCCAGAAAGAACTTCATCTAGCTGCATTTATTGTCAGAAGAGGTAAACCAGACTTCAGAAGAAATAATTGCAATAGTGCAGTAATTTGAAAATGTCAGATTTGATACTGGACTTTGCATTGTGACAGGTGATGCTGTGGGTGATGTGGTTGCCCTGGGGACAGGGACACGGTCTCTGTCCAGTGAAAGCTTTACCATGGACGGCCGGAGTCTGGTGGACAGTCACAGCGTAGCCATGGCCAGGAGGGCACTACTCAAGTAAGACCAGACATTGTGCAAAGCTTCAAACTCATGTTAATGAGTACATGTGATCTTGTAAAAGTACAAATTATCTGTAAACATAGGATAAAGATTGAACTCTGCAGGGTCCCCCTCTCCTCTATCATGCATATCTGATACATTTGTAGACCTACCATGGACATCACATTAATTAATTTTATTAATTAATTTAGATTAATGACAGCCCTAGGTCCTTTTCCTTGCTGTTGTAGGTACCTGTACAAGGTTCCTTGCTGTTGTAGGTACCTGTACAAGGAGGCCAAGAGTTTTTATGAGGGTAGCAAAGTGCTGTCCATATTTGAACAGGAGGCGGAGAACTCCATTTTCTTGAAGTTAAAAGATTACATCTCAATTCACCTGTACATCAGTCATCCTAGCTGTGGGGACTATGCCTATTATGTGGAGGAAATGTGAGTTAGAGGCATATCTCTATGAAAATTGAAGCATCTTATACATGTAATACATGTACTTACATTTCCTCTTGATTTGAAGTTTTCAAGTTTCGCTATTTCTCTATTGACTAATAGTTTTGTGAACATGAGTCCTTTCCTTGATTTTTTTCTGTTGATTTAAAAGATTTAAGCAATGTTTTAATAATATTTGTTATGCATTTATTTCCTCTCAAATGTAAATGATAGTAAAAAAAAGTTTTGTGTACCAGCAGCAACTCCGCCATTAGAATGTTTCATTGTTGAAAAATGTGACAGGACCAACCTTACTTTGATAAATACATATTAGTAAATTGATATATTGATTTTAAACCAAAAAAATATTGTTTTTATTAAAAATATGCATAGAATTTAGACATTTTTTAAACAAAAACTTGAAAAATAAGATTAATGTATAGAAAGAATAGGCCACCTATAAAACATCCGCAAAATCTCGGACGATGGGTAACCAACTGCCTCTTAGAACTCCTTTTTTATATTGTTTATAAGACAAAAACTCATGAAGATATAATATTTTGAATGTTTTGGCAGTACGATTTAAGTGTTTATATTTTGATATATTTGTTTGTTTGAAAGATATACTGATTTAAACTGGGAATGCTTTACAATAGGGACCGCAAGATTTTGCAAGATTTCGATCAGTTGCCAATCTCTGTTATCTACATGTATGTCTCTGGTGCCGGTACGTCAGTAACTATAAAAAGAGAGATCCCAGGTCAGCAACGTGACCCAATGGCCTCTTATTTTTACACCTGGTTTGTCCATAATGACAATGATTAGATATATATCATAAAAGAATAGCAGCTAAGATCCAATTGAAAACAGAACCACCTATCTGACTTAGGCAGAGTTTCTCCTTTCTTAAGTGTATTATCCTTCTGTAGATGAGATACTGGTGTGGTTTAACCTTCAGTCCCTCTAATCAGGAATACCCTCATCCATCCATCAGTGCCTAGTGAGCTATTTTTGGCTTATTTGAGCTGAAAGCTTGAGTTTTTCTGTTCAATTTTTGTCCAGCTTCTGTCTGTATGTCTGTTCATAAAGTTTTTACATTTTCAACTTCTTGTTCCGTACTGAACTAAAATCAATCACACCTGGTCCTTAGCATGCAAAGGTATTTTCAAATTCTTTCTAATGAAGGACCACAGCCGACACAGAAATATAACGAAATAAAAACAAAAGAATCAATGGTGTTTAGTTTTATCTTCAGATGCATGTTCATGCTTATGGATTTCTGCATGAATTAATCAGTGAACTGATCCCTATATGACAGCTTACAAGGCTAATTGGGCATCAATATGGAATTCAACTCACAAAGACTAGTATTTTTTTTCCAAAACCCACAAAAATAAGTTGCTTTAAAAAATTTCATATGTTTGGTTCCTCTGGGGGAATATGAAAGATTTTACTGAACCATTTCTACCTTCCTGTGTTTCATTCCTAAAGCCACCCATACTATTAGTAAACCATTCATTAAATTCATATCTGAATGTCCAACTTATTAATAGCAATACAAAAGGAATCTACATCATAGAAATCTACAAAATATAAAACTATTAATGTGTATGGAACAGTTTAAGGGTTAATTCAAGTGTTTAATCACACCGTAAGTGTATTGCTCTTTAAACTATAATTATTTATTACTTTTAGGGAAATGTTATTAATAAATAAGTGTATTTATTTCCTTAATCCATTTGCCCACATTTTCAGGTTTCAGATTTATATATAAGGAAAAGATTTTGTTATAATTCATGAAATTGCTGATTTGGTGCAAGTGTTTCATTGTATTATTTTTGCAGGTAGTGGGTGCAGTTGGGAATGTATCTAGCTCACAGTTCCAATGTCCAACAAACTATTCAACCAACATGTAGCTGTCAATTTACTAACTTGTCACAATCTGCTCATAGCTTTGCATTTGATGTGAAAATGAGATGTTCATTCTCTTTATTACTTTATCCAAGCTTAATGATGTATCAAGCATATTATATTTCTAGGCCAAATCGACCCCTGACCCCTACCACGGATAGTCTGGTGAGACAGGGTGCACATGTACCTGCCTTTGGTGATGACCTTCCAGGCTGGTTTTGTACAAAGAATGAAGATGGTAAATCATGCAATGTTTCTTTGTCCGCTTCAATACCGTTGAGGGTTATTATAAAATAGTCATATTTACTTATAAATGTATGGATAGGACATGTAACCCATGAAGCCGATCCAAAACGTCAATAGCACAGAAATTTAGTATTTTGTATAATTAACACAAACAAAAATACAAGAGTACAGCATCTAGTAGTGTGCTGGTATAATTACAAGTTATTACAAAATCTTTAATATTTACTATTTTAATGGAATCTGATCCTCAACACAAAAGATTATGTAATTGGTAGGTATGGTGGAGCCTGTTGAGGAGCACCAGAAACCTCAGGTTGCTGAGACATTTGAGGCTGGGGAGGACCTCCTGGTGATGTCCTGCAGTGACAAATTGTTACAGTGGAATGTATGTGGCCTCCAGGGGGCGCTGCTCAGCTACTTTGTGGCTCCTGTTTACCTCTCCTCTATCATCGTGGGTAAGCAATGATCCAATAAATGTTGAATTTAGCATTTGAAATTTGTGTTAGTATACATGTATTATTATCACTGCAATTTTGTAAGGACCATAACCAACAAAAAATATTTTGTAAATCTTAGTTTCTTACACAAAATATGCATCTATGTATAATGCAACAGAAACTTTAAATGAAGCTTGTAACTTAATTTTGATCAGTGATCTTTTAACATGCTCAACATATGCTTTTTGCAGTGCATGTATTTCAGAACTTTTATTTCATGAACAATCAAAGTAATAATTTTGCATCTATTTGTGTAAATTATCGAAACAATTTGCAGGTAAAGGCTATGATCATGGACATTTTTCACGGGCTGTGTGCTGCAGAGTGTATGACATATTACAGGAATCTCTGCCCCCAAAATTCAAAATCAATCATCCTGTTCTGTCCCACCCAAACCTGGTCTCACCTTATCAGGGGACACAACCCACACATCTCAGTGCCAACTGGTCAGAGGGCGACGAAAAAGTGGAGATTGTCAATGGATTTAATGGAAGAACAGATAAAAGGTAATTTATTCACCATAAAAAAACAGAAAATTAGATTATTGATTAGTTTGATTCCCATTTGAAAAACATGCATTTAGTTTAGAAAACGTAAATGTCTGTATGTTAGCCATTATAATCTTTCCCTTTTTATAGCTCACCCCATGTAGCAGGACCCACAGGAGTTAGCCGATTGTGTAAGGCGGGATTTCTACACAGATTCAGGGAGTTAGCAAAATTAACAAAGCAGCATCAGTTATATAACTTAGCTTCCTATGCATCAGCAAAAAAATCAAGTCAGAAGTATCAGACTGCCAAGCACGCCTTCAGACGACACTGTGCTCAAATAGGGATTGGGGAGTGGGTAAAAGTGCCACCGGAGATTGACTTGTTTCAGAAGTAAATCACCAAGCAGGAAAACTCAGTTCTTGTGGTAGAATCTACAGTCCTTATTCCATAGTTTACATCTACTGTACATGTACAAATGTATGTATGCAAATCATACCGCACCATAGAAGACAATGTGGCCAGTTAATTCTTTATATCTTAGTTCTATGATTACAGTCATCATTGCTCAGTTTACTGGTATTATCTCAATGCATTAACCATAGTTTGGTATTTTTCTTTGATTTGTCAAAGTTTTTTTTTTCAAATCTTGGGAGTTTTCCCATTTCTGTGGTTTTTAATACTTTGGAATTTTTCTTTAAATAATTAAGGTGAAAACATCTATGACAGAATGATAGGAAATGTTATCAGAATTTGATTTTCTGTTTCTGTTTAAGACAAATATCAATGTTGAATTTCTTTTTCAAATTAATTTGCTCTTCAAAGTTTGAAATCATGTCACTAAATGTCTTCAGCAAAGAATTGTAATCATTTTTTTTTCAGTAACTTGTATATTTTTTGGTCTACACAGTTTTATTTTCATAGTTATTCATTATTGTAGATACAAACCCAGGTAGTGGGATGAAAAAAAAATTGTCTAAATTTAAATTCAATTCTCAAATGACTTTTAAATATCTTAAAGTGTTATAGAGGGCAAGTTTTTTGTGATTGTTTTTTTTTGTGCTGAACATCATACTGCTAGTGGACTACATTTGGTATTATGAATTTGACACCTCCAACATTAAAGTTCTAATGAGATGACTGTTTATGACATTGCACTTGAACAGTGATCAACATATCATAATCGATCAGTTGTTATAACCTTTGACCAACTGTGTGTTATGGTGTTTCAAATGCTGTAGTTACCCTCACAGTGTACAAACAAATATGTATGGAAAGTAAATACTGTTAGAACCATTTTAAGAAAACCTCGGACTTTCAGTATGATGTAACTATCTATTTCTTGCATCAAAACAAGTAAAAAATGACGCCGATTTGGCATGAAATATGCACAGGTTGCATAGTCTTCAGCCCAAAAGCCAGACAAATTTTGTTGAATTTAAAGAGCCATAGTCAGCAACGAAATAGATAGGCTTACCGTATATACTCGCTTATAAGTCAGGTTTTGGGGAGTAGAAAATTTGATAGAAAGTAGGGGCCCGACTTATAGGCATAACACAATCAGATAATATTTCCACTTTATTTTGTCACATTGCTGTATGTCACAACTACCCAAAGTTCAAGCTCTAGTTCTATATGAACAAAAGTATATGTGAAAAATTATACTTAACCTAACCAAGAACTCTATGCTTCCATAGGCCAAATACACACACACAAACACACACACACACACACACACACACACACATATATATATATATATATATATATATATATATATATATATATATATATATATAAAGGTTAAAAAAATCATTTCTATGCAAAATTGTAGGAATTTTACATTTTACATGTACATGTAGTTTACTATGTTCATGACAATGTTCATGTTGTGTTTGATTTCTGTGTTGATTTAGATTATTTTATTGTATAAAATAATTTACAAGAGGACTGAAAGCAAGATCTTAAAGTTAAACAACTTACAAGTTTTCTTTTATGTGTTAAAAATTCTATTCTTGACAATTGTCATTCTTTTTTAAACAGTTTGGCTATGACAAGTAAATGACCACTATTGATTTTTAGATCAAAAGTTTAAAGGCCAGTTAAGTTTACCAATATGCGCATGGGCTGCGCTGAAGGTCATAGCAGCTAGCCTAACCGCTAGGTTGTAGAAAGGACTATGTATGATAAGGGCCTAAAATTGCCCCCTAAAATGAACATCATCAAATAACTGTAATTTTTTGTATTCTTTGTACATATATGCATGTGATGTTTTAACATAATGTTCATTTTGATTCAAGTGCCCACAATTTAGAAATATGACATCTTAAAGACAACCTTTTCCCGCCATTTTTGCATTTTTAGCATAAAACAGCTTGTTTTCAAACAGTTTTTCTTTCAGAAAACATAGAGCGCATGCTTGAACAAACAAAATATTTTAATCAGAGATATATCTAGCCAAGACTAATAAGTGACAAAAAAATTAACCTTGTTCAAGCATGCGCTCTATATTTCCCATTCGTAAAAATGTAAGAAAAATGTCAATTTTGGACTGATTTTGAATAGATTATAGAAATAGCGTCACTTCTGACGTCATATACTGTCCTTGAGTGCAAATAAATATAATAAACAGGTGAAAAATATACTTTATATCAACTCTTTTAAAAAATAACATAACATTTTATTGTACCCGAAACACTTTAAAAAGTGGCTAATTATTGGGGCAAACTTTAACTCTTATCATATATAGTTCTTTAGGTCTATTGAACGACCCGTTACGTTACCCGCTAGATCTCTGATTTGAAGTTGGAAATATTCAACTAAAACCTAATTACATCGACATAATTTAATTTCAAGCGGAAATATACAGGTTAAAATTTATTATAACTTATTGATGAATAAAATGTCACAAAATAAATAAATTTTATGTTTGTTACAAATTGGTAACTAAGGTAGCCATCTTGAATTTGATGCTTAGCATAAAAGCATTTGGGCTACGAATATCTACGTAGTGGGTAGGTTAGCTTACCATTCAACAGCATAGCTGCTACGTAGCAGCCACGATTTTGAATGGGCCATGTAATTTTTCCAAGCTACTACTTTTAAAACAGCACAACACCACATCTTTATGCAAAGATTGTACAAGGCATAACAAATTGATGACCCTTTTTGGTTATCAGATCAATAGGTTCATTAATTACATGTACAAGGAAATATAATTTTTTTTAATCTCTTTTGAATTGTTTTATTTGTTTTGATCACAGAACTATTATTAAAAAATCTTGATTTTGTGACTTCAGAATTTTGTTTACTTCAAGAATCTGTTGAAAATAATCACAATAAAGTAAAAATGTTTTATGAGGTTAAAAAAAAAGTGAAGTGAAACTTCACGTGTTTGGAACTTCAAGATATTGTTACATTTGTTATTTTCATTAGTTCAATAACTAGTTTTTCCTACAACATGACTTTATTAGTATTGTACATGACTTGAGCCCAGTTCTGAAGACAGTCAAGATGTACATGTACACATACATATGCTTTTTCACCTCATTTCTTTGTTTTACCATTACTGGTAAACTTGTATATTTTATAATTAAGACATTCACTACAACATACTAATGTTATGTTGAGGGTGAACTGTTAAAGTCAGTCAGTTAATTAAATGCCTCTTTTGTGGTTCATGCGTTGTATCATCATCTTTTCGAAGTTGAGGGCCAAACCTTCATAAACATTTTGAAAAAAAACCTGTATGAATCACAGATGTACGTATAATACACTGTAGGTGTAAGAAATGTATTACATTAATGAAACTTCCTGGAATAATGAACTTCAGACTTGCACACTGCATATTTTGTTCTAAAGTACAGAAATCTATTGGAGTATCCTGTAGAACAAGTCAGAAGTCCATCAACTCATGTCCCACAAGTCACACACTGTGAACAATTACATAGAAAGCGGCAGATAAAGAAAACTACCTACATGTCCTCCGTGCGCAGAAATACCGCACCTCACAATTTAATAATTGAATAGGAAAAGCGACGAGTGCCATGTAAAAATATATATTTAATAATTTTTAAGTTAAGAGAAAAAGATCTGGTTATTATGAGAAAAGCGTTAAAACCATGAACTGTAAAGCCTCAAGGCGTGTAGGATTTAAACAATTCTATCATGACATGAATTTCCCGCATTTTCCTCAAATATGAGGAAACGTTGATATTTTGAAGCATTCTCTTGAAAAAATTAAACTTTGTGCGAGTTACTTTATTTTGCTTTATTGATATACTCTCAATTTGTAACTGAACAATTTAGTCAAATTGGTGTTGTTTTTTCATTTTTTCATGTATTAATGTTCATTGCAAAAAGTTGTGTTTTTCATAATTTGGATCACAAACTACAAACGTCGTTAGGAAGTGAATTGCTCGACACAACAGTCACAGCATGAAGAACGAGGAACTTCCCTGTGTACCATTCCACTGCTTGTCCTAATCAAGTTGTATTTATAGGTGTATATATTTACATGTTCCAGTTTCTTTGTATATGGTAACACTACAAATCGATTTTGTAATGTATATAGTCCAATACATTTCATTAATAACTATTTAATAATTCATCGTATTATTGTTGAAAAATATAAACTTAAGAAATAAGGAATCAATCTTTGAATACTATGAGTTCGGGGAGGGAGGGGGGTGGTCAAATCAATCATAAAGCCCTTTGGGCTTTTTTGGATTTGATCACCCCGACCTTATTTGATCACCTCATAATACTCGATGAATGACTCCTTATTCCTCGTCAGAATGGTACAATATAATCACTGCATTTGTTCCCACCCCATCCCCTCCTTTCAGCTCGAGTATTGTGAACGCTGTAAAAAGGGTGTAAGCTCTGGTTCAAGACTGTAACAGAACACCACACGATGGATTGCAGCTGTCAAATAGTGAAATGAGTCGGATATTTAGATTCCAAAATTCACAATAAACAATAGAATAGACATACGTAACAATGAAGTTTTTTTTCCATGGCGTGTTCGTAGGTCAGTTTGATTACTTTTCGTCCACTCTCCGTATTACGGAAGCTCATTGAGGCCAGTTCGGTAAATAAATTAATTTATATTGCGTTAAATCGCAATATTTATTGCGTTTTAATGCAATCTTTTGCGTTTATTCGCAATGTATTTTGCGTTTAAACGCAAAAGATTGCGATAAAACGCAAACAGTATTGCGATTAAACGCAAAGTGGATTGCGTTTAAACGCAAAGTTTTGCGTTTAAACGCAAAGTATTGCGTTTAATCGCAAAATTATTGCGTTTAAACGCAAAAAAATATTGCGTTTAAACGCAAAACTTTTATTGCGTTTAAACGCAATATATTTTGCGAATAAACGCAAAAGTTTTTGCGATTAAACGCAATAATTTTTGCGATAAAACGCAATAATTTTGCGATTAAATGCAATGATTTCTGCGATTAAACGCAATGATTTTTGCGTTAAATCGCAATTATTTCCTTTACTTATATACACTTAGTATATGTACCAAGGCAACACTTGACACATCACAAAGACTTTGATCAATTTCTGGTTTTCACTTGGATTAACTGATAATGAAATAGTAAGTTGTCATAACTTGCAAGCATCAGGTACTTCTATAAGCGAACGTATCCTGAAAAGAAGGATCGCGCTATAAATAAATACAAGAGAAAGAATAAGTCTTTGCTTATATATTTGTTTCCAAATTCTTCCTCAAAGATGACATGCAGAATGGCTTTTGATGGATGCACCAGTGATGTTTGCTGGCCGAATACTGGGTATCTAGACTATGAGAAATAGTTGAATTAAAAAACAGAAAAGACTCTTTCGCAAAGAGCATTATGCCAAGGAGTCTTATTAATGGAGGCATGCGGATTCGTGTGACAAATTAAAACAAATGGAACTTGCATAAACAGTTGCATTGATGGCTATACTATGAAAAATATATTATTATAGGTGCATGTATTTGAACTATGAAGTGCCCTTTTTAGTAGTTATTGTCTCTAAGATATTACCAAATTGAATAGGTGATATCACCTTTTCAAAAAGTAAAATCCTCTATTTGAATACGTGATTTCATCTATTCAAACTCAAAGAGTGATATGTACATGTATCACTTATTCAATGTGATATCCCTTATTCAAATCACAAGATAAATAGGTGATGAATAGGTGATAACACTTATTTTAATAAATGCTATCACTTTTTGAACAGGTGATATCACTAATTCAAATCAGTGATATAACTTAATTACAAAAAGTGCCAAATCAGTCCGTAATATTGAATAAACATTTTCACTTTCATTTGACAATGATGTGAAGCATTATGGACGGCATTTGTACTGTGTATGTGCGGACTATTTGATTTTATTGGATAATTAAGATTCGATTTATGAGAAACAATATGAAAAACCGTTAGAAATAGAGGAGAGAGCACGACGAGAAAAGCGAGAAATGTCTAACATTACATTTGATGGACAGATTGACGGATAATTGTGGCATAACAAAAGTATGTCCTAACAACATTAGCCTCTTCTTTTGGACTGAATAAAAAAAAGTCATGTTCAAATTAAAACAGTTTTGCAATTAAACGCAATAACTATTGCGTTTAAACCCAATACCTTTTGCGATTAAACGCAACGGTCATTGCGTTTAAACGCAAAAATTATTGCGTTTAAACGCAAAACCAACTTTGCGTTTAAACGCAATAGTTTTTTGCGATTAAACGCAATAATTTTTGCGATTAAACGCAATACTTTTGCGTTAAAACGCAAAATATTGCGTTTAAACGCAAAACTTTGCGTTAAAACGCAATCTTCTTTGCGTTTAAACGCAAAGCCCTTTGCGTTAAATTGCAATCTTTTGCATTTAAACGCAAACCACATTTCGATTAAACGCAAAAGATTGCGTTTAAACGCAATAAAAATTAATTTTTCTACTGAACTGGCCTCAATGAGCTTCCGTACCCTATCTTGCATTGTACAGTTTTTCATGATGAAATTTATGATTAGCGATGATAATGATAAATGAATATGCAATGTTTCTAAAACTACAATAACATTTTTATTTAAAATGTTAATCTGCTTAATTTTTTTTTATCAAAAGGTCGTCCAATACATAATTAGCTGCAGGTCTGTAGCTCCCGGTCTGAAAAAAATCGGATCGACGACCTGGGAAGCTCTAGAGTTTTTTTTATACGGGCTATGAAGGTAGCGATTAATGCAAGAAAAAAAACCAAAACCCTTTGACGTGGGTCATGTAATTTTCTACAATACTCACTACCTTCATACCCGCATGAAACACTACAGAAAAGAGTTCTATTGTATTTATTGAACTCTGGTACAGCTGGTTCTGAACATTCCTTCCTGCTTCATAGTTCATAGGAATCCCTAGCAAACCAAATGTATAAAGTGTATAGCCGAGAGGTTCCATGTATTTATTTCTTAATTGGTTATGTTTCATATTTATATACAGTTGGGGGGAGGGGGTTGTAATGAAATACACGTTTTTATGTCTGAATCTGAAGTTACAGCCGTACGACAAAGGAGACTAACAATGACTCGGGCATTGCTGTGATGTGTATTACCAACATTTGAGACTACATGTATTAATATCGTGCAAACAATGATTATTGGCAAAACTAACAGTGCAAAAATAACACTCTTTGCGATAAAGGCTTAAGAAATTACAGCATTTTGCAAAGTTGCATATTAACGCAGTTTGTAAACATTTATCTGTAATTGATCTTAGAACTCACTAACATATAAATGTATGCACCACATTCATATTCTGGCTTTTTGATATGCCTAAGACCGCGCTAGCATTAATCGGTCTTTATCTTTTTGCTTGAAGTTCATTGTGAAGTAGAAACCATTTGCTTCCAATTGCAGGGCTTTATCCATATAAATATTATATGTGTCACTTTTTAATAAGTTCCCTTCATTTTAAATCCATTGATATTCGGGAGGATCCAATGCTGTTCGTTGCCTTCAATTCTACAAAATTGAATTAAAAATAATATAAACATCGCATGTCCAGTTGATTTTGAAACTTTGATTAGCAATGTTGGGGCAATATTATGTTTACATTGATGTCGACATCGCATGACTAGCAATGTTGGGGCAATGTCGTGTTTAAATCGTCTTCATTGTTATGATTTCTTGCATTAACATTGGATGCATCATTTCACATCTTTTGCGTCATCATCGTCAACAATTTTGATAGGATATTGTCTATATTTATTCAAATACTGCATCAGTGATACATCAATATTTTTATTAGTTTTGATGTTGACAAGATGTCGACCAACAATGCAATATCGATTGTGTATATAAACGATAGTTAAAGAGAAATGACGTAGAAACGATGGCGCCTCGATATCGTTTAACATTTCGATGTCGACGATGTTCACCTTAAACACTGTCGTATCGATGTTTTTCAACACCGCAATGTCGACGACATGAACGACGTTAACGAAATGAGGTTTACTATATAAATATATGTATACAAGATGTTATCTCTACTTCGTTCGAAATTGCGATGACCAGACGGTGAATTTCTGCCTTTCAGTCAATTTAAAAGCTTACTGAAAAGTGACTGAATGGCATACCTCTGCCATTTAATCATTTTTCTTGACCTTTCAATTGACTGAACTGCAAAGCTTCGTTCTCAGGGCGACAATGTGATTTTTTTTAATAAGAGGTACTTGAGATCGGCTCGAAATCGTTCAACATTTCAATGTCCACAATATGAACGAGATAAGATGTTTACGATGTTAAATAGGACGTTCATTAAATATATTAAATATTGTGTAATCATCGGCTAAGTACGGAAACGTATAACCGCCTCTTGATGTTGTGTTAAAACTCTAAATAGCAAATAAAAATTAGTGTTATCTTGTTATAAAATGTATATATTGTCAAAATTATGTCGACTTGTACAAAGAGATAAATACAAGTCGATATATTTTGGATGATTTAACCGCTCAGTTTAAGCTTTTGTTGACTTTGATCAAGTCATAATATTATTTTGCGTTATAAATTTGTCGCATTTATATAAATTCGTAGAAATTTTCTCGCAGTCTTTTATAATGAAAATTAATTATGTTGAAATAGTATAATTTGTTACGCTTTTGCGTCCATATTTTGGTGACTTTTTGTCTGTTAACAAGGAATGTCAACTTAAGTTTTTCGTCTAAAATTTGAGCAACAATTTAATCCAATTATAAATCACAATAATATAAAGCTGTACACATACTGTAGTAGCTACTTGCAAAGCTCCAAGAGCGTAAGAGACATGGGCGTAGCACATTGTTTTGTAAAAACAAACAAAAAAAACCCCAAAACAAACAGACCCCCCCCCCCCAAAAAAAAAATAACAACAAACAAACTTTAAAGTGGAAATAAACGAATGCAAATATGAAACAAATATGATACAACCAAGATTTAAACAGTTTTTGATTATTTCAGTATATACTTTAAATAATATATGATACTAGTTTAATTAAATTTCTGAGAGAAATATACATTCCTGAATTGAAACTTCAATTTAAAAGTAAAAAAGAAAGACTGAACCTTTGGGTAAGGAACAATTTTTACTTCGATTATTTTATGGCAACGAACCAGTGTAAAAGAAATCACAAAGAATACAGTTACTGAAATGTTAAATGAATAGTACCTGAAACATATAATGTTATTTTTTTAATTAAATTAAGTTAATTTCAGTCGGTATAGATGGTCTTAACCAGACCTTTGATTGTTCACTCAATTTAAGGGTATTCCTCCCCCTTCCTCCCCCCCCCCCCCCCCACAAATCGCTTTAGCCCCAAAGCATATGGGAGTTTACCCTCCCCTCTCCATATCATAGCACTCTTTAAGTAAACTAATTATTCTAGTTCAAATTTTTTGTGAATGATCCTCTCTGATTTAGATAAGTCGTCTACGTGAATTCGCCATACACAATATGTTGCAATAAGTTCGGCGACATTTAATTTTGGCGGCATAGTTTATATGCTTTATTTTAGTGCGACTTTGCGGAATTCGACTTTAATAGATTAAAGTGATTAAGTCGTCAAAATCATGTCAAAAAAGTGTTACTAAATAGTGTTTATTGTCATAATTAATTTGCTAAACTTTGAAACAATCATATACGACAATATATTTATGTGAATATATCGCGTTCTTACGCAATAACACGAGGCGGTTATACGTTTCCGTAGAGCTAAGTGACGTTCAGCGATGTAAATATGATAATGTTAAGTTGACAATGATCCCTCGATTACAATCCTCCATCATTGCAAAGAAGACTATCAAAAATTCATTGTACACATTACTATGAAATATGAGATACAGGTAATAGCGTTTTTATATACAATAAAAGATCACTTACTCAGAGAGCGGAGCTTGGAAGCTCCTTTTTGCAGTTCTTTCCTTCTGTCCTCTGTCACTGGTTCTATCGGATCGCTATACATGGGCTCTTGGTCCTGTACGTTATCATACGAATGTTTCTCATTTTTGGACTGAAATTTGTCCAAAGAATAAAAATTTGTCTTATTGCTATTCGTCTCGTTATGAAATCCGAAAGAAGGAATGGCACTGCTATTGTTACGTTCTTCACTATCTTCCGTCACTTCCGGTATGCAATGGCCATAAGGCAGGGTATCGTTATAATATGGATGACCAATCATACCTTTCCACGGTGGCTTATTTGATTCTTGCCCATAGGTATAGAGCACGGAAGAACTGCAAGACTCTTCTGGCATATAGATTCGGTTATTGAACATGTTCATAGGTTTGGACACTGGTGGATGTTGAATGGACATAGGTACCATTGTGTGAGCTCCGTGGGCATAGCTACACATTGATCCCACTGTACACTGCTGGCAAGCAGGGAATGACGGTGTTGGACCGTGTAGAGATGGAACAATCTGGAAGTTTACAGCAGGCATTTGAGGGTTATAGGCCGGGTGATCTTGGTTACCCATGACACTCGTAACGTTTTTTAATCTCAAACTATCATTCCCGTCTGTGTTGGCAAGCTTGGGGTGAGGTTTTGGAGGCGGTAGTGGAAGATTTTTCCGGTCGATTTGTGGTTTCCGATTCAGTTCAACGTATCCTTTAGACGACAAATTGTCAGTGTCGTCCCAATCTTTCTGTACCTCCTGCTCTTTATTGGATCTCCTCAGTAGAGACATGTCCATATAAGGTCTGTCGGTCGTGGACGGGGTGGGAGAGGGCATACGCTGTGTCCGGTCTTTTCTGGGCGAGTCGCGAGTTCTTACCGCCCTGACTGACTCTCCATCCGCCTCTCTGTCCATCCATATAGAACTTATACGACGAGACAGATCCTGCCGCAGTTTTGTGAGTCGCTGGAGTTGGGTGGGCAATGTGTAATGTCTTTCCTCTGAACAAACACGCCTTGCATCGCTTCTTATTATGTTGGATTTCCCGCATCGTTGTCTGAAAAAAAAATCATTTTGTTTTTTGCTGGTTGTGTTATATACAGATATTTCTATTATCTAGGTTTATCTATAGGTAGAATAACTAACTACAAAATGCAGATGGCAGAATAAAGTACTTGATCTTCAATTTTCGTTGGTAGTTCATGTATATGTAGACCGTAGTTGTAGTTCATGTATATGTAGACCGTAGTTGTCGTGATGTTCTATTTTCAGTATACATATACAAGAAGTATGATGCCGCATTTTTTGTCACTCAAGTTAAATGCAACTTGTATTAAAAAAATAATATATTGTGACAACATGCAACGAGAATGGTATTCCCTTAGTTTATATTAAGTCAAGTTCTACTTAAACATGTAGCATCAGATGACTTTGTGACTTTGTACTCTGTTTACAATGTAATTATCCTTTGATCATGTTACAAAATCATTCTTTCAATTTCATGATATACATATACATTTGTGAAACAAACCAACAGATGCTAAATTTTTCCGGGTATCTTTTATAGTCTGATTCTAGTTTTTGAAATTTTCCTGTTTTCTGTTTATCCAATTTAAAATAACATTTATTTGAACTCTGCCATAAAATATCTGCCATAATCAGTTATGAATATGCAGGTTGAACTTAAATTCCTTGATATTGTTTTCTGAGATTAGCTTAATTTCTATGGGATTTCATATATACTTTATTACGGCAGCTTTTTTTCAACCATTAAAAAATAAAATATGTAAAGTTTAAATGAATTTTTTCATGCTAGAAAAAAAAAATTGAATACACGTTCTTCAAAAAAAGTAATTAAAATAGCTATTCATCATTTCCAAACAAATGCTTTTTTGTTTTCTTTTTATTTTATGTTATAACTGCACCGAAGAAATATTTTCTGAAAGTTTCGAGCCGGCCTTCTATGGGCGGCGGGAACACAGGCACCTGACGTTATAATTTTTTTCTCATAATCACAAAAATAAATAAATACACTATTCGTAATAATACACAAGGTAACCACCGCCGTCATCTTGAATGTATTTCAAGCTGTCACATCAGGTGAAATACTTGCTTAAAACTAATAGTTAAAATCATTTTGCGATCCTGTACGACTCATTCAACATCTAAGCTTACAACCAATTCAACCAAAACGGCGCATTACACCTGTCATTTATAAAAATTATCCTTCAATTTTCATCTACTGCCTGAGATATGCGACAAAAGGATAAATGTATAACGTCAGGTGCCTGTGGGTGGAAACGGTAAAAAAGACGTTAATGCAAAACGAAAAACTATTTTTTAAAACATGCTAAAATACAAACGTACTAGCTTTAAAGTAAATTAACCGTCTCTTTTGCAAAATCAACGACACCGATGTAAAACAAACGATCACCAACGCAAAACCAACAGTCATGCACTGAGTTAACGCTAGATCGTTTGTTTTGCAACGGTGTCTGTTGATTTTGTTTAAATCTGGTCTTTTTCGTAATTTAGCATGTTTTCAAAAATTAATTGTTCGTTTTGATTTAACGTCTTTTTTACCCTTTCCTCTGCCCATGGCCTTACTTTTGATTAAAAAAAAGTTACGGTCAAGTTCTAATGTATGTCAAAACAATAGCAGCAACATGCCAACGGTAAAATGGTCATAAGAGGAGCTTAAAATATTAATGGGAACCTTTAAAATGCTTTTGTACCTTGTTACCTCAACAACAGATGTTAATTTTCAAATATTTTATAAGTTGATTTTGAGAAGATACTAGTAATAAATTTTCTTAGTAAGCATATAGGCTTAAAAACGAAATCTTTGCAAATTGAAAGTCTTTTAAGCAGTCTATCCACCGATGTTTTCAAGAAAAAAAATCATTATCATACCCCCGCTTCGAATGAGAAGGGGGTATACTGTTTTACCCTTGTTTGTCTGTCCGTCTGTCCGACCTTCTGTCTGTCTGCCCGTAACAAAAATATTTTTCGCGTTTTTCTCAGCAACTATTCATCGCAGGTGCTTGAAATTTTTTGTTTAGGCATGTAATATGGTGGGATTCATTTTTGTATCAATCGAACGTTAAATTTCGACTTTGTTAATTTTTAGCCTAAATTTTCGATCAAATTTTCGTCTAAGATTTCTCAAAAACTATTCATTGCAGGTGGTTGAATTTTAACAAACTCTTTGTTTAGGCATGTTATTTGGTGGGATCTATTTTTGTACCAATTGGAAGTCAAGTTCTTGTTAAATTTCGACTTTGCCTATTTTGTATGTTCACATCAGATCGAGCGGGGGTATTACAAGTGAGCATTGGCTCACATATATCTTGTTTGCGCTTTTATTCTACCTTATTACCACAGCAACGGCTGTCATTTTTTTATCCCTTCATAGTTTTTTTATGTCCGTAAGCCCTTCCGTCCTTCTGTCTATGTACGTCCGTTAATATTGCATAATGCTCATGATTTAGCGCAGTTAAGGTGGAATAACACATCATCACAATAGCTGACCTCTGACCGAAACGACATTTCGTTTTATTAAAAGCATTTTATCGAAGACAACATGTAACTTATTCCATAGCCGAGTGGATAAATTGCCGGGATTGTGATCTGTTCATCCCGAGTTCGAATCCCGCAGGGGCATTTGTTATTACTTACTGTTTTAAATTTTGTAGATATTTATTTTATATCCCTAAACTGTAATTTTTTCGCTTATTTGATACATGAACAGTTTATTTATCATTATATCTTTCATAATCAAATAAATTACTGTTAATTTGAGTGACTTTTTCCAGTTGTGTTATTCCACCTTAAAATTCAAACTTCAAAGATACGTTTGGTTGAGAACAATTCGACTGTGTTATAATATTTATACTTGACCTCTCGGGGAACATTGACTTTATAATCCCTTACCTTGCACTCTTGTTTAGCAAAAATGTTTAAAATGCTATTACAAAATCATATTTGAAGATTCGAATAATTAAAAAGTTTTCCCAAAATGTATATTTTAAAACTATCCTGCGCCAAGAAAGTTTATGTTCTGTTATAATATTTCTTCTTTTTTTCAATGTTCCTAAACCAAATTAATTATGAAGAAAGCCTTTTAAAGCAATCCCTGCGGCATAATACAATTATGTTTATTGATATAATAAACTATGTTCAGATCAAATTTAAAAAAAATTAAAACGAAATTCGGCTGTCGCACGATATTTTCTTCAGAGTTTGGTTCCATGAAGAAATAACTGCTTTTAAAAAAATGTCAAATATGTAATTTAACGTATTGAAACCAAAAATGAAAATAACTGCATTCGCATTCAACTTATTTTTTTTTTAAATACCAAATAACAACAATACTAGTGATTCAAATTAAGTCTATATGCATGTACATATGTACATATAGATTGTAATATGACTCCCGACCTAAAATAAAACAAAAACAAGCATACGACAAATGTTGGAAAAATGACATTCAAATGACGTAATCCCATGATTGAGCTCTACTTACATTTCTTTGATAATTCTGCTTTACGAATATCATTTCGTCATGCATTTAGTAAATAAAATTTTATTAAAGGACATAATTTTGCTCTGAAGTACCTTTCATCCATTACCAATCATGAAAAATTGAAAAAGCAATTCAAAACCTTTCAATTTCTAAAATGTAGCGATTATTTAATGTGAAATAAATCATATACCCACTTAAACATTTTTTTAAAACGATTTCGTTTGAAATTAAAATCTGTAACAGTCAACATTTAAAATGTAACAAGGAGAGGACTATCTAAGTTTTTAGAAGTTGTGCCCAATCCTTTGACATCTTTATAGTCGATAAGATATGTTCAATTCAACTCAACATAACAATAAGCAATGAGGTGCTTATAATACTATCTGCAAAGGAATATACTGATGGCATAAAACTTAAATTTAAAAAAACTAAACAAGTACGTTGGTGAAGCGTTGTAATGAGTTTATCAATATATTCACATCTGCTTTACGTATAAAATTTTAAAATTATTTCATTTGATATCCAGATCCAAAAGAAAAAAAAGTTATACATTTAGCTCTAATGTGGTTTCTTCCGCTGCAGTTTATAAAACGTTAAATTGCACCACTGAGGAAATTTTAATTATTTCTCGATTTTAACCTAAGAGATGAATATATACTCTTTGTTTTAATTATGCCTAATATATACATACATAATACGTCAACTTCGACCTCCTTATTGATACCAAGCAAATCGTGTATCATGTAATGAATAAGGAAACTTACGATAGAGTATACAATGTATGTGTGAGAGAGAGAGAGAGAGAGAGAGAGAGAGAGAGAGAGAGAGAGAGCATGCTCTGCAGTACGTTGCCATGCTGATTACCTTGCTGTCAGGTGTTAAGGTATACACACCTTTTACAACAGCAGCAGCACACGAAGATACCAATGGCTAACAATACAACCAGACCCAGAAGAGTTATTATCACAACTTTTGTTTGGATGTCTAGCTTCTGGAACCAGGCTACAAAACACGTAGGACAGGAACTAATTGTACGGCTCACTTTCGACATGTTGCAGGGTTAACATTTATATTGAGGCAATATAATGAAGAGTCCTGGCAATTGTAAAATAATGGATAGTATCTCATTCAAAATTAGAATTTGATTCAATATCTGAGCGACATTAATGGTAGTATCATTTGAACTTAATTTATTCTTGGAGCATAAAGGTAGAATGAAAGTAGAATTACTTAATTTTAGGAATGATTATTATACACTCATGGTATGGTTGCTTTTTTATCTGTTTCAAATTGGTATCACGGTTGCGGAAATCGTAAAATGAAAATAATCGCTTCAGCGAAGTTTGTGTTTGTTCTGCAATAATTTTACTTACCCCATATAACGTAGGGGATGGAATTGATTTTGCCTGAAATTGTATTCACAACAATAAATCAGCATATTTAGATAAATGAATACACTGTAAAAAAAAAAATCCGAATAAATTTCAAAAGATAAAATGTAATATATATTTTTTGGCTCAAATCTAAACTTATGAAATATACTCACTCTCAATTATGTCCGTGGTGGTATGATTAACAGTCGTATTGTCCAAGCGGGCCATAACGGTAACTGTTGTTGAGAGCATTTCGGATACGGACATGTTCATTAAAGCAGACGTCGAATGGTCGATTGAAGACGTCAAGGTACTAATCCAATTCGCTTTGGTGCTTGTATTGGTTTCCATGAGAGAGGTTGATTTCTCATAGACCTCTTGAGTCGTTGAGTGTTGCGGTGTAGGAAGAGACGTAGCCATTGTTTTCCGGAATTTTTCATCAATTGCTTTGCTACGGTTATTTTTATAACACGGAAGATTTCATCTATAACTAGAATTTTAAAATCAAGTTTTTAAAATATAAGATATGTAAGTTAAGTTGAAGTACACATAAAATTTAATGACGACAACATTCACACAATGACGTCAACTGAACCTAAAAGGATCGGCCATTGCGGTCATATCGTGACATATGACCGTAAATCAATCTTTTTTTAATTGCGTGATTTTAACAGTTGTGCCCCAAAAGACCAGGCTATTCTTTTGTTATGCATGTCTATCTGCCTGTCTTTCTGTACAAGAAACTGTACTTATTTTCCTTTGGCGTTAGAACCACTAGAAATAAATTTTTAAGGTTGACACGAATAGTCTAGCTACCGGGAAGTTATATCCTTTCAAACGTTTTATAACTACTTTATAATCACTTTTCAATCAGGATCCTTATCATATCTTATTTAAAGCTGCTTGTCCGATTTTACATCAAATTTTGTGACCGCTTTTAAAAGATGGTTTTGCTAAGTATGTGTATAATAAAAGACATTGCAGTAGTTTTTCCGGTCAATTAAGCCATATTTCAATGGGGAAAAAATGATGTACAAATTTTGTTTTTTTAAAAACAAACAACACAAAAGGGTATCGCGTTATTTCGCCTCATTAAAATTCGCCCCTGACGTCGAGGCGGCTATGATTGTATTACGATTTGACATCGCTATAAATAAAGGTCATAATGTTTTGGCAAATCAAAAATAAACCTTTGTACATTTTGTTCACTAGAATGTTTGAAGTTTGCTTTGTTTACAATCGATGCATAACATGCGGGTTGAATACACCTAATCATTCGGGGGACGAAACCAAACGGTTCCCTTTTCTAAACATTCCCAAGATGCAGTTTGGTATGGGGTTTTTGTAGGCCCATAAAGAAATTATTTCATTATCTTTAAATATTTCTAACTTTGAAAGGAGATCGATTCTGCTGGTGTTAATAGGCGAAAGTCTATAACGTTCTAAGATGAATGGTTTGTATGGAAAATTATTTGAAACTGTAATAACGAAAAATCGGACCTTGCAGCTTTAATGGAGTAATTAAAGCATTCTTGCCGAATACACATCGATCCATTTTATTGCTTAATGGTTTCCCCCTAAAGGCTTAGTTTTAAGGGTGTCACTTACACATATATACATGGTATATTATAACAGATTAATGTCGATGACCATACTATACTTTTAATGAGCACTAGTATCGTTTTCAATTTGTTATGTATTCACACGACAAACTAAATTTACGGTCCTTGGTCGTTTCTATGCAAAAAAAAAAGAAGTTAACTCGCTGGGTACTGATATATATACCAGGTTACATTTTATCGATGGCTTCATGATAGCTGATTTAACTGTCCTTTGTATACATTTACATATACATGTATTCTAAAATATGAACTTACTTCAGTTCATAATACCTATTCTTAGTCAACAGTGGTAAGAAGAATAAGACAAGGAAGTTAAAACAATATGATAATCCCTTTTAATAAAATTCCGTTTACGTGACTTTCGCGCGATCGATTATGCCTAATCTTTTTTTTTTCCTACGACTCGTATAATTTCTATATAATTTAAAACTCAAGCTACAGTACTCATTTCATGGAGCGTTATTTTTCGAGTGGTGTGGGCAATGAATAGAAACCAGTTTATTGACTGGTCGAAACCGTCAACAAACTATGAAATCACGGATTGCACGAAATATTCATGAAGTCGATGTCGGACTCAAATTCCATATAAGACGATTGACTATTTCTTTTATCTAACGTACTGATATAATCAGTAATTCAAGGAATTTTATTTACTCTTTAACTTGATAAAAGAAATATAAAATGCGTTCTTTGATGAATCAGGCGGGTTAATTATTAAGGTAGCGATCATTGTAGAAAAAAAACATTTTCAATTTTTTTCGCAATGTTGCTACCTTCATATTCAGCATGAATCACCAAAAAAGCATTTTATTGTAATAATCCATTTCTGTGAATATCGACCATTTGGCAACTAAGAAATAACAGCAATGTTAAAAGTTTGGATATGAACTTGGTTGTTCACGTGATCAAATGTTGTAACGCGCAAAGGGGGTATCTAGAAGTACTTTCAAACCTTTATAGAAGTGCGTCTCCACTAATTGATGTATTTTTTATAGAATAAAAGGTTTTGAATGAAATGTTCTAGAATATTTAAGAAATTTAAATATAAAAGAATCAAAATATTGCATTCTAGTATTCATTAAATTTTACACCGGACAAAAAAATAATTTTTGATAAAATTTAATGCAACCAATATTTGAATTTCATTGTTTTAGACTGAAATATTTACCTGGAATCCTTGCATCTCATTACAGCGTGCTTCCATCTGTAAAGACTGACAACTTACATATACATGATTTACAACCTATACCTTTGGAAATATTAACGTCTGTCCTTCCCTCTTACAGTATATATAGAACAATTATGCATTATAAAATTTTATAATAATTGAACGCAACAGGAAAATAAAACCATTACCGGGTGCCGATCTAGCACCAATGATATCACACAGAAACACAGACACTTCCTATCTAGGGTATTAAAATAATTTTGCAAAAGCATTTTGCAAGAGCTCCTCGGATGTCCTTTAAAAATCTTGTCGTGAATATGGGAACTATTTGAATTGGGTGTACTGAATTTTACTATGTTCCTGATCAGTTAAGGGTCATCATACCTTCTATTTACTCATGAATCTATACTACTATACTAAAATAATAGATTCGAACTTTTGGGCTTTAATACCGAGAAATCGGAGAAGTACTGTCTTTTGTTTTATATAATTTAAACATCATTGGTACTTGAAGATTACCAATTGTTTTTATTTTTCCTCAATCAAGCTTCGCTAATTAATAATCAACAAAAATTCCTTTAAAAAATCCGGAAATCACCTGGATTTTTTGGATTTTAGAATCTTGCGCATGCGCATTACATTCACGCTTAATCACGGGAGGCTCTTTAGTTCATGTTTCCACAATATCACATTTGCATGGATAAACTCAGAAACGATAATACAAATACGTGTAAATTTTCATTGGAAATTTGCTATATATTCTGTTCATCAAAGAAAATACGGGAGATAACTTTAACTCAGTGCATTTAATAAGAAAAATCCCGAGAGTTCCGAATGTCAACATGGTGTGAAAGAAAAGTTGGTGAAAATACCCGTAATGTAGCAAAAAATTGCAGGACAGTACTTCTCCGATTTCTCGGTATTAAAGCCCAAAAATTCGAATCTATTATTTTGATATAGTAGTATAGATGAATTAAATTTTTAGATGAAAGGTATTTACAGCCTCAAAATGGTTTGTTATGAATAATTTGACTGCTATTTTCAATGCTTCATTAATTTTCTCCAAAAATCGTTTCGGAGCGATTCTGCAATTTTTTGCTACATTACGGGTATATGGGAGGCATTTTAACTGTGGTGAAGGCCTGTCCCTAGACACAGATTAGTCTAATTAAGCAGAGTGTAGTGAAATTATTAATAGCATTATTGTAGGCCTAAAGCTTGGTTATGTAAATGTCAACAATACGGTATGTCGATGTCCCTATTTCGTAAATTTCCGATATCATATGCAATTTCAACCCGTGCACGCACGGGTCAAAGTCTAGGCTTCTATCTTCTATACTTATAAATTAAGACATTTCGCAAATAAAATACGAAACGCCAGCACCAGAGTATCTGCGTATACCTTTGGTATTTCAACACGTGTAATGTGATGTCCGTAAGCTATAATTAATTTTAACCTGATGAGTAATTATTGAGAATTAAATTAAAAACCTACTTTCATTTTCGATAAACCAGCTCGAAATAGCAAAAATGAGAGTAAGGTGGTGGACACGCTTTGGCGGATCCAAGTCAATGGGAGTTAGCATTAAAATATATCATTGCAATGAAATAATATCAAATGATTACGTAAACAGTGAATATATTTATTAGGAACTTACTTGGATTATACATAGAAGTTAAGATTTGACAAATGCTGAATAAATAAAATAAGGTAATTCGTTTCGAATGCGCGATTTTAGTTTTGATATGGAATAGAATTTTCCAGAACGGGGTAACCAAAAACGCGGTTTGACTAATTAACGTCATGGCGAAAAGTGAAGGAAGGGTTCATCACGTATCGCGGGCAGATATTCATATCTTCGATGGGACATCTTTGGTTAATACAAAAAAGTTAATAAATAAAATGGAACAATTTGATGCAATTTTAGATTTGATCGGAAGAATTTATTTTCAAAAAGGGGGTGCCCAGGAAAGCGGTTTGACTAATTTACATCATGAAGGAAAGTGTAGGGCGAGTTAGCCATCGGGCAAATACTTTGGATATGACAACTTTGGTTTTAAAAATGCAAATTAATATGCATACACTAGCGTTTTTTGAATTTCATCCTTTTTTATACCTCGACAGATTGGTAGTAAACCTTAGACATTATTTCTAAGTCTATATGAATAAATAATGTATACGTATGAAGTTAAATTGTGGTGGGTTTTTTTCTTCAGATCAGTCTTTTATCTGAAATTCGCATTAAGACAGTGATAAAATTGTAGTGAAATTTGACCTAAAGATATGAAGAATAGGATAAGAAAACAATTTAAATAAAGAATTGGACACAGTATATACGAAAATGAAAAAAAAAATATGGTTCAACATTTTAGCATTGTGTCATTAATGTGTATTTAATGCTAATTCCAGCGCTTGCGCGGGATATCATCTAGTATTTTATAAATTTTGTTTTTGTGAAAAAAATTCTAATATGAAATATAAAAAACAATTGAACTCCACGCAATGTTCATTCACTTTGCGGAGCTCAATTTGCAGAAATCTTCCTCTCACTTGGCAGTTACTAGTATATTGTCTAATGGAACAGCAAACTGTCGTATTTTCTATGGAACAACAGATTTAAAATTTACGTTGTAGTTGTCTCTCTTAGATCAAGATGATTGTACCATAATCTCTGTTTCTTGGTGGAAGCCAATTAGCATAAAATATTACTAGTATATTGCTAGTTGTCTGTTAGGGACCTGACATTTTCGGGTTTTATGTTCATTCAACAGTGAAGGTTTATTCTAAATGTATCAAGTCCCGGTGGGAAAATTCGTTTTGTTTGTAATGAGGATGTACATGTACTTCCGAAAACGGTTGTGATTTTGTTGTAACCAAATTCTCCTAATAGGTTCAACCTGTTAAACACGTTCTTCTATTTTGAAAATTCACTTAGATTTACAAAATATTCTTAAGCATGTTTTAAAACACGCAACGCCCTTTCCTGAGTTTTATATATTTTATATATTTTTTAAAACGTCTATATATAAAGAGTGATTTTCCCCAGTTGTTGATATCGATTTATGGAGAAAAAAAAATACAAAAAGGTACCTCGTTTATCTTAAAGGTTTATAGGTATTACCGTATTAACTAATTGCAATAACATACATCATTCTTTTAATGTCTCATTGTCACAAATGGGAAAAAATAAGTAGTTTAAGGAAGAAGACTCGTAAACCGATCAATGCAATGCACCGCACCTCTGCTGTATGATTATGTAAAGGGTAACAATTCAATTCAGTTTATTCACTCAAACCATGAGTGATTCATGATGTCAATCAGTATATACATTGTACAGTTTAAAAGTCAGAGGTACATTCTATAAGTGAATAGATAGGTAGTAAATGAATAATAAATAAGCATAAATATACAATTTGTACAACGAAAATAAAAAAAAGTAGAATTATGGAGGACAGACTATTATAACAGACTGAATATTTTGTTAATGAAATAACATCATTTTTTCAAATTTGTAACATCAATACAAGATATAAGCTCATGGTACTTTATAGTATTTGGTGCTGAACAGTATTATTTATCCTCAAGATATTCATGCCTAAACGTCATTAATTCTTAAATGTTTTATAAACTTGCTAGAAGCGGAGTCACGGGGAAACTTCTTAGTGTTATTCGTAAACTCTACAGTGATGTTAAATCATGTGTGAAGTTCAAAGCAGATTTCTCTGAGTTCTTTTCTTCCACAAGGGGAGTAATGCAGGCTGAGACACTTTCTCCATTCTTATTTTCCTTATACATTAACGACTTCGAATCTGATCTCCTCAACCTACCCAACTTAAAGACATTTAAATGTGGGGTTTTCATACAGGAAAGGATGTTGAACGTGTTCATACTCGATGTTGTAAACTAATATTAAGAGTGTTCAGTTCCACGCCCAATTTTATGATATATACGGAACTGGGTCGTTTGCCTTTAATTATTTTCAGAAAGTTAAAAATACTGAAATATTGGATAAAAATTTTGAATACACAAAATTGGATATTGAAAATATATATATGAGGATATGTATTCCACGCAATGTGAAAATTCTTGGATTTTTATGGTAAAAGATTTATTGTGCTCTGCTGGTTTTAGCAATGTTTGGTATGCGCAAAATGTTCCAAACCAAAGAAAACTGTTTTTAGAAATTAAGCAAAGACTATTTGATGTTTGTGTTCAGAAAAGAGACGCTTTCTTTGCATGATCCTCTAAATGTTACGTATACAAATATCTATACGACCCTTTTGGTCTCCAGTATTATCTTAAAAAATGTATATCGGAAAATATTGTTCACTATCTGACAAAATATAGATTGTCTGCACATAGACTAGCAATAGAACAAGGTCGTTATAATCAAACTGTGCGCTCTCGTCGCATTTGTAGATTTTGTACTCTTAATAGGATTGAAGATGAATTTTACTTCATCCTAGAATGTCCAAAGTACAGTCATTTACGGTGTATTAATATAAAAAATTATTACTGGTCAAATCCCTCTTGTTTCAAGCTTGTTCAGTTGCTAAGTTTGAGAAATAAGAAACAATTAAACAAACTATGTATTTTTCTTAAGAAAGCCACAGAGTATAGAAATAATTTGATTAGTTAACATGTATATTTTCGTCCTAATGTGATGATATAAGTATTGTAATATATGTATATGCATGTGTGTATGTATGTGTATATGTGTATGTATGTATGTATGTATGTATGTATGTATGTATGTATGTATGTATGTATGTATGTATGTATGTATGTATGTATGTATGTATGTATGTATGTATGTATGTATGTATGTATGTATGTGTATATGTATATGTATATATGTATGTGTATGCATATATGTATGAGTGTGTATACAGTACAGGCAACGCGGATCCCGTATTGGCCCGCGTTACCGTCACGGTATTTTTATCGTTCCCGCGATACACCATCGCGGTTTTTGATCGCGGTATTGAAAGCGTATGTGTATGTGTATGTATATGTATGTATGTATATATATCTTTATGCAATAATAACATTGTACATTTGTGATGATATCTTATAATGGCAGATGTGTATTTGTACTGCAAAATTTCACACTGATTATGTATTTATATGTACTTATACAATGCCTATAAACCATGTGGTTTTGAGCTAATAAACTATACCTGATAAGAAAAAAAAACATTCAAGAATATAATGGAATTTGTCAGCAATTTGATCTTAATTACACAGTTTACACACTCTTTGGTAACGTAGGGGAGCGGTATTATTTTAATTAAGAGAGACTAATTAAGGTTTAAAGGAAAACGAACCAATTTAAGTCAACAAAAACTTGGAGTGATGGCCCACTAAACATTAGAGATATCATTTTGTTATCCGTAAATTTGTGCTATTAAAATTAAATGGTCTTAGTATAAAAAATTGTATTTTGATTGATTAATATTTACATTTTCTAGTGTCTCTGTCTGTGATAACACTACGAATCGATTTTGTACTATACAGCCCAATAAATTTTTAAAAAGTATTGTTAGGGACGCAAGCGGGTTTGCATAATTAATATCATAATATTTAATGGTACAACTGCTGAAAATTATATAAATATAAGTAATAAGGAATCATTCTTTGAATATTATGAGTTGATAATTTCGGTCGGGGCGTGATCAAATCTATCATAAAGCCCTTCGGGCTTTATTGGATTTGATCACGCCCCGACCGAAATTATCACCTCATAATACTCAATGAATGATTCCTTATTCCTTAAATAAATTGAGTGCCACTTTGACTCAGTGAATTCTTAGAACTATGTTATATTACTCAGTAATCATGTGCTAAAAATTTCAACTAAGTTATGAAAATATTGAAAATCTAGATTGACTATTATGGCGCAATTTATGTATCGTGTACCTGATGACTTCTTAGCATGACTTTCTATTGCGATAAGACGAGTGTACAATTCAACCATAACAAACTAAAGTAATAAATATTTTTAAGCATTAATTTTATATACTAGTGCATGTGTTCTCGTTAAACATTAAATCATTGAATGATTCTAGCTTTTCCTAATTATCTTTCTTTGTTAATGGAATACTTTAATAATAGGATACAAAAATACGAGGGTCAATCAAAAAATACAAAGACAATGTCTCTGTTTATCATATATTTTTCACAATAGTCATAACTTACAAATTAATTTATGCACCAACACTTATTGTATTGATATACGAAATTTCATTCCATTTGATGAAAAGGTAATTTTGTTACCCGATTTTAAAAACAACATGTTTTGTCACTACGGCGCACGGTAACGTTGAAAAAATGACGTCAGGATGACGCGTGTATAGTTAAAAGAAATACCCAATCTTTATATAACCCTGATTCTGTTACGCTTTTCACCATACAATTGAAATCAGCACTATATCACTTGACATCTAACTTGATCACATTTGTTCGAGAATCATACGTTAGTTCCTCGAAGTTTTCATTTTTTTTACCGCATGTCTCTTCGTTTACTGTAAGGAAAACCCGAAGTCAGATGACGTTGTTTATTCTTTTGACCAAATATTTACAGTTATACTACTCTCCTTCGTACTTTTGATGTTAACGTTCAAAATACATATACCAACACCTCCCTCCCCCCCCCCCCCCCAAAAAAAATGTAATACAGTTAAACACAAACGTTGAAATAATCCTTGAGTTATTTTTTCCACCATTGAGCATTTTCACAGTTTGTATAGGTTTTTCCCCTAGTTGAATCAATACTGTTAACATCTTTCGTTGCGCCTTGATGTCCGGCGACGTCAATGTTTTTAGTCAATTTTAAAGAGGACTATCTGTCTATAGTTACTGATATCTGTTCAACAAAACAATATATCCCGTCGTTATTTAATACATAAAATACCATGACAGTTCTTAATTCGAGGTTTCAATATTATTTGGTTTTGAGCCCCATTTGTAGAGATATTACTTTCAACATAATATGGTGTATTGTGGACAAAATACAACTTTTGACCTTGCACCGTGACCTCATTTTTGCAGGATTAGATTCTAAAAAATTCTTAGAAATAAAGAAAAATATTTACTTTTTGGATTTCAGATTGTTACAAAATATTGCTAAATTATATCTTCTAAATTTAATATCAATATGACGTTATGTAACAGCTATGGCAAAAGTCTTCGTATTTTTTAATTGACCCTCGTATAAATGTAAATTTAATAATATAAAAAGATAGAAATGATTTTTAAAACTTTTTGTTAACACTTAAAGACATACCAAAGTTTGTAAGAGTTTTTTCCAATTATTTCTAATAATAATAATTCGCAAGAAAGGTTTGTACTTTAAAATTGATATATTTTGAAAGAATGATATCCGTATAATATGATATAGGGTTAATACTTATATGAAGAACACTCCAGCATTTCGGTGTTAAGATGTTTAGCCTATATATTTTTTTCAAGCACCTACGTAACACAATTAACCTTGTGACCTAGATGAAATTGAAGGTCAAACCTAAGCGGTTGTATTAAAATATTTGGAACCAAATACGGACACAACCAGTAAAACAACAAGAGGCCCATGGACCACATCGCTCACCTGAGGAACAATAGGTATGATGAAATCAGCTTAATGGAGTCATAATACAAACTATCTGGACAATGTAGTATAAGACATGTATATCCTGTATAAATGAAAATCCATTTTTACCCCTGCATATTCTTATTTTTATTATCATTAGTCCTTTTTCTAACAGGGTGATTTTATAGTCATAACACATGTTGAGCACTGCAGTTTTCAAAAAGATCCTAAACAATTGTTTATGTATGGGATATAAACCTACATCAACCTCTGAACCCCTTGTGAGGCCCAAGAATCATCAAGGGGCCAAAGTCTAAACAATTTTAAAGAATCACCTGGCTGATTAGTTTCTAAGAAGAAGATTTTTAAAGATTTGCTCTATACATGTATATTCCTATGTAAAAGTTTGACCACCCATTGTGGCCTCATCCTACCCAACGGGGTCATGATTTTCACAACTTTGAATCTGCATTACCTGAGGATCCTTCCACACTAGTTTCAGCTTTTCTGACTAATTAGTTTCTGACAAGAAGATTTTTAAAGATTTACTCTATATATTCCTATGTAAAATTCGACCCCCATTGTGGCCCCACCCTACCCCCGGGGGTCATGATTTTTACAATTTTGAATCTACATTACCTGAGGATGATTCCACACAAGTTTCAGCTTTCCTGGCTGATTAGTTTCTGAGAAGAAGATTTTTAATGATTTACTCTATATATTCCTTTGTAAAATTTGATCCCCCTTTCTGGCCCCACCCTACCCCCAGGGGGTCATGATTTTTACAACTTTGAATCTGCATTACCTGAGGATGATTCCACACAAGTTTCAGCTTTCCATACTTTTTAGTTTCTGAGAAGAAGATTTTTAAAGATTTACTCTATATATTCCTATGTAAAAGTTTGACCACCCATTGTTGCCCCACCCTACCCATCGGGGTCATGATTTTCACAACTTTGAATCTACACTACCTGAGGATGCTTCCACACAAGTTTCAGTTTTTCTGGCTGATTAGTTTCTGAGAAGAAGATTTTTAAAGATTTACTCTGTATATTCATATGTAAAAATTTGACCCCCATTGTGGCCCCACCCTACCCCCGGGGGTCATGATTTTCACAACTTTGAATCTAAACTACCTGAGGATCCTTCCACACAAGTTTCAGTTTTCCTGTCTGATTAGTTTCTGAGAAGATTTTTTAAGATTTACTTTATATATTCCTATGTAAAAGTTTGACCACCCATTGTGGCCCCACCCTACCCATCGGGGTCATGATTTTCACAACTTTGAATCTACACTACCTGAGGATGCTTCCACACAAGTTTCAGTTTTTCTGGCTGATTAGTTTCTGAGAAGAAGATTTTTAAAGATTTACTCTGTATATTCATATGTAAAAATTCGACCCCCATTGTGGCCCCACCCTACCCCCGGGGGTCATGATTTTCACAACTTTGAATCTAAACTACCTGAGGATCCTTCCACACAAGTTTCAGTTTTCCTGTCTGATTAGTTTCTGAGAAGATTTTTTAAGATTTACTCTATGTATTCCTATGTTAAAATTTGACCCCCCCATTGTGGCCCCACCCTACCCCCCGGGGTCATGATTTTCACAACTTTGAATCTACACTACCTGAGGATCCTTCCAAACAAGTTTCAGCTTTCCTGGCCAAATGGTTCTTAAGAAGAAGATTTTTGAAAATTTCTCAAAAATTCTCAATAATTCCTAATTAACTCCCCTTGAGAAAGGGCGTGGTCCTTAATTTTCACAACTTTGAATCTCCTTTGCCTAAGGGTGCTTTGTGCCAAGTTTGGTTGAAATTGGCCCAGTAGTTCTTGAGAAGATGTCAAAAATGTGAAAAGTTTACGGACAGACAGACGGACAGACAGACAGACAGACGGACGACAGACAAAATGTGATCAGAAAAGCTCACTTGAGCTTTCAGCTCAGGTGAGCTAAAAACACATACGCCATGCATTTATAACATGTAACTATATGTAACCATTTAAAAAGTATAATCAATTGAGAACTCAGAGGCCATTCTTTTTGAACGGGGTGTTGGTAGTTTGAAATTGTTTGAAAGGTGGACAAAACGCAGAACTTTAGATACATGCGAGTAGGTGTTCTTGAAAGAGTGTTTTTCTATGAGAACTCTTACATGTGAAACAAGGACAATAATTTCTTCGCATTAATTTCACTTTTTAACTTAAATATCTAAAATCCACTTAATTATGAGTATAGAAAATGGAACAATTTGATTTGAAGGGTTTTTTGTCATTCTTTCCCATGGAACTGGTCCCAGATGATGATTTTGAGATGTGAAGTGCTGTAAACAATGTACTAAAGAGACTTTGCAAGATCCAGGAAGTGCTTACTTAGTATTACGTTGTAATTCGGTATCATACATACAATAGTTGATTCTATGTACTAGCTAGGTGATAATAAAACTGTAGTGTCATAATTTTAATGGCATACATTTTTATTGAAATTTATTTGAGAAGATGTCCAGTGTTTTATCACAACAGTTATAGACATCCGTATTACGTCTGTGACCTCCCAAGGCCGTTGACTGCATAGATTATTACATGCAGTTTCAACAATGAAATTTTTAAGGTCAATGACACTATTTTTTTCTTAGCTTGACGTGTTATGTCATCTTGTTATGTCATAGTACATTAGAAAACACTACATGTATTTTTAAAAAAAATTCCTTCTTTGTTTCTGTTTCGTCATAGTACTGTATTTCCGATAACGTGTGCGTATGTATGCAAAAACGCACGTTCACTACACTATAGTCCTTGCATATCATATAAAACGAAAAGTACAGCAAAATAATAGTTTCTTTACAGATTTTTCCTTTCCAGTATACTGTAGAATGCAAAAAATAGAAATTAAACAGGCCACATTTCGTTTACTACTAAGAACATAGTATTTTGTACGAAAGTCCATTGAGCTCATTTTCGTAAGCAAAAACTCAATTTATCGCGAATATACGTGTAACATTTAAGGAATAAGGAATCATTCTTTGAGTATTATGAGATGATAATTTTGGTCGGGGCGTGGTCAAATCCTATAAAGTTCATCCATTATGTAACATTACTTTTAGATCAGCCTTGCGTAATATGGTGAAAGTTACGTGTTTATTCGCAAACGTTTCGCGTTTTTCGCAATATTTTTTTTTGTCTACGAAAATGAATTCAATAAGCTTTCTTAGTTTTGCAATGTTTTTGTTTATTTTATGCTCAGAAAAAATTGCTGCATTAAAATGAATAAAATTTAAAAGAAAACTGTTCTATTTTAAAAAATAAAGTGTTGCACAAAATGTTTGTAAAGTGTCCGTGTCTAGAAATCAAGAATAAAGTTGTATTTTACATATATTGCGATAATACTTTTTATAATTACCTTCTGTGCAGACAATAATCTTTTGTTGAGACCACAAAGCGGTCACGATGTCCAAATTTTACACTGGCTGTGTTTATTAACAAAGTGGGCAGAAAACCAAATATTTGTTATGCTATATGCAAAATTCAAAAACTTTTAATTACATGTAAATGGCATAGTTGGTGAAACTTATTATTGAGTTCAAAAGAGTGACTAATTACATGTAAATGGCATAGTTGGTAAAATTTATTATTGAGTTCAAAAGAGTGATGTTACATAGTACCAATGTCTATTAACCTTCGAGCTTACGTTTTAAAATCTGGCCGGTTAAGGGTAATTTTTAATCCTTGTTAAAAGCCGAATAGTGACATGTTTGCAGAGTTCTTTATGCTTTTTCCTAAATTTCGATGGCCAACAAAGATCTGAAAACTAAATACATCTGTGTATAGGTTAAGGTAGTCGTTCATTCTATGTGGCTTAAAAGGGATTAGCTTTAGCTTATAAATTTATAAATCATGTAAATCACATTGTCAGACACGTAGAATCGGGGGGTGGGGGGGGGGGCTTGATTCGTCCTCTCCCTAATAGAAATGCAAAGGTTGTTGACATACCAATCTTCTTAACAATTGCAGAACTGAGTTGGTTTTATAAATTTGCTTGCGACTTTTTGCAGAATCATGTGTGTGCAAAAAAAGTTCTTGTCAACGCTAAAAGCAAGGTTGATAAATATTAAAAGCATTTGATACAAAAAGGAAAGGGCCCGGTCCTAGTTTTGATGCATATGACGTTACATAACGCAGTTATTATATTAGCAATGGAAAACTAACTAACAACCAAAGTGTGCAACATCAAAAATTCACATTGAAATTGAATCTATTGATCTTTGATCTGAGGAAATCGAATCAACTTGAAATAGCATTCATTTAAAATATAGACGGGAAACAATCGATCTTCATTTCCTGATTGACCCAAATACAGTTCGTTATCACAAGGTCTAACAGGGAAGGAAGTGGCAAGGCAAAACCGGAAGTGCCCGGGAATAATCGGCGAGCCTAGACAACGCAGTACAAATTTCGTATTCGAAGAATATTTTAGAAATATTCTCTGCAGCATACATTGTTAACCATAAATTCACTGAGACTCAGTATATTTATGTTTTACAGTGTATGCAAATAATTTTGAATTACTTTCGTCAGATTCCCACCATTCTTCTGTAATTCATTATTATGTATGAAAACCAACCTCCGCTCTGATATTTGGCCAATATACTAAGTATTCACACAAAACGGGGGCACATTGCATTTCCAGCATGTCGTCATGTTTCTTTCTAATATTAGTATATTCTACCATTCTGCGAATTGATAATTAGGCCTTTAATATACATCTTCACTAATGGTTTGTGTAATGTATATTATGCACAAACGTGCGAACATGATCATGTTTCTTGCTAAAAGTTTAAAAATCTCGCTTCCAATACCCACCATCATGGAATTGGTAATTAAATTTACAAGCCAGTAATTTGCTACTGCTTTGTTTTAAGAAAAATAGCGGTTCAATATAGTACATCTTTATTTCGTCTATAAAATTAACTACATGTACTATGGCTAACTAAAATGATTTAAATTCTAAAATTATCTATGAAATTGATTTTACATTTGTAAGAATCATTCTGAATTGCTAAATGTTACAAACTTTTCCTGTAATTTCGAATCGGGGTGGGGGGGGGGGGGAATATTAAACTGAAGAAAAATCCGTAAAAAATTGTGCACCACAAGCAGTAATCCTACGGGTGTCAAGGTTATACCTAGAACTCTATAAAATATCTTTTATGTAAAATAAATCACAAGATATATTAAAAGAAGGAAGTGGCCTCCAATGGTTGAACGAACAGATGAGTGCACTTGTTCTTTGCCAAGTTCGTGATTTTAAGAAAACTAAAATACTTATATGTAATCAAAGCACTTTATATTATATTGGTGAATGATCATTCGATGTTTTTATGATCGAAACGTAAACGTATTTGTTCCCGCCCGATCCCCATTCTATCTTAATTGCTGTCGCAGGCTAACATAATGCCAAACAATGGTGGGGGAGGAGGTCGCTATGCATTACACAAACGGATCAAGTAAATATATGATATTGACACGTATACAAGTCTTAATCCATCCAAATCCAAAATAAGGATTATTTACATACTTTGCTTTACTGCGTTGTTTTGATATTAGGTTCGATTTGCTAATTTTTATGCACATGTCATATGTCTAATAGGTTTGTATGATTCAGATATGTCGATAATGATGTAATTTTTTCAGTTTAATTACCTCTATCAGTGTAATCATATGCTTATGTTTTGCTTTTGATAACGATATTACATAAGTTATTATGTCCGTGTGTAATAAACAAAACAATAATCATATATATATATATATATATATATATATATATATATATATATATATATATATATATATATATATATATATATATGAAAATATATTCAACTAGAAACGATCTCGTTACGAGTAACGAGTAGGTCTTCCGTCTGATTTGTTTTATATGATACGATGAAATATCGATACTTTTCACCAATCTGAGATCTCTTTGAAACTAGGGTTTTTTTTTGTCTCGGAACCGAAAACGGACGAACGGAATGAAAATAAAAGTTGATATTTCTTAAACATTTGCCTAGTCAAAGACATCTCAATCAAATATCTACCATTCATAATAGTTTTGTGTCTCAATCACGTAGAGTGACTAAAATCTCGTGGGTATCAAATTCAAAAAAAAAAAAAAAAAAGAAAGCTACCCAAGATATTTGATATATCTCACCGGAAGTAGAATACGTTTTGCTTATTTAGCATTGTTTAGATACCATATATCAGATTTTATATTGATATATTCATTCCATTTAAAAAAAAAAGTGCTTCCGGTGACGTCCGGAAGTTACGAGAATTAAACAAAATAGTGTAAACACAGATACATAAACAGGGCTATCATCCCACAAAGTTTGGTTGTTCAAGTCGTCAATGTTTTTGAGATCTCGTCGATTCAATGTTTTATGCCTCTGGACAGGAAACGGACAAACGGAAGTGCTAAGTGAAAATAATAGTATTTCTTGAACATTAGACAACTGTACTTTATTGTTCATCAATTTTATTAAAATTGTCAAAGAAAAACATTTAACTTTTAAACAACCTGATTTGTTTGAAACCTTTCGGTGAGGACCGGAAGTGACGGTTGACAAAATGAAAGCGGTTAAACGAATATCAAATGTATATCATTCCTGTAAGTTTCTGTCTTGATCACTTGCACTTTCTAAGATCTCACGGGTAAAACATTTGTTTAAAAAAAGGCTGAGATATTTGAGATATCTCACCGGAAGTATTTTTTTTTTGTTTTTTTTTAACATCGGATAGATGACATATGTAAGGATTTATACTTATATTTAAAATCTATTTGAAATTAATTAAATGCGTAAAAAAAATTTTTGAAGTGCTTCTGGTGACGACCGGAAGTTATGACGAACAAAACAAAATAGTTTGAAGACATCTACTAATATAGGTCTATAATCCTACAAAGTGTGAATGCTCAAGTCCTAATCATTTTTAGGATCTCGATGCCACAAGCTTTTTGTCGCGGGACAGGAAACGGACGACAGGAAATGAATTTTTAAAAAATTGAAAAGAAAACTTCGAGATATTATTATTTTCTATTATTCCTGCAAATTTCAAGAAAATCTATTAAGCCGTCTTTGAGAAATCTTGTGAACAAAAACAGGGGAATTTTTTTTTCAAAATTCGTACCCAATTTTCAAGCCATGGCGATCTCTAAAAAATGGCGCCACTGGCGTAAAACAAAAACAGTTGGAACATCTTCAAACTATGGTCTACCTATCCTGAAAATTTCATATTCATATCTCTGATAGTTTTTGAGTTTTTGTGTGCACAAAATAGGTCGTAAAACTGTACAAAAAGGCCGATAAATCGGTACCGGAAGTGACGACAGGAAAAATATCAAAAATGTATGAAGTTCATATCAAGTCTAATTATCTGTGAAAAAATTGTGGAAATCGGTCGAATAGTTTTCGAGAAATCGCGTGCACAAAATTTGTGGAAAAGAAAAATAATAACAACAATTTTCGTGCCTAGGCGAGCTCCAAGAAATAGCGCCACTGGCGCAAAACAACACAATAGTGCACAACTTCAAACTATAGACTACCTATCCTGAAAATTTCATAGTCATATCTCTGATAGTTTCTGAGATCAACTCTGCACAAAAAAGGTCGTAAAAATGTGCAAAATGGCCGATAAATCGGTACCGGAAGTGACGACAGGAAAAATATTAAAAATGTATGAAGTTTATCTCAAGTCTCATCTTCTGTGAAAAAATGGTTGAAATCGGTCGAATAGTTTTCGAGAAATCGCGTGCACAAAATTTGTGGAAAAAAATAATAATAATAAGAAATCGTACGAAAACAAAAAGGTCTTCCGTTGGAAACGGAAGACCTTAATTATCAAATAAGATGTATTTCATACACTATCATATCATTTCGTCTTTCGTCCTGCTGTCTCAAGAAAGTGCAACAACTAACATAACGGTTACTGTACGTTAGGGTACATGTAGGTTCTTAAAGTACACATCGTACTGTGACAACAGAGAAAGTAAATCACATGCGCGGATCCAGAAAATTTTTCCAGGGAGGGGGGTCCTCCGACGATTATTTGTTTGCTGGGGGAGGGGGGTTCGAGGCATATTTTTGGTATTTTTATAATGTAAATTTAAATAAAATTTGAATTATGCAAAGGGGAGGTCTAGACCCCCCTCCCCCTCTACATAGATCCCTGCATGAAATCTCCGATAAAATGTGTTCTTTTCATAAAAATATACCATCTTTCAAAAGTCATATGCATACTTAGAAGTTTTCAAACGTCTGAATTTTATTCCATAGACTAAGGGATTGGAAACTAGAGAACAAGGAAATACGATGTGATATTTATATAAGGGGTTAAATTTTTGTTTACATGCCAATTACGATGATTGCGGAAAAAATGAAGAGTAATAAAATCACTGGGTTTCACTTGAGAGTCAACAGTTGAGTGTGGCAAGTCAGAGGGACGCGATGTAAACGAGCGCCTCTAAGTGCCAGCGCTTAAAACTTATGTACATGCAAACATCATGACGACAAGACAAGCTGCAAACCTTTTGCACATTACTATCATCCTGTTCCTTTCGGTCACTAAAGCCCAAGGTATGTTATTTTTACACAGATTTAATGTTGTCAAGATTATACTCACATGCAAATGCAGTCGCACTTTATTTTTAAAACAATAGTTGTTTAATTTTCTCTTTAACTTGTTTCGCTTCGTTGAAAAATCTGTTGGTTTATATAGGATTTTATTTCTGCGTGTGTTTGAGGGTTTTTTTTAAGGGGGGAGCGTGTATTTTCCCTTGTTTTGGCTTTATTTTTATTTTTTATTTTTTTTTTCTTGAAAGGGGGAGGCGGTATTTTTTTTTTGGGGGGGGGGGGCTTTATTGTGATTCGGGGGTGGGTGCCTTTTTGTTTTCCCTTGTATTATTGAATGTGTGTTTTTTTTTTGTTTTGCTTTGATCTCTGAGTAAATAGGTGCATGTTATACATCGTAGTCATTATTTTCATACTCTCACCCTCTCTGCAATTAGAATGAGTTTTTTAAATAAAAACTTCCGCATCATCTGCACCTGTTAGTCACAGGGTTTATTTTAATTAGCTACAGGGTTTTTAAACTTTTAATTGCAGAACTTTCACAGTTGGCAGAAAACAAATTAAGATTGTTTTAGGCATTACTTAATTTCAAAGAATAGAATGTAGATAACTTATTTCTCATGTTTGGTAAGTTTATATTCTATAAATTAAAATATATAGAGGGCTCTTAATAAAATTCAAATCATGTGAGGTTTGACTCTCTTAAACTTCTATCATGATAAATTTTACATGTCTTTATATATATATATATATATATATATATATATATATATATATATATATATATATATATATATATATAATGAAATTTTTTCTGAATTGTGAATTAATTTCGGGAAGAAAGTGTGTAAGTTAGTGATTCTTTGTATGTTTCTATATCAATATATTTATCGTTTAACATAATTATGTAAGATAAACAAAATAAATGTTTATAAATAAGTTCTTAAATAATTTGCTTATAAAACATGCTCTTATCAAATACAAGAAATTGAAATTATTAACCTTTCGGGTTAAAATGAATTTCTACGGTATCGTGATGCTAATGACAATGAATTCCATAAGAGATTTAGTGAAATAGTTTGCTCTTTCTGAAAATCGAAAATAAGAGTAATTTGCCTAACAATATAAAATTATGAAGTAAACATTTTGATTGGGAATCTCAGAGAAACTTTCCAAAAAAGCTCCTCATCCTATTTAACGATGATTATTAAAAAAAATGTAAATATTACAATTTCCATTATCCGCCCCATCCCAAATTTTTATTTTTAGAAAACTTTGTACTTTAGAACATACTGAACATAGAACATAGAATGTATTATAAAAACATAGAATGTATTATAAAAACTCAACACTTTTCCTCCCATTACATTTTTTTTTTTTAGAAAACGACGTTATTCGTGTATTTCAATATTGCTAGTAGGAAGACTTAAACTTTTCACAGTACTTATCTCAGGATGTGTCTGTCTCTTTGTTCTGCCTTGCGTAGTGATGAACAGTACTTAGCTTCACGACCAGATAAAATGTAAAACACACAATCTTACATAACGTAAGTAGCTGAGCAAGAGAATTGAAAGAAAAACACGTTGAATTTTAAAAAAATATTCCAATAATCTGGGTGACAATTGCAGACAATTGCAGATAATTCCTCGGTTTTGTGGAACTTACCAATGTTAAATTCTAAGAAATAATAGATATACGGGTAAATTATGAAATAATATGAAAATAAAAAGTATATGCTACCAACTGTTCGTAAACCTCCCCGGGCGCCTCGATTCAAATTAACTCTTCCTCTCTATTTCCGGTTCTCACTGCCGTCAGCTAATTAACATTTTTTCCACCAAAAGTTCCGTAACAAAGCCTTTTTAAGCCGTAAAAAGCAATTTACAAACTGTAAACCACAACACTGGCAAATTAATCGTTTTCAAGGTAACTGATTGAACTATCGGGTGGGAACTCGCATCACCCCACTCCGCAGTGGTAAATGTGAATAGAAATTATTCTAACAAAACTTAGAGAAATATTATGAAAGATTCAGAAGAAAATGGAATTTATAATACAAGATAGAATACATGTAATAATGAATTAAATTTGTAATTGTTGATGCAGGAGTTGACATAGATTGTGAACAAAGTATAAAAGTTAGCTTAACGTTGTTCTTTACTCCCTTGAACGCGGAAAGAACAAACTAATTTAAAATGTAGAACACCAGGAACAGATAACAAGGAGAGTTCAACATCGCCAAGTCGGTGTAGCCTTGAAAACAGAGAATGGTTGGATAAAGTTAAAGTGGTAGAGGATTGCTGTTGGCATTCTGGAAAGAAATCTGAACACGCCTAAACTTCTTTAGAAATAAGCCAAAGAGTTTAGAAATATAATTTCTAATCTTTTTTAGCAACAGTTTCCTCGCCAAATGTAAGATTATAAAGTCAAGTGTTTTTCGAGTGAGGCCTCTCTTCTTTTCGACGAAAATGTTTTCCCGCAAAAAAAAAAAAAAATTGGCTTTCCCCCGACAAAGATATCGGTACTGCTTTCTCATTTTCAGAATCCGCATCGTTGTAATTCAAAGTCGGTGCATCTTTCTGTATGAATCAATTAAAAACCAAAGCCTCGCATCTACCAAACAAAACTTTAAAAAAGGGTATCTTATTCATTCAATGAACCCCATCATTACAAAATCATTCAGTGGTTTGAGGCCATATACTAGTATTCGGAAATAATCTTTCAATGGGAATGAAAGATAGTCTAGAGAAGCAATCAATAATCCCAACATCCAAGAAGATACTAGTATATGGTATTGTTAAGAGATCAACTTTCATTTTAGAAAACACATTTATTTTTGGTTTAGAAAAAATCCAGGAAATAATTACCAAAACGGCGGAGCCAAAGCAGTTGAGGAGCCAAAATTATCCAGAGAACTACCCGCCGAACGAGGACAGGGAGTGGATATTTAATCAGACGACAGGACAATGGGCCATGACAATTAATGACTTTCAACTGGAAGACTCTCAACAGTGCCAGAACGACTACCTTCTGATCCGCCGTTCAAATTCCAAAAGCGTGTAAGCTTCATCTCCAAGCTGGAGATGCTTCAATATAGGAGAATTTAATTTTAATTTTAAAATTCCCTCATAGAGGTTTAGTTTCACATTTGGTAATGTTGGCCTTACCTAATTAGTACCAATTTTCTAAAATTGAAGTAACCTACTACATATAGTGTGGTATACGTTTGCTTGGCTCCTTTTACAGGACTCCACTGAAGCTCTGTGGAAGCACTGCTTCTCACTCCTACGTGTCTGAGGGTCCATATCTCCATATTGAATTCCACTCCAACACCAAGGAACAAGCGAAAGGATTCTCCATCCTCGTACAACATGTCATGAACGAAGGCAAGCAAACATATTCATATCTATCTATCTATATATCTATCTATCTATCTATCTATCTATTTATCTATCATAATAAAAATAGATTTAATATTTACGTAAACCCTATATATTTTTTTTAGCTGATGCAAAACAATTTATGGGACAAATGAAAGGTATGTATTATAGCTTAATATTTGCATTAAGTAAACTAAATATCATGTGTACTGTGAAATTAACATCATTCTGTAAACGAACCGATACAATACATGTCGAGTAGTACACAGATAGTATAAGATGAGCACTTGAGCATCGTCTATCTTTTAGGCAAAGAGGTCAAGTTGTTGACTCATGTGGAAAACGAAGAGCTGTTCATCGGTCTCCTGGGAGTGCTTGCTCTCGCTGCAGTCCTCTTCTTCTCCATGCTGGGCTGCTTTGTGGTGGGGCTGATGAAGAGACACCACGAGAGCGTGATGCAGAGAAACATGGTTACAATGTTGCAGGCCCAGATGAGCAACCCTCCGTTAGAGAGACGCTACAGTCGTAAAGGTTCCGTCAAAGAGCAGAAAAGACCAGTCCTAATGCAAAGCCTTTCCAACCAGAGCACCACTGCTCTTCTGAGTTACCAATCCGCCGGCTATCCACAGACTGGTGATCACGTGTGATTATCACGTGACGTTTTAAATCCACGTCCGGGTTTACACGGAAGCAACTGTCTCGCAGATTTTTATATTTTCCAGTACGTGCTCTTCGAACTCGTGCTATGGTAGAAAATTGACAGTAGGATGTTTTTGTCTAATGACAGCATCTTGTGTTACTTTTTATTGTTGGTGGTAATACCAGGCGTTGATGGGCGGTGATCTATTGATGTTTACATAAGTACGTTCGTACAAGTTTATATCATGAATCATTTCCTAATCAATATTGATTGTTCAATATCCTGTTTATACATCATTATTATCCCCTGACTCTTTGTTTTTGAAAAAAAAAAAGCTTAAAAAAAACAAAATGAAACACAAAAAACATCAAACATAAAAATTGTCACCGTCTGTGAAAATTTGTGTATTTGCACTGCCATTTTTTTTTTTACACATTACATAAGGGACCATTTGATGCACATTTTATATTAATCTTTTCTAATTCTATTTTTTGATAAATTTGTTCAGTGTTTTTCATTTCATATCCACTTCACACACGTTTTCTCACATCATTATTTTTCAGCCATATTTGTTATCCAATTTGGGTTTTGTTTTAGTATTCTGAATCCTCGTTGTTTTTTTTCAGTGCGAGGCGCATGTTACAGATTTGTTATTGTTGTAACAATATCACATAGGGAGACGTGTGTTTTCGTACAACATTGGTTTAGGGATGTGAAGAAAGCTAGTTGTAGAGATATAGCAGGTCTATATACGGGTTTTGTTTTGTTGTCATTATTTTGTACATATTACATGTTATTACATGTTATTTCATTGTGTAGTTACTGTACCATTTTGATGTTACGACATCTTGATTCAAATAAATACTGCCAAAGTGTCCACAAGAGAGTTATTATAACAGCTAAAAATCATTAATATACAATTTCAACTGACCTACCTAGATTCTGAAGCTACATATTTAAAGTGATGATATACATGTACATTTAGCAATGATAATATACATGCTTCGTATTTGGCTATATGATATTCGGTGCAAAAACTTTTGTTTTCTATAATTATTTCAAGTGTCAATACTTGGGGGAAAATGTTCCTCAAATGTGAGACAAATTACTGGGATTATCTTACAAAATTGTCATTAAAAGAGTGGTACGTATGCAATATTATGTAAATTTTTCGAAATTCAAATACAATTTAAATTTCCTTTGGAGAATTTTAATCTTGAATGTACGAATGCAACGATAAATTATAAAGGATTGTACAAGGGATGTTGCACTCAAAACTAGGTGTAAACTTATTCTAACTGCGGAAAATATCAATACTGTGAAAAGGTCAGAGGGGCCATTGGTCTCCTGTCTGTGACTTCCTCTGTCTCTTAAGGTGACATCATTCCGGTTCATCGGAGTGCCAGAAAGTGTCGACTTCCTCCTTAGTACATATATATACCAGTAGGTACATGTATAAGTATCATCTTCTATTTATAGCCACCAAAACGCTGCTAGCACCGACAAAAATATACCGTAACGATAAAATTAATATCTCCAAAAAAAAATCCCAGAAGCATCTGCTTTATTGCAATCCAATGAATAAACTGCTGCAGAGTAAATCTGGTGTAAACAAACTTATTTTTAGCACGAACATCTTGTTATCACAATGCGAGGGGTGTAAGATGTATGGTGAAACCGAAGATTTTAGCATTTATTTAATCTAATATGTTAGTTAAAATCTTCCTTTCTGTGATATTGTCCATCTTGCATGTGAGAAGCAGGTAAGATTTTACATTAATTATGGTACTGTTTCAAACAGTTCCATTGGTCGGGGAGGGGCGTTATTTGGCAAAGTATCAATTTTTAAAATCTTTTCTATAAAGTACATGTAGGTTCGTGACTTGCGATACTAGATTCCATTGCTTCGTGGTGATATCAAAGACAGACAGACAGACAGACAGAGAAAGAGAAAATGGAAATTAGTCTTTGACAAATATAAGACAGCTCATATGTAAAATTGTACACCTGATTATAACATAATTAGTGAAATAATTTTATGTTCACTTGGAATCAGTTTTAACACAAGGAAGGAAATGATCTGTCTGGCTTTGTTTTGGCAACGACAGTTCCACACAGCCGGTACAATGTTGTGCGTGGTTCTGCGGCATTGTACACACCAATCGTGCGTGCATTTCGGTTGGTTTGTACGATTTGTTTAAGAATTAAAAAAAATGTCCTCTGATTTATCGAATAAAAAACATCTAATTAACAAGATTAGCCTTGATCATGTAATCTCCTTTAACATCCTATATAAATGCAAACAACTGTGCAATTGACCTCAATCTTGGATATATCTTTAAATACCAGGCCACCCCCCCCCCCCTCCCCCCCCCAACCCCCGGTTAGCAGAAATTTCTGCACATAAATTGTAAATATATCAAGAACTTTTGAATTGCAGTGCCAATTGTACATGAAAGTACATTTATTTAAATTTTCCAATTTGAATTTGCTGTGTTTTGTACAACTCGTATCTGCATCGTCATCAAAGTAAGTGAAGGCATTGTGTTCCTATATTAAGAGTTTAACAACCAATAATTTTTTATACCATAATGTTTTTGTATTATGATAGAATGCCAATTTAAACATAAAGAACAAAAAATGAGCTTATTTAAAATCTCGGACTCATCGGAGTAAAATGTTTAGAAGGGGGCCTGGTTAACTGTTTAAATAGCTTCCTGGGTCGTCTGCTACGTACACGTGTACTGTACTACTTTGAATTTTATTTAAGGAATGAATTCAATATTTATTAGTTTTATACGATATAAAATGGTTTGGGGCAGTTTACGCTTTATAAACCGCGAAGCGGTTTATAAAAAAGCGTAAACTGTTCCAAACCATTTTATATCGTATAAAACAAAAAAAATATTTGAATTCATTGCTTATAATTTAATTTTTTGCTATTAACTGTAGATAAAGACGGTGATTTGACCGTTAAAATGACATCAAATTGTACAAAATTCAAACGTAACGTCAGGCGGATTGATACGTTTTTTTACGTTAGTCTTACTATGACGTAGGCAACATTCTTTATACGATATAAAATAATTTTTTTAGCCAATCAGAAAGCGCGTTACAACGAAAATTAAATTATTCACATGTAATTTTGAAGTCCAACATATGTCATCACGGCACCAGATGTTTTCCGTGTGGATAATGACGTCACGGTTTGTGTAGATTTGAAGGATGTGGATGACGTGCCCATGCAGTTGTCTCTACAACAGTATCCCAGACGAGAGAGCGCGTACCACAGTGTCAGCTTCAATGGATCCAGAGGTGGCTCAATCAATTGATATATGCATTAAGTTGTCATTCATTATTATATACACTAACAGAGATGTCATGTGGATTTGTAAGTTGATTTAAATTTATTTATCAACAATCCGACAACATTACATGCTAGTATACAAGCTAGATACTAAATATAGAGATGTATCATAGTTAATGAGCACTGGCTCTGAAGTATGTTATATTCTTGTCGATAATTCGTTAAATTTTGGCACTTTAATTCTCCGAAAGGGAAGACTTTTAAAAGTATATACAAAATGAAAAATGTGGGTTTTTTTCCTTATTCACATGGAATATAAAGGTTGAGATCATTGAAAACAAAAATAAAATCAACTTAAATCAATGACGTACGCACTTTTCCAGCAACTCCATCAACGGTTATTTAAGCATTGAACGCTTATTTTTGGATGTCGTCGGTCCTGTAACACACCAAGGGGCGCAGACAAATTGAATACCGCGCGGTATGCTAATTTGTCTGCACCGATTATAGTCTGTCCCAAGTTATTGCTTCCATCACTTTTTGATGATTTTTAATAAAAATACACATACCTGTGAAAGAAATGCTGTTGAAATCGATAAAAGGGAAAATATCCAAGATATCTTCATTGACAAATTATCATTTTTCACTCATAAAAGTTCACAGGAACGAAAACAAATTTCTTACGGAAATTTATAATGGGAAATGTTTACATCTTTTCTCCATTCGGAAGTTCTCGGGACACCTCGCACAATTTTTCAACGTTATCATCCGGGCTTAATAATGGCTGATGCAATGCTAAATCTCCGTAGACTTTCTATTTTGGGATGTGTATTGAAAATTGAAGCGGTAGAGGGGGCGTTTCAAAACAGATAATCTGGACATTTTTCATATTAGTGGATGAACATAGTTTGAGCACAAAGGTATTTATAATTATCGAAATATCGAGCAAAAAGTGGTGGAAGCAAAAACTCGGGACAGAGTATAGTGTGTGTCAGGACCGACGACATCCAAAAATAAGCATTCAATGCTTATTTTTATATGCATACTGATGTCTATTTGTATAAAAATAATGTGCATTGTCGTTATAAAGCCATTATATACGCTCTCAGTCAGGGATGGAACAGTCATATTAACACGTTATTTAGTTCGCTTCCGCGGCTAAAAAAAAGTACATATCAAATTGGTTATGTAAGATTGAAAGTTGCATTTAATATTGCACAAATGAATATACTCAACACACGTCAATACGTTTATAGATATTTGTGCTCATGGCGCATGAATTAGCAAAGTGTTTTCATAGAAAATTGAACGTCGCAGATTTCCAACGCAAACTTAAGGCGAAATATACACTGAGTGTAAATATACTTCTATGACCCAAGAAAGAATCTATTTCATTGATTAATAAAATAACTCTCATTTACAATAAATTGTACAAATGTATCGTTTTAACGATATATTGCAAACGCATTTGTTCGATGTACATATATCGTATAACAACTGTTTGCCAAAAATACGCGTCAATATACAGTGTATGTTATTTGTATATTTTCCCATTATATATTTAAACAAAAAATGAATTCAACTTATTATATGTCGCAATTTAATTTGCTCATACAGTTTCTGATTTGTTTTAAAAGGTATAAATAACGTAATCCTAAGAATCGACAGCACCAAGCTTGGTGGCCATGGTGATGACGTGGAGCACGCGTACCTGGTGGCGATCTCTAGCGACCCTCGATTGGTCCTCTCCAAGGAGTCTGTGGTGCTTATAAGCAGAGAGTCTGGGTTTATTTTCATACAGACGGACAGACCAATATACACACCTGATCAGGAAGGTGTGCACACATTTGTATCACAATTTTATCTAAATCTAAAGTTGTTTAAAAAGACTTGATATTTCGCGAATTTGTATACTTCGTTTTACTGTACAAATCAACTTTCATATCTGCTTTGTAGTCAAGATTCGAGTAATTCCATTGAATGAGGAACGCTTGCCAAGTACAAAACCTGTTCTGATAGACGTAAAGGTATGTCCATTGTTAATCTTGTGTTAGACAACTGGGAACCATGTTTTGCAAATGTACATTAATTTTAACGTAACATCTTTCTTCTCTTTGTTGAAGAATCCCCAAGGTATCATAGTACAGCGATGGAACTCAACTTGGTCCAGACGTTTCATTAGCCATACGTTTGAGTTACCGGACATTCCATTCATTGGCAACAATTGGACCGTGGAGGCATCATATGCCGATAATGTAACTTGAGATAAATTTTAGATAAAAGAGAAAGACGTTTTAAAAAGATCTTACATCGCAATATAAATATTATATGAATTCATATTATATTATCTACAATCTACAGTAATAATTGATTTGCAAAAATAATGTTATATCAAATAAAAAATCGCTATAACTATCAGCATATTGACGTGTATTTCAGACCGCTGTAAAGACAAAGACTGTTTTTGAAGTAAAAGAATATGGTAACGATTATTTGTATACTTTGTCTTAATATAAACTTCCGAATATCCTGTTCTGTGTTTTCCGAATATTAGAGATTTTTTTTCATTGTTTTTCAGTGCTACCGCGCTTCTCGGTAGAAATTGGCGTTGGAAACACAGAAATAATTTTACCAACCACAGATCAAATCGTTATAACCGTTAAATCTAAGTAAATATGCAGTATATGTTCATATGTGTAGTTATAGCTGCAGGTCTGTAGCTCCCGGTCTGAAAAAAAATCGAATGAACGACCTGGGAGCTACAGTGTCACCAACTGAAAAAATTGTGTATTTATTGCGCAGAAAAACGTGCGCTAGTTTTGGACTTATTAACCTTATTTAGCTCTATACGCAGATTCTGTGAAAACAATTAGTACCAATGAATTATTCATGCAATTTACTACTGACATCGTCTCTTTACTTGCCTCGGATAGTCTTTTAAACACCAGGTCGTCCGTCCGATTTTTTTCAGAGCGGGAGCTCCAGACCTGCAGCTAGTGAAATTATAATATTAGCGTATCTTTCATTTAGACACGATGAAAAATTACATGTATATCGTCACATTTAAGCAGTAAAATCATTTTGCTCTATGCAGATATGTCTATGGTAAGATGGTCCGAGGGCAGGCGTTTGTTTCCCTCGGGGTCCAAGTGGATGGACGCTACGAGCTGTGCCAGTTCAGATTGAACGAAATGGTACCATACATAAAATGTTTAATGTTTGTAATACTAGTACCCCTAATCCAAATCCAAAATAGGAGAGATATACATGTTTCTATAATTGCAAAAACATCATTGCCTTTAACCTTTTCCCATTTTCTAGTTGTCATCTGGACAAGCTGTTTTTAACGTTAGCATGGATGACGTTTCTAAAAGTCTGCACCAGTACTGGTTTCCTGACGGGGCTAGGCTACATATCGAAGCGGAAGTGATGGACCAAGCGTCGGGGCATAAAGAGAGAGCTTTTGATTGGTCGATCGCTTTTGCATTGCGACCAATTAGAATTGCTGTTGATGAGACAAGATTTTATTTTAAGCCCGGCCTGAATCATGAAATCCATGTAAGTTTCCCTGGGAACTCGAATAAGAATTTTTTTTCCTGTTGGTTGAGGTCCTGTAGAAAATAAAATTACTACTTCTTTGCACACAGATACAAACAATCTGGGTCAATCGTCATGAGGCCAAATATGTTCCATTTTCATTGGCCACAACAATAACCTCAAGATATGGTGTATCTGAGGAGAGTCCCTTGCATCGACTACAGACAGACGATACCGGCCGATTTACGTACAGTCTCAGCACGGGAGCTCTGGACGATAGAATACAGTTCAGAGTATTTTTGATTTTACTTACATTTATGATTTACACATCGTTCTTTTATTAATAATCATATCATTTTTAAAAGAAAATGTATAGTGTATGTTTTAATCTCTTTGTCCATAGATACAAACAACAGATTTAAGGTTTCTGCCTCACCAACAAGCGAGTTTAACCGTAGAAATTTCGGCCATGAGAACCACGTCCCGAGCATTTATTGGTATTCAAGCTACAAAGGTGTTTTAATCATAGATACTAATAAACAAATTCAACTCAGTGACTTATAAACACATATTCACTCATACAATAATTTGTTTTACCACAAACTACTTCATTTCCTTTCGCTTTTTCTAAAAACTTGCACATACATCTTGTCTTTTAGAATGGGGACAATATTCAAGTGAACCTCTTCACAAGTGAAACTTACTCCAATGACATCACTTACATGGTAAAGTACCTTCCATAAGTACCTGTACGTATACCAGCCCTCTTTACTATATTTTGGTTGCACTTTCTTGCACTCAAACTCTTGTCCTGTGGTTTTCTAGGTGTTGGCGCAAGGCAAAATACTGTCGTCTGCTTCAGTGACAACACATGGTGGCAGCCAAGCTGTTATCATTCCCATTCAATCCGCCATGGCTCCAAAGTGTAGACTACTTGCGTATTTTATCAGGCAAACGCCAACTGGGGAAGAAATTGTCTCAGATTCTGTGGAATTGAACGTTGAAGCCATGTGTAAAACTAAAGACGTAATGCAAAGATTTTGCACTTGTCCAGAAAGTAGATTAGAATTTCGTTCCGATTTTACAACAGATTTTGCTTTAATTTTGTTAAATTATGTTCAGATTTTAGTTGGTCAAAGTTTGAATACAGGTGTTTGCTATTTTGCTAGCTGACCACGAGTGTGGACGATGACACAGTCCTTCCTGGGGGTTTCTCTGTTCTTAGAGTGTCGGGCGCTCCGGGGGCCACTGTGGGGTTTGTGGCCGTGGACAAAGCTGTTTATCTATTAAACAACAAGGGGCTCCTGACCAAAAACTTGGTACAAAATGGCTCATTTACAAAAAGCAAAGAAATGTCAAATTTATATTGCTCTTTTGTGTAATTATAAAATCATTAGCTGACACTTTGTGGTTATTCAACAGCTTTTTGAAGAGTACTTCAAACATCATACAGGCTGTGGAAATGGGGGAGGTCGCAGCTCTAATCAAATATTTCAGGTAGGTCCGGGGGACATTGCTCTTAAAAATGTTTTTTTATGGGTTTTTTTTTTTACTTTTAATTGCTTTTTGGCTCAATTTGCAGGATTCTGGTTTAACTGTTATTTCCAATATCAACATCCGGGTATCGCGGCGAGATGACACAGGGTGTAACCGAATATCTAGAAAGAGGCGTTCTTCCGGTACTCTGTTTTACTGACTAATAATTTCTTCAAAATTACTACTTTTGGCCAAATGTGTATATCAGTTTGACTTTTTACAGATGAGTTGACGAGAATCATCGACAGCCATCCTTGCTGTGTAGCCGGTGATCTGTTCGGACGGAACGTTACAGGAGAAGAAGAGTGTTTTGAAGAAGGAAAGAGCGTCTTCAACTTGACCGGAAGTACAGGGTGCTCCAAAGTTTTCTATAAATGCTGTAAACGCTACTTACCATACGGATCTCAAAACCCAGGTTGTCAACTGAAAATTAATAAAATGTCAAAAAAAAGGTTATCAACCCAAACGGTCGGTTGAAATTATTACGTTCCTAATTTTTTTTTCATCTAAGGAAGGACTGGAAATGAAGAGGCGAGAGAATACACGTTTCGGGACATTGATACTTCACCAACACTACAAATGAGGTCCTATTTCCCAGAATCTTGGCTATTTGAAGAGGCCATTTTGAAGTACGTGTCAACCATTGAACAGTGTACATGTATTTAGCATACGCAGGCCTTGATACTACATGTACTATTTTTCATTGTTCTTTGGCCCCTGTTCCTGGATTTCGTCTTTTTCTATTAGTAATATACCCGGTATGTCTTGTATAAATACATCTCTATCTCTAGACGAATGTACGTCATCATGAACTGATCTAAATACAAATTCAAAAGCAAAGTTGTTACACGAATGTTTTGTATTTTAAAGAAATCAAAACTGCATGTATCTGTAACAATTATTCAAACATCAGGTAAATTAGCTTAAACTAAAACACGATACAGTAATCAAAACCATTCGTTTATATTGTAGCTCAAACTAGCTTAAACTATAACACGATACAGTAATTAAAACCATTCGTTTATATTGTAGCTCAAATGGTAACCACTCGGAATTCCTGCAGGTGCCCCATTCCATCACAACCCACGTGATACAGTCAGTGTCCTTGTCGTCGGCTGATGGTTTCTGTATAGCGGAAAGTGCAGAAATTCTGGTGTACCAAGATTTCTTTGTAGATGTGGATCTTCCATACAGCATTGTCAGAATGGAACAAACGGAGATTCGCGCCACCATATATAACTATCGAAACACCACTCTACCGGTAAGGTAGCTAAGAGGGAACATACTTATATTGCATCCACTTTTTGAAATGCTTGAATGTGTTGATTTCTTCTTTTTAAATTTGTTTTACGTGTAAATTTAGTGTCGCATCTACATGAATACTATGGAAGCGATCTGTTCATCTAAAACCAGTACAATATCTGTCAGAGTAAATCCAAACGACGCAGAAACAGTGAGATTTCCCATAGTTCCTTTGCGCGCCGGGAAACATCCAATAGAAATCGTTGTTAGATCCGTCGGTGTAGGTGATTGGGTCCGCAAAATGGTCAATGTGATTGTAAGTAAAGCGTACTTTTTAAAACATACACCGAATCCAGAAATACGTTGAACGAATAGTCGTTACTGAATTTTCTTCTCAAACAGAACGAGGGTAAAGAAGTAAGAAAGACTGTTTCATTTTGGGTAGATCCTCACATGCAGAAAGGGAGACAGTACTCGAGTGGTGATCTGAGGGTCAACAGTAAGTCAGTGGGCTTTCGAAATTCTATTTACTGTAAGCTTAGTCTATTCTCGAGCCTTTAATTTGGCTAATTTAATCAAACATGATGGTTTGCGTTAAGGCAATTTTAACAGAAGTAAATGATTTTTAGTACCAGCTGTTTGCGTTCTAATAATATTTGACTTTGCAAATCTTTTCACTACGTAAACATTTCCCCATTTGCAGTGTCCTAATGAGTTGTTTTCATCTTAAATCATCGCTTTTATTGTAGTCTCGCATCCACAAACGGCCCTCGGACTTCAGGAGACAGATGTTGATCTTGTCCTTCCCGAAGAAACCATTCCCGGAACTGAGCAATGCCAAGCGGCCGCTACGGGTACATGAGTCCCAGAAGGTCCATCTCATGACATTTGAATTTTCGAATATGAATTGGTATTACCAATTACCCTTCCATCTTGTTTTTTCAAGGTAACATCATGGACTCAGTTGTACTGACTGTCATTGAGGACGTGGATCAAATGTTAAATCGAATTCCACACGGATGTGGTGAGCAGACGATGATCATTTTGGCGCCAATTGTGTATGCTCTGAAATATCTACACGGAACGAACCAAATTCAAGATGTTCACAAACAGCGTGGCCAGCGCCTATTAAGTAGAGGTTAGTGTTATCCATGCATTATGAAATGAAATAGTTTTCATGTACTTTGAACAGAATAATACTACATTTTTATCATACTGCTAAAATAATTTATCTTTTTACAAGGCATTCAGAAGTTACTCCGTTTTAGAAAAACTGACGGATCGTTTGGAATATGGCCTCATAAACCATCAAGTACGTGGTATGTGTGTATTTGTACAAATATACAACAACAAAATTCAGTTGAATTATACATAACTATAATTGTTCAAAGTTCTATTCGTTCAAATTAATTGTTTATTGTGTTATATTTTGTAGGCTGACTGCATTCGTGCTAAGGGTGCTTTGTGAAGCCCAGAAGTACCATCACGTAGATGAGCAGATTATGTGCTCCGGGGTCCGGTATATCCTGTCCAAGCAGCAACCGGACGGAGCGTTCGGTGACGATTCTCCCATTTATCACAAGGAGATGCTGGTACGTTCAGTGCCATCTGCATGGTGTACCATTCAAATACAAATGTGTTACGCTCGCTTGGAATCTATACTTTGAACTTCAATTTTTTTTTCGAGATTGCTAATTTCTGGTAAAGCGCGGATCCAAAAAAATTTTCCAGGGGGGGGTCCGAACGATAATTGTGTTTGCCAGGAAGGTCCGAGGCATATTTGCGATAATTTTACTATGTAAACTGAATAAACTTTCATTTTCCAGGGGAGGGGGGGGGGGGTCGGAACCCCTCCGACCCCCCCCCTCTAGATCCACGCATACTGGTGTATTGTTTTCTAGTCCATTTTCCGGGATAAATTAAAGAAAGAATAAAATGGAGATATTTGATAGGATAAAATAAACTATTTCAACGTCTGACAAACTTGTAAATTGTACAAATATAATTGTAGGGAGGCAATGTGGGTGATATTTCAAGGACTGCCTACATTTTAATTTCCATCAAGGAATGCGGTTGTAAACCAGTGGTAGGTATTTTTAACTTCAGAATAATTTAAAACATATATTTTTTAATCGAATATTGAAAAGAAATATATTTTTTTAAGTCAAAGAATTACAAGCGCTGGCTCTTTCATTATTTTTTATGACATTGTTACTTGTACTTAAGATTAGGTAAGTGCATTGTTATTTTTTCAATTACCGCCTTTCTTCTTTTAACTGTTTACTTACTATATATTTGCATGCATATATTTTAGCCTGTCTTTTCGGAAACTTCCACGGATCTGCCTTTAAATTTTATTTCTTTCAGTTATCATACAATGGTATAGAGCAACCTTATGCTCTTTCATGTGAATCAAAATAAATATTCATTAAGGTAAACTCCATTGATCGCATTTTGCGTCGTTAAGCTTGCATAAATTATACATGTAGATATTTAAACCTGGAATTCCTGCGGTATTTAATTTCCATTCATGGTGCAAATCCAATGACGATTTTTTCCTACAACTAATTTTCTCAGGAAGCTGCCGTGGACATACAGAGAGCTGTGAGTTACCTGGAGACGAATCTATTCTACGCCAGGAGACCTTACCCCCTCGCCATAACTACATATGCCCTCGCCCTGTCGAACAGCGCAAGGGTGCGCGTAGCTAACCAGAGGTTGAAGCTGCAGGCAAAGAATAAATTATTTGCGTCCACTGGATTTAATGGTAGTTGTTTGATGTACTTTTAAAGCGTTTTTATTAATTTTATATATAATTTTTTTGTGTGAAATTAGTGCATGGTAATTAAATTGATATAGGATCTTTAATAACTATTTACTAGATACATATGCCAACTTTATTCATGCACTAGAAAATGACAAGCTCCAATTTGAGATAAGGGACCTATTAAGAGGTATATTCCACGCGATAAGAGGGCCTACTTAACTTGGCACCGCCTCGCCACAGTTACCATTTAATCTTGAAAGTTTTCCTTGACTTTTAAGCCATATGTATCTGTTCATATAGCCGTGATCGTATAGTGGTTAGTACTTCGCGTTGTGGCCGCGACAACCCAGGTTCGAATCCTGGTCACGGCAGTGGCTGTGCAGTCGCTGTTACGGCAGAACAGTATGCTTTTTACACTACGGTAATTAGGCTGGATTTTGTTTTTAATTTTCCTTTAATTATATTTTTGTCAGAATATACATTTATATTTTATGCTTGAAAATTTAACACAGTAAATAGTTGTTTACGATTCCTTTGTTATTGCAGTTGCATGCAATACTCAATGTGTTCATGTTTTGCCAGTGGTGCGCTCAGTTGTGGGGGGGTGGGGGTGGGGGTGGGGGTGGCGTTGTCGTGTCCTTTACACACAAAAAAGTAGCACCTGCGATCTCATAAAATGTTCACGTTGAGCAATCAAACAATACATTATTTGGATTCTGTTAATATGAGGTTTACAAACTGTGCTAGTGAGTTGTAGAATCTTTTTTAATTTATTGTGCCGGGAAACTTAAGTCATCCCTTTGTTATCCAAATGGTTCGTAACTCAGATAAATGTAAACTAGTTAGATTGCATGCTTCTTTTTATCATATTTAGTCATCGGTTTTGCTGGCACTAACCTGTCTGTATCGCCGGGGTTGTTTAGAGGGTAGTATTCTCGTTGTGGCCACGGTATCGCCTGGCCATGGCAGAGAACGTGCAATAGATTTTACGGCAATCGGAAAACTTTTTGGTCCATTTAGTTCATGACAATTTTTTAAGACTACAGTATGATGTATGAAGTGACTGGCTCTCTTTACAAAAAACTGTCTTTAAGTTAGTACCTTACCTGTTGCTGTTTTATAGTTGATCCTTATTGAAGATATAATGGAAAAAAGAGAGTTAGAGGTGTAGTCATTATATGCCTACCTTCATTTTAATTCCAGGTTATAGGTATTGGGAAGAGGAAGTTGAAAGTGTTAGTGAAACGTCTCCATGGTACCGCAGAAACTCTCCCGCCATCAATGTGGAAGTGACGTCATATGCTCTCCTTGCCCAATTGGAGCTAAATGACTTAGAATACAGTAAAAACATTGTAGAGTGGTTGCTCGACAAACGGCAATCGTCCAAGGAATTTGTGTCTACTCAGGTGAATCTGCATATCAAAATATTTCATGTCACAATTGAAGTGACAGTTATTTTCGCAAGAGTATACCCATCTCTTGTCACTGTATAGAGATGGGTTTATATGGATTTTTCTGTTCAATTGTATAAAGGAGAGGGTGATTTTCGTTGGATTCAAAGTTTTAGACAAAAACAGATCTTGCTGTTGGAGTGTTATCTTGGTCTGTTATATACTAGTATTATAGGGTATATACTGTTTGTGTTTCAGGACACCGTGGTGGCTCTCCATGCTCTCTCTGTATACAACATTCGGACATTTGCCCGCGACATCAACCTCAACATCTCCCTCTCCAGCTCAAGCAACTCGCAGTTCCAGGGGGAACTCGTATTGACACAGGGGGACGCGGCGGTCCAGAAATCCGTCGACAATGTACGTATTCCGGTATTGTACATCATACCTACCCTGCTATACATGTGTATGTACAGTGTATGTACCAAAACATCTGTACAATGTACATGTAACATGTTTTAGTATAAGAAACATTGTTTAAAGAAATCTTGTTTTTAACTAATAGGTTCCGGTTCATGGCAAATTGGGAGTGGTTTCCCATGGGAGTGGAGTTGCCCGGATGGACGTTGATGTTCGGTATAACGTCAACGTGACGGAAAACGACTTGTGTAAATTCATCGTGGAGGTGTTCGACAAACCCGTCAAGTTAGACTTACTGCAGGAACAGGGGTTCACTCCCGAAGAGTCAGTACACAAATCTGTTATTGTATACCCTGAATTTGTCACAAAATGATTCAATTTTGTTTTCAATGATCCTTACATGGTTTTGTTATTATAATGAAATATCACCTTAGTATATTACGTTTGTGTACAGTGCCATTCTATGCAATTTCAGTTTTATAAAATATGTATGATGGAAGCAAAATGTTGAAAAGAAACTAAGGTATGCGTTTTGTATTTGATCAGCCTTCATTGTGATGTCTGTGGGTATTGTTCGCCGATTGATCCTGATTCGTTCCCGGAAGTTTCCGACAAATATAGCGTTCCGGACTTGGCTCCTAGAATTCGGGGATTGTCCGTCCGCCGCTCCCGGAGATATACCGTTGGACAACAGACAAGCAAACGAATGGTCTGTCTGGAAATCTGCGTCAGGTGAATAATAGTTTGTACAAATTCTGTGCAAATGGGATATGTCATCTTTAGTAATAATTTTATATTAAATTTATACATGGTTAGATAACCAAATGTATGGAAATGTGCCTGCAAATGTGCTATGGTGCTTAGAACATTATGTTGTAATACTAAAATTTTAATATCTTCTCATTTACAATTTTAAAAATTTACATCAAATATTCTATGCACTTTGTCTGTAGTTACTTAGGATTTCGACAACTGGACATGCCCGTGGTTGATGTGGGGCTACCGACAGGGTTTCGGGTCGTCCAGAGCGATCTGGAAAAGGTGTAAAGTATATTTTCTCTTTGGGTAATTGTCATAATTTGAAAGAATTTGCATTGCTAGTCGATTCTCATAATAAGAAATAAAACTTTTTTTCCAGTTAAAATCTAGCGGAATCGCAGACAATTACGAGGTGTCCAAGAGATCCGTTACCCTCTATCTTGATAATGTAAGATTTCACTAGACCATGGAGATTTTCATGACGCTTATTCTTCCTTGTCAATACGTACGCTCATTGCATTGCTGATTTTGTTGTGTATTTTTGTTTGTGGTAAATGATGTTCTGTTGTAGATACCCAGTATGGATGACCTTTGTCTTCAATTCCGTGTGGTCAAAGAATTCGATGTCGAGAACTTACAGTCGGCTAAAATAGAAGTTTATGACTACTATCAAGAAGGTGTTCTCTCTCTCTCTCTCTCTCTCTCTCTCTCTCTCTCTCTCTCTCTCTCTCTCCACTAATGTACATATAATATAGTTATTAAACAATACATTTTGTTATTAACACAGATGAACGATGCGTAAAGTTTTACAGTCTTAAATACGAAGTGGCGGAACTAGATATCTTTTGCAGTAAGGGTAACTGCACTTGTATTGAAGGTATGTGTGACAGGTTTTTATAAAGAATTCGATTTCGCCTTCAAAGAATATCGATTTATAACCTTGTATTATTGCATTATTCAGATTCGTGCGCAGAATCGTGGGATGCTAAACTCCAGTACAACCAAATCTCTAAGCAACAGCTCTACCAACGGACGTGTAACCTTTATGATTACGGTCAGTGCCAATAATTTTTGGTTAATATAAAGTTCGATATCCAAATGTTTGATAGAAATAAAACTAACATAGCCTTGATATTGTGTTACTGCAGTGGTCCGGATAGAAGTGACCAATGTTGTAGTGTCTGGAAATCACCTGGTGTTCTCAGCCACAGTCAAATCGGTTATAAAACCAGGTAAAAGAATTTAGAACCGCAAGCAGCGATCGCGTATGACATTAAACCGTTATATTAATCATTGTATTTGTCCGCTAGTTATGCTATTATTATAATAACCTATGATACAGGAAGATATTTAGGAATATTAATTGCTTTTCTTTCAGGAAAGGGCAATATCCAGCTGAATGATGAAATCGAGTTTTGGGTTAATCTCCGATGTGAAACAGATTTAGAAGTAGATCATTATTTCTTCGTATACGGCAAGAAAAGCCTTGTTTACACTGATCAGAGGGGCCATCTGAGGTAAGCTTGCGTGATGCCGAAATCATTGTATAAGATATTTTTGTCCCCCGCCGCAACGCGGAGCGGGGACATAGAAATGCCGGGCGTCCGTCCGTGGGTCCGTGGGTCCGTGTGTCCGTGGGTCCGTGGGTCCGTGTGTCCGTGCGTCCGTCCGTCACACTTTTTTGTAAGCGCTCTCATGCCTACAAATTTTGACAGATTTTCATTACATTTATACCAAATGTTTATACACCTATTACCTTGGTCAAGTTCGAAAATCAGCATTGGTCGATACTTTTTGTTGGAGTTATGGGACTCTGACCACAATAATGACTCCGTTTTATCTAAAAATTGACCTTGTAAGCGCTCTCATGCCTACAAATTTTGACGGATTTTCATTAAATTTATATCAAATGTTTATACACCTATTACCTTGGTCAAGTTCGAAAATCAGCATTGGTCGATACTTTTTGCTGGAGTTATGGGACTCTGACCACAATAATGACTCCGTTTTATCCAAAAATTGACCTTGTAAGCGCTCTCATGCCTACAAATTTTGACGGATTTTCATTAAATTTATACCAAATGTTTATACACCTATTACCTTGATCAAGTTCGAAAATCAGCATTGGTCGATACTTTTTGCTGGAGTTATGGGACTCTGACCACAATAATGACTCCGTTTTATCCAAAAATTGACCTTGTAAGCGCTCTCATGCCTACAAATTTTGATGGATTTACATGAAATTTATACCAAATGTTTATACCACTAATACCTTGGTCAAGTTCGAAAATCAGCCTTGGTCGATACTAGTATACTGCTTGACCGGCGGGGGACCCAGGAATTCTATTCTTGTTTTAATTATAACGGTCGTCGTTTTTTTTTTAATAGAATTTTTTATTGAGACAGTGTCGTCAACAAATTGCCTATCATATCCACCTGAAATGTTTAAATTTAAGTGTTATAGCCATAAACTATTATTATATATAAAAAAATCAAATATATAGGCTTTGAAATTGGACATTTTCCTATATCTTATTTCGAACTCGTCTTCTTATCGAGATTAAAATAATGTATTAAATGGCAACGGACATAAAGCCCTCTTAATTTTTCACATTGGATGATTTAAATGTGCTTTTATTTACGATATTTTTTTATTATTGTTTTTTTTTTTTTTGCAGATATCGGTACTATTTACAAGGAGAAACTGCTATTTTTAAGGACTACACAAGAACTGAATATGGCAGCAGTTCGGCCATGCGCTATTGGGGTGGGTATTTGCGGCGTCTAGAGCGCCACATCAAGGATAACGGCTGTTAGCTACACAGTAGTGTCGCCAAAAGCAGAATATTTGTCCACTGTTGAACTTTATAAAGTTAGATTTTCTTTCATAAAACTGTAAATGTTTTCTGTATAAAATAAATGATAATAAGTCCTTGTGTTTTAATCAATAACTTTTTTATTCTATAAATAAAAATAAACTAATGAGAAACAACAATAACAAAATAGTACTATTCACATCACATTAAATGGTGATTAATGTTTGGCATTACATGGTTATCCATTTTTGGCATCACACGGGGATATATTATTGGCATCGATTTTTTGCACTGTATCTTGATAAAGCACTAGTCCAAACAGTTACCATGGACGCCATGGGCCGGCTGAACTTCCGCTGTCGGAGGAAGTGGAAGTCGCAACAAGGTCACTAAGGTTAATGTCCTCTAAGGCAGGGAAGTCGGGAATAACATGGAGTCTCTTCTTCGCCATGGGAGTGGAAGTGTGGAGAGGAACACCGAAGTCGGCATGCAATGGAGAACATGGCGGCTGGTAGTCACATGGCATGCGCTCGGTGTAGGCGGGGTTGAGTACGGGATGGCGGACGTCAAGCGGCGCGGTGTAGAAGTCCATGTAGATGTTATGGTCCTGGTAGAAAACCTCGGCACAATTCGGCTGTATGGTAACTGGCACTTCCTGGGCACCTTCGGCGCTGCTTTGAACCTTGCTGGGATGCAGGGGCTTTCCCGATGCGGAGGAGGAGGAACTGTCATTGTGCACGCTGACTTCGAACGCCTGGTTGATGTAACCCGTCTGTTGATTGGTGGATGCAAGATGAGAGAGGGACACTGTCAGATGATTGATGAGATTGGTTTTGGTGACGACATCAATTCCTCGCTCAAATCGGAGACACTGTAGAACCTCCCCGATACATCGACTGTAGCCCTCGCGGTACCTGTCGTCTGCTTCCTCCGTACCTGTCAATAAAAAAAAATCATTAAAATGTTACATCTTTTTAGAGGAATAAAGGAAGGAATAAAATGTAGAACATGAATGATAAAATTTTGATGAAGAAAAAAGTGTTATTGAAGAGACTTAAATTAAGCTTACCTTGCTTACTATCTTTGGCGTTCATGGCGTACAGATGCTTGACAGCCATCTCCAGTATGTCCGCCTTCTCAAGCCGTGGGTACTTCTTCTCCTAAAATACATAATTATAACAATTCATAAATGTGATACAGCCAAATTTTTGAAATGTAAATGTCGCAATTAATGATCGTTGTTTTAATTCACCCTGAAATTTAAAAAGGTAGAAATAAAGCCTGTATTATGACTTACATCTTTGCCTGTAGCTTTGAACACCAAAGACTTGAGGTGTCCTAGACACTTGTTGATTCTCTCCCTTCTCTTCCTCTCAGTCTGGGGTTTGTTATTTATCTAAAAGAAAACAAAATGAATTAAAGATTACAAAGGTATTTAAAAATCGTAATAAATCGACTTGTATTTATTATTTTCTAAAATAATTTCGAAATGGTATAATACTTGATTTGTGACTAGTACATCATTATTAATATGCTATTATTTCTCTTTCAATTCATAAACAAATTTACCCAATCACTTATAAATATCAATAAATTTTGTTTAAATTAAAATGATAAACAACTTATAAGATTTTATACAAAAAACCCGGCAATTGGATTTATTTTTCTGCAAGTGATAGATTACATTTTTTTTTTAAATTTTCGTATTTACAAAATTTTTGCGATGTATACCTTTTTAAGTGGAGTGTGAACTTCAGACTCTTTCTTCATTTTTTCACTCAAACCAGTTTTCTTCATTACCCGTGAAGTCATGATTTTCTTCTTATTGTTGATACTGTTACTTCCTTATAGAGAAAATTGTAAATGACCCCCAATCACTCATCGTCACCTAATGTAACCTAAGCAAATCAGCCCCGTTGACCAATCAGAATGCTTGACGAAAACCAAGTGACCCGTGTCGGTAATTAACTGGGGTGTGCCGACGTCCACGATACGCCATGTGTACTAATTGTGTTAATCACTGTTAAAACAAACCCCGTGTCACTGTTCCGTGATTCTTCAACAACGATGCCTTGAACGCGTGGCTGATGAATATTCTGGACGCCGACGTCTAATTCTTAGAACAACATTGGCGTTAGAGCGCTACCTTGTCTTATCTATAAACTCGACTTTTGGCTTCCTTTGTTTTGGAGTAAATTTTCTATCAACAATTGATTTACATTATTAAAGTATTAAAATGTTTGTCTTGCGAATGGTTTCTATAATTTTTGTTTCGATTCCTTTTCATGTTAATACAATTATTACTATTAGATTGATTAGTCTTTGGTTACTAACTTCAATAAAAATAAAACAATAAAGTTTGTAAATTTGAGTACCAATATTAAAATATGTAACAAAAAAGTGAAATATCCTGATTATATCCTCACTAGAATTTCCGCGTTATTTAATGTAATTTAATGACTCGAAGGTATAGATGCCAATTTGTAAATAGACAAAACTGAACAAAATTTATTGTGTCATTAAGAAATGACACTTTCTTAACGATATTACGATGTTCAACGAACCGGTAATTCTACCCGACAAACCGTTACCAGTTAATTGAACTGAAACAAATTAATATAGGGCCATCAGATAAGGTTGACATTTGGCCCTGCTGGTATATTAAATTACAATTAGATTTATATTTAATCAAAACCATAATCAAAATAAGGTGCATAAAAAATACTAAGGTTTTTATTTTTTCGATCCGATAAAAATAAGTAACTCAATGAATATTCTGTATATTTTTGGACTATCTATTAATTATTTTTATTATTTTTTTTTTACATTAAATTTTAAGAACTATTTTAACAAACTTATTATATTCTTTTGAAGTTACATTTTTAAAGAAGTGTTTTTCATCCTTAATACAGTGTTTGGTAGATAATACCGAACGCATTAAGCTATGTTTACTTTGTTCTTCGTTTTTTAAAAAATATTCATTATTAAGACAATCATTTATGTTTAATTTTTTATCGTTGACCTTTTTGAATATTAATATAATTGATGTACATTTGATACTGGGGTGACAAAACTTTATCTTATGATTAAAATGTAAAAATATTTAAAGAAGTTCATACATTTATACAAAAGTGTGGATTGAAAGGTAATTGCATAACTTTCTTATCCATCCTAATTCTAATTTTAGATTTGCACAGTATTACAGTATTACAGCATTCAAAACTAGTGATTTATTTCTATTTCATTAAGTGTACTATACCTGTTATAAATGTTAACTGGCATTGTATGGCATTGTAATATATTATGTACAACAAGGAGAGGACTCTCTAAGTTTTTTGAACTTGTGTCCAATCCTTTTGACATCATTAGTCAATAAAAATATGTTCAACACATTAAACTATATAGATCAGACTTGACAACGGATCGGAGAGGTGGTTTCTAGCTTCTTGTATAGCTTTTTTAAAAAAGAGAGAGAAAAAACAACAAAGTTCTTTGTTTTGTACTAAACACTAAATGTGTGAGGTGTAGAACAATATAAGCATTGACGATCATGTGTAACGACGAGAATCTACAAAGATATAAATATCAGGGATATATACTATTGAAGATTTTCTATGCAGTTTTATGTTGTTTATTCCTTTACCGACAAAACCAAATCTCGACAGTAATCCGAATTGAATGCATGCATTCCTTGAACCTTTGATACACCTTTCAAACCTTTCACTTTGCTGGATGAATGATAATGTTTACTCAATATTTAAATTGTCAAAATAGAATTGCATTTCATTTTAATTTCATGAGTAAAAAGAGTTATATACACTAATTTTCTATGAAATATCGTTAAATTTCTTATGACATAACGGTTATTATTGTCATCATTTTTTGTAATAATGATTTAACGTTAAAAAATCGATGGCTTAAACGAGAAAATCTGGGCTGATTTTTCTTATTCTACTTTGCAGTAAAAAAAAATGTATTCACTATAGAAACAAAAGCTAAGTTTTTACATGTATATTGTAATCATTATAATTTGGCAAATTTTTGGTTGCTTTTATATCACTATTTTTTTTAAAAAAGTGTACGAAATTATGCGACCCGAAATATTGAAAAATTCTAAAATGCTTTTCTGGACAGCATATCTCAAAATTTGATCATTAGGTAGCTTCATACTATGAATGGTTTGTTTACACCATTCAGTTTATTGTAATACATATGTCATTGACTGCAATATTTATACGATTTAATGTACTAAACCCAAGCATTTATTTCTATTTATCAGCACTTCTTCATTCTACAGTAAGTATATTTCACGTATCAAAGAGTTTACCAGTTTGTAATATTTTGACCTATAAATCTCATTCATAGTGTATTATTTTTAGATATAAATAAAGTGAAGAAAAGCAATATATACTATCAGAGGTCTGAAATGTACTAAATACAGTGTCTCATTTTCATCATAGGGTTGTTGTTTTTTCATTCTTAGTGAACGCCCTCGTGTATCACACCGTTAATATGATATCGTATTGCGTGGACCCTGAGGTCCACGCAGAAAATATATAAGCGAGGTTAAACCGGATGCTATGGGGAAAATTCAGATTGCACATGAGCTAGCCTGGTTCTTGTGCGATATTGTGGGTAGCTAAGGGAACCAGGCAAGCACACGTTTATCTGAATCGGGATCGGGATTCCATGCCATATGTTCATGTTCAAAGGCGCTATAATTGTAAAATTGTCGGTGAACAGTACAAAAACAAAGTATTCCCATTATTTCCTTTTAAAGAAATGATCGATATGTGATATGAACTGTCAGCATCATGGAATACGTTAATGTTAATAATGTATGCCGAAACTACAACATGCATCAAATAGAATAAATCGCGATGTTTTGTTGTTTTCCGAAATAGCTTACCTATACCTTTAGTAGACGAGGCTAGTGTACTTCCCTTTTAAAATCTTTACGCATTTGAGCATGATTAAATAATTATGTGACTTTATTTAATACATGGTTGAATGATTTATAATTTCACTGTATAAAAGTTTACATTTCTAGAGAAATGCATCAAAATATGAAATCAATTTACACGAAGCTGCATTAATTGTTAACAAAGAAGTGCGAGGCGTAATGTGTGGGCAAATAGTGAATTCGCCGAATGCCTGATACTGTACATGTACATGCAATTTCCTTTAATATAGTTCATCTTTATGCTTAATTTTGAGGTAAAAGGTCAGTGCTTTACGTGATACAATGTACAATTTTGTGGTTAAAGGCACTAAATCCAGGCTTGCTACTATAATATGCATCATAACACTTTTGCAATTAGATGTCTCCTCGAGCTCTGTAGATGTCTTCATTTAAAAGCAGGGGGCTAGAGTCGGTGGAATCTGTGATAAATTTTAGGCTTTCACGTTTCCGTTAGAAACACATGCATATGGTCCACGTATTGCAGTCCTTTTTTAAAGGAGTTGTAGTTCTATATGGATTCTGTTTTGATGGTTCATGTGGGTATAAAGGTAGCGAACGTTAAACATTAAAAAAAAAAACACCACACATTATAAAAAGAATCTCTCTTCAATTATTCATATAAACTGAGCAAAAGTAAGTTAAGAGGTTTTGGATGATCATGGCCATTTTTTAGCTGCAGATCTGTAGTTACCAGTCTGAACAATTCGGATGAACGACCTGGGGCATATATCGGGATATTTTCAGACCAGGAGCTACATAGAGCCCATCTTTAAGTGATATAGATCTCTGTATAAAGATATAGAAACATGTTCATAAAGCTTAAATATTTGGATTTCTCCTTCACTTGATACTAGTTAATGGGCAAATTTTACATATATGTAACCCATCATATACTTTCAAAATCAGATTTCAAAACGCATATCGTTAATTTTGCTAGTTCATGTCTGAGGATAGAAATCTGACGTCAGTTCATGCAGTCCGTGCTACCTATAAAGTAATAATTCGTAATTCACGCACAGTCAGCTCAAACGTAATATACAATATTTACATTTGCAAATATGTTTCCTTATATGAACCTATAGAATAGCGAAAACGTTCAATTCTGTATGAACGTTTTCGTGACGTCACAATGATCATAGCACGCGCTTATCGTTTGTCGCTTGGATTATTGTAAACATAAAATCTCCGTTATTTTAGCAGTTCTGAACAATTTGCCTTTTTCAAACGTAAATATAAGTAATAAACAGCAATTTTAAAAAGTTCACCTGGATATGAAGTTGGTTGGTACGTGATCAAATCTACTGAGAAGCCATTCGGGCTTCACAGGATTTGATCACGTGACCAACCAACTTCATATCCCGGTGAACTTTTTAACATTGCTGTTTATTTCTTAAATATAATTTGATTGTTTTTCAAATCATCAACTTTAGCTTTTTAAATAAACATTGCCACTAATGGAAGTGAAACGCTGCCATATAATGCGGTTGAAGGCAGTTTTGAAAAGTTCAAAGAATGCGCACTTTTATCACTCAGACAGGTTAATTAAACCTGGTTTGATCGTGATTTGATCTGGGGTTTTTTTTAATTGAAATTATTCCTCAGTAGCTACCTTAACGCAATCCGAATTCTTACAAAATAGAGAAATTATACTGAATATATTGAAAACACGTAACGTGCAGACTGACGTCAGACTTGTAGCAGTTTCCATATATAGAAGAATTGGCCAATATTTTTTTTTAAAACAGACATATCAATATTCTAGTAGAGTTCAAGGAAAGATGCAATTATAAAAACACTTAAAATTTCTGGAACGAATTGCGTTTATATTTCTTTAATTCTCACTTCTAAGAAATCTACCAGAACTACCAGAGTTTTAATTGTTCATACATAAGTAAGTGGAACTCGCATAATGTATTAAAAAGATCAATTTTTATAAAAAATAAACCCATCTCTGATGAGTTTATTTTGCTGTTTGCTCAGAACGATACTATTGTGATTCTTCATTTCTGTTAACCAGTTTTACCTTTATTCCATGACGTTTCTACTCAATATAATATTTACTGAAGGATAAATGTTTGACAGTTATCCGTTAGTAATCACATATTAAACACGAACACATTATAACAATTAATAAATTGAACTCGTGTCATTAAAATAGCAACTATTTATTCATAAAAGGGTAAATTTATGAACGATAAAAAACAACAATCATAACAAAATAATAGTATTCACATCACATAACTTAGTAACCATTCATGTTAACATCACTCAGAAAAACTATGTTTGGCATCGATTTTTTGCACTATATCTTGATAAAGCACTACTCCAAACGGTTACCATGGACGCCATGGGCCGGCTGAATTTCCGTTGTCGGAGGAAGAGGAAGTCGCAACACAGTCACTAAGGCTGATGTCCTCTAAGGCAGGAAAGTCGGGAATAACATGGAGTCTCTTCTTCGCCATGGGAGTGGAAGTGTGGAGAGGAACGCCGAAGTCGGCATGAAATGGAGAACATGGCGGCTGGTAGTCACATGGCATGCGCTCAGTGTAGGCGGGGTTTAGTTCGGGATGGCGGACGTCAAGCGGTGCGGTGTAGAAGTCCATGTAGATGTTATGGTCCTGGTAGAAAACCTCGGCACACTTCGACTGTACGGTAACTGGCACTTCCTGGACACCTTCGCTGCTTTGATCCTTGCTGGGATGCAGAGGCTTTCCCGATGCGGAGGAGGAGCAACTGTCATTGTGCACGCTGACTTCGAACGCCTGGTTGATGTAACCCGTCTGTTGATTGGTGGATGCAAGATGAGAGAGGGACACTGTCAGGTGATTGATGAGATTGGTTTTGGTGACGACATCAACTCCTCGCTCGAATCGGAGACACTGTAGAACCTCCCCGATACATCGACTGTAGCCCTCGCGGTACCTGTCGTCTGCTTCCTCCGTACCTGTCAATCAAAAAAATCATTAAAACGTTACATCTTTTTAGAGGAAAAAAGGAAGGAATAAAATGTAGAACATGAATGATAAAATTTTGATGAAGAAAAAAGTGTGTTATTGAAGAGACCTTAATTAAGCTTACCTTGCTTACTATCTTTGGCGTTCATGGCGTACAGATGATTGACAGCCATCTCCAGTATGTCCGCCTTCTCAAGCCGTGGGTACTTCTTCTCCTAAAATACATATAACAATTCATAAATGTGATGCAGCCAAATTTTTGAAATGTAAATTTCGCAATTAATGATCGTTGTTTTAATTCACCCTGAAATTTAAAAAGGTAGAAATAAAGCCTGTTTTATGACTTACATCTTTGCCTGTAGCTTTGAACACCAAAGACTTGAGCTGACCTAGACACTTGTTGATTCTCTCCCTTCTCTCCCTCTCAGTCTGGGGTTTGTTATTTATCTAAAAGAAAAAAATGAATTAAAGATTACAGAAGTATTTGAAAATCGTAATAAATCGACTTGTACTAATTTTCTAAAATAATTTCGAAATGGTATAATACTTGACTTGTGACTAGTACATCATTTTTAATATGCTATTTTTTCTCTTTTAATTCATAAACAACTTTACCCTATCCTTTTAAATATCAATGTATTTTGTTTAAATTTAAATGATAAACAACTTTTAAGATTTTATACCAAGAAAAAACCCCGGCAATTGGATTTATTTTTCTTCAAGTGATAGATTACATTCTTTTTTAACTTTTCGTATTTACGAAATTTTTGCGATGTATACCTTTTTAAGTGGAGTGTGAACTTCAGACGCTTTCTTCATTTTTTCACTCAAACCAGTTTTCTTCATTACCCGTGAAGTCATGTTTTCTTCTTATTGTTGATACTGTTACTTCCTAATAGAGAAAATTGTAAATGACCCCCAATCACTCATCGTCACCTAATGTAACCCAAGCAAATCAGCCCCGTTGACCAATCAGAATGCTTCAAGAAAACCAAGTGACCCGTTTCGGTAATTAACTGGGGTGTGACGACCTCCACGATGCGCCATGGGTACTAATTGAGTTAATTACTGTTAAAACAAACCCCGTGTCACTGTTCCGTGTTTCTTCAACAACGATGCCTTGAACGCGTGGCTGACGAATTCTCTGAACGCCGACGTCTTATTCTTAGAACAACATTGGCGTTAGAGCGCTACCTTGTCTTACCTATAAACTCGACTTTTGGCTTCCTTTGTTTTGGAGTAAATTTTCTATCAACAATTGATTTACATTATTAAAGTATTAAAATGTTTGTCTTGCGAATGGTTTCTATAATTTTCGTTTCGATTCCTTTTCATGTTAATACAATTATTACTATTAGAATGACTAGTCTTTGGCTAATAACTTCAACTAAAAACAAAACAATAAAGTTTATAAATTTGAGTACAAATATTAAGATAACTAACAAAAAAGTTTAATATCCGGTTTTGATCTTCACTAGAATTTCCGCGTTATTTAATGTAATTTAATGACTCGAAGGTATAGATGCCAATTTGTAAATAGACAAACTGAACAAAATTTACTGTGTCATTAAGAAATGACACTTTCTTAACGATATTACGATGTTCAACGAACCGGTAATTCTACCCGACAAACCGTTACCAGTTAATTGAACTAAAAAAAATTGATATAGGGCCTTCAGATAAGGTTGACATTTGGCCCTGCTGGTATATTAAATTACGATTAGATTTATATTTAAATCAAAACCATAATCAAAATAAGGTGCATAATAAATACTAAGGTTTTTATATTTTCGATCCGATAAAAATAAGTAGCTCAATGAATTTTCTGTATATTTTTTGATTAACTATTAATTATTTTTTTTACATTAAATTTTAAGAACTATTTTAACAAACTTATTATATTCTTTTTTAAATTACATTTTTTTAAGAAGTGTTTTTTATCCTTAATACAGTGTTTGATACTGTTGACCAATCAGAATGCTCAACAAAAACCAAGTGACCCGTGTCGGTAATGAACTGAGAGGTGCCGACGTCCACGATGTGCCATGGGTACTAATTATGTGAATTACTGTTAAAACAAACCCCGTGTCACTGTTCCGTGTTTCTTCAACAACCATGCCTTGAACGCGTGGCTGATGAATATTCTGGACGCCGACGTCTTATTTTTAGAACAACATTGGCGTTAGAGCGCTACCCCGTCTTATTATAAACTCGACTTTTGGCTTCCTTTGTTTAGGAGTAAATTTTCTATCAACAATTGATTTACATTATTAAAGTATTAAAATGTTTGTCTTGCGAATGGTTTCAATAATTTTTGTTTCGATTCCTTTTCATTTTAATACAATTATTACTATTAGAATGACTAGTCTTTGGCTAATAACTTCAAATAAAACAAAACAATAAAGTTTATAAATTTGAGTACAAATATTAAGATAACTAACAAAAAAGTTAAATATCCGTTTTTGATCTTCACTAGAATTTCCGCGTTATTTAATGTAATTTAATGACTCGAATGTATAGATGCCAATTTGTAAATAGACAAAACTGAACAAAATTTACTGTGTCATTAAGAAATGACCCTTTCTTAACGATATTACGATGTTCAACGAACCGGTAATTCTGCCCGACAAACCGTTACCAGTTAATTGAACTAAAACAAATTGATATAGGGCCATCAAATAAGGTTGACATTTGGCCCTGCTGGTATATTAAATTACAATTAGATTTATATTTAAATCAAAACCATAATCAAAATAAGGTGCATAATAAATACTACGGTTTTTATTTTTTCGATCCGATAAAAATAAGTAACTCGATGAATATTCTGTATATTTTTGGATATTTATTAATTTTTTTTACATTAATTTTTAAGAACTATTTTAACAAACTTATTATATTCTTTTGAAGTTACATTTTTAAAGAAGTGTTTTTCATCCTTAATACAGTGTTTGGTAGATAATACCGCATTAAACTATATAGATCAGACTTGACAACGGATCGGAGAGGTGGTCTCCTTCTTGTATAACTTTTTAAAAGAGATTTCTAGAAAAAAACCCAACAAAGTCCTTTGTTATGTACCTAACACTAAATGTGTGAGGTGCAGAACAATATAAGCATTGACGATCATGTGTAACGACGAGAATCTACAAAGATATAAATATCAGGGATCTATACTATTGAAGTTTTTCTATGCAGTTTTATGTTGTTTATTCCTTTACCGACAAAACCAAATCTCGACATTAATCCGAATTGAATGCATGCATTCCCTGAACCTTTTGAAACACATTTCAAACCTTTCACTTTGCTGGATAAATGATAATGTTTACTCAATATATAAATTGTCAAAATAGGATTGCATTTCATTTTAATTTCATGAGTAAAAATAGTTCTATACACTAATTTTCTATGAAATATCGTTAAATTTCTAATGACATAACGTTTATTATTGTTATCATTTTTTGTAATAATGATTTAAAACGTAAAAATTCGATGGCTTAAAACGAGAAAATCCGGGATGATTTTTTTATTCTACTTTTCAGTAAAAAATGTCTTCACTACAGAAACAAAAGCTAAGTTATTACATGTATACATGTAATCATTATAATTTGGCAAATTTTTGGTTGCTTTTATATAACTTTTTGCTTTTAAAAAATTGTACGAAATGCGACCCGAAATATTGAAAAATTCTAAATTGCATTTCTGGACAGCATATCTCAAAAGTTGATCAATAGGTAGTTTCATACTATGAATGATTTGTTTACACCATTCAGTTTATTGTAATACATATGTAAATGACTGCAATATTTATACGATTTTATGAACGAAACCCAAGCCTTTATTTCTATTTATCTGCACTTCTTCATTCTACAGCAAGTATATTTCACGTATCAAAGAGTTTACCCATTTGTAATATTTTGACCTATAAACCTCATTCATAGTGTATTATTAATATATTCGATCAGTGCCTACTATCTATTCAAGATATATTACTATAGTCAGGTACTCTTTACACAATTGCGCTGAAAAATATAGTTCTGTTCATGATCAGCAGATACAACATTACAATAAATGTTAAGAATATCGATGTATATTTAATACGTGGAAGAAAACAAAACTAACGTAAGATTATTTTGAAAAAAAAAACACCATACCCCAAGAAATGTAAATGTGAAGTATTCATATTCCTACGCTCGCTGCCTCCTCAGTCTTTTTCATGAAAATGTCGGTCATTTGTTTCACTAATGAATATTGCTTATATTATTACAATACTTATATTATTTTCATGTTCGTTAGCTATCACACAATCTCTTTTAATTATTTGTTGTGTATGTGTTTGTGTTATTTCTTTTCTTTTTTATTAAACGACGGAATGGTTACGCAACACCTGCGCCGTATTTCCGGTCGCACTTGTGTAGACTCTGTTTAAGCACAGATGTGTGCACTGTTTGCTAATGACGGGTGGCAGTATTTAATACGGACATGAAGAACTATATACGTCAGTTTCTTAACAAGTTAAGAGATCGGCTGAGCACAGTGAAAATTCAAGTAATTTAAGGTAACTCCAGTGTCTTTCGGATCCAGTTCTTTTTTTACACGGCGTGCTAAATTTCCGGTTATAATTTTTGCACACAACAAGTGTTTTAAAATAATTATGGTTTGGTCAAAAAGTGGAAAATTTGTTAAAATACATGTATAGCATCTCCGTCGTTTAGAGGGATCGGAGAAAGCAAGGAAAGCAGCGTATTGTAAAAAGGTAAATGAGTGTGTAATATAATTGTACGTATTGTATGCATTCTCCTCCAACAACTACACTGCGTTTATGTAGCTTGACGACCTCATGTATCCTCCGGGACAAGGAGAGGATAAGTAAGTACTTGTGTAATTAAAACTACCGGTACATAACACTGATTGGTGTTTAATCTACAGTTAAATATGTTAAAAAACTGGGATAGAAAATATTGGACAGAAAGGGGAAGGGGGTACTACTGCACTCAAATATATGAGTTTTTTGGCAGTCTCGACCTTAATTTTATATGTATAATACAGTTTCATTGAGTATATCAGTTTAAGTGACTGTTAGATTGTGTCTTTTTAATACATTTCATTTTTTTCCAAAGTTTGCAACAAAAAAAAACTTGTAAAATTTACATTTTCAAAATGGGGGTACACATGTTAAAGAGACTATCAAGCAAAAACTAGATGGTTAATTTTGATAAACTATGTTTTTTTGTTAACACAATATGTAACTCTTAATAAATATTCTTTAAAAAATGTATGTAAACTGAATAATTTTTTAGAATGTTTCAAAAATATGCAATTTTGTGATTTTTTGGGGAAGGTCGTGGCAAGAAAAAATGTAATATTTTTTATATTTTCTGTAGAAAATCAATAAAATTTTTATGATTTAATGATAATCAATTGATTTGCTTAAATTATAACCTAACATGATGAATTTTGGTGCATAATTTAATAAATTATTAGATCATGCATCATGGTGTTAAATTTTGGCTGTTAAATTTTTGGACCTTATGAGCTGAAGCTCACTGTAGGAAAACAAACGTGCAAAGGTATAAATATTTTGGTCTCTATAGTAAGTTTATAAGTTGTTTTAATTATTACAATTAAAAAATGTTTAGTTTGACACGGATTTCTAAAACACTGGAGTTACCTTAACAGTCGAATATCTTGGATATGGGGTAACCCATATCTATTCTTGTTTTTAGATATAAATGAAGTAAAGAAAAGCAATATATACAATCAGAGGTCTGAAATATACTAAAGACAGAATCTCGATTTCATCATAGGGTGGTTTTTTTTTTTATTCTTAGTAAACGCCTTCGTTTAATAACCGTTAATATGGTATAATTTTATACTAGTGAAGTTGAAGTTCTATGTGGATTCTTTTTTGATGGTTCATGTGGGTATAAAGGTAACGAACGTTACAATTTTTATAAAAAGAACATAATATAAAAAAAAATCTCTCTTATATTCAACTGAGCAAAAGTTATGGCAATTTCTTAGCTGCAGATCTGTAGCTCCTGGTCTGAAAAAATTCGGATGGACGACCTGAGACATCTATCGGAATTTAGAGCTACAGACCTGCAGCTATACATGTAGGCCATTTTTAACCGATATATACTTCCATTTAACAGAGAGCTATGTATAAAGATACATGTATAGGAAAATGTTCAAAATTTAAAGCTTAGATATTTGGATTTTCCTTTATTTAATTACTAGTTAAAGGCCAATTTTTACTTATATGTAATCCATCATATACAGCTGTACTTCAAAACGTATATCGTTATTTATTTACATGTCAGAACATAGAAATCTGAGGTCAGTTCTTGCAGTTCTATGAAGAAGACTTAGTAATAATTCGTAATTCACGCATAGTAGGCTCAAATGTAGTATATGATAGAATTAGACTATTAACAATTTTTAAATCATTCATTTTAGCTCTTTGAATAAACATTGTCACTAACGGAAGTGAAACGCTGCCAAATAATGCGGTTGAAGGCAGTTAAACCCGCTGGTTTGATCGTGATTTTATTTTTTTTTTAGATTGGAATTATTCCTCCATAGCGACCTTAACACAATTGGAATTCTTACCAAATAGAGAAAAATACTGAATATATTAAAAACACGAAATGTGTGGACTGACGTCAGACTTGTAGTAGTGTCCATATATGGAAGAATTGGCTGATATTTCATATCAATATTAAAGTAAATGTAATAATAAACATTATTTCTGGAGCGAATAACATTAAATTTTATATTTCTTTAATGTTCACTTCCATGAAATCTACTAGAACTACCAGAGTTTTAATTGTTCGTATATAAGTAAGTGGAAATCGCATAATGTATTAAAAAGTTCAATTGTTATAAAAAAAAAAAAACCCAACTCTGATGTGTTTATTTTGCCGTTTGCTCAGAACGATACTATTGTGATTCTTCATTTCTGTTTACCAGTTTACGTTTATTCAATGACGTTTCTACTCAATATAATATTTACTAAAGGATAAATGTTTGACAGTGATCTTTTAATAATCACATATGAAATACGAACACATAATAACAATTAATAAATTGAACTCGTGTCATTTAAAATAGCAACTATTTATTCATAAAAGAATAAATCTATGAACGATAAGAAACAACAATCATAACAAAATAGTACTATTCACATCACATAACTTAGTAACCATTCACGTTAACATCACTCAGAAAAACTATGTTTGGCATCGATTTTTTGCACTACATGTATATCTTGATGAAGCACTACTCCAAACGGTTACCATGGACGCCATGGGCCGGCTGAACTTCCGCTGTCGGAGGAAGAGGAAGTCGCAACACAGTCACTAAGGTTGATGTCCTCTAAGGGAGGGAAGTCGGGGATAACATGGAGTCTCTTCTTCGCCATGGGAGTGGAAGTGTGGAGAGGAACGCCGAAGTCGGCATGAAATGGAGAACATGGCGGCTGGTAGTCACATGGCATGCGCTCGGTGAAGGCGGGGTTGAGTTTGGGATGGCGGACGTCAAGCGGTGCGGTGTAGAAGTCCATGTAGATGTTATGGTCCTTGTAGAAAACCTCGGCACAATTCGGCTGTATGGTAACTGGCACTTCCTGGACACCTTCGCTGCTTTGATCCTTGCTGGGATGCAGGGGCTTTCCCGATGCGGAGGAGGAGGAACTGTCATTGTGCATGCTGACTTCGAACGCCTGGTTGATGTAACCCGTCTGTTGATTGGTGGATGCAAGATGAGAGAGGGACACTGTCAGGTGATTGATGAGATTGGTTTTGGTGACGACATCAATTCCTCGCTCGAATCGGAGACACTGTAGAACCTCACCGATACATCGACTGTAGCCCTCGCGGTACCTGTCGTCCGATTCCTCCGTACCTGTCAAAACAAAACAAAAATCATTAACATTGTACATATTTTCTAGGGGAAAATAAATGATTATAAAAATTAAAATATTAATTGATACGCCTTGTAAAAAAATCTAGGTGAAAAATGCGTTATTTTAAAAATTGTAAATGACCTAAATCAAGTTTACCTTGCTTACTATCTTTGACGTTCATGGCGTACAGATGATTGACAGCCATCTCCAATATGTCCGCCTTCTCAAGCCGTGGGTACTTCTTCTCCTGAAATTACAAACAACAACTTTAAATGTGATGCATTCTACTTTCTATAATGAAAATGACGCGAATTATGATACGTTGTTTTAATTCCCGATGAAATTTTTACTTTTAAAAAAGAAGAAATTAAGCCTGTATTATGACTTACATCTTTGCCTGTAGCTTTGAACACCAAAGACTTGAGGTGTCCTAGACACTTGTTGATTCTCTCCCTTCTCTTCCTCTCAGTCTGGGGTTTGTTATTTATCTAAAAGAAAAAAAAACCAATGATAAGATTAAAAAAAAGTATATCAATATCGTATGAATTAATGGTTTTATATTATAATATTATATATATTATAAATATAATAATATATTATAAATATAATGATTTATTTTAATTATATATTATAATGGTTATATACATTTTCGAAGATAATTTCAAAATGGAATAATATACGTTACATGTTTATTTACATATGATGAGAACCAAAAAAGTTAAACGCTATGTTTCTTTTTTTTTTTGTTTTTTTTTTTGATAATCAGTTTATATATTTCTTTTTTAATGGCAGTTTTTTTTTATTTGGAAGATAAATACATTTTAAAATACATAAGACTTCGTTTTCACGAAATCTTTGTGATATTTACCTTTTTAATTGGAGTTGGATCTTCAGACGCTTTCTTCATTTTTTCACTCAAACCAGTTTTCTTCATTACCCGTGAAGTCATGATTTTCTCCTTATTTGTTGATACTGATACTTCCAAATAGACAAAATTGTGAATGACCCCCAATCACTCTTCGTCACCTAATGTAACCTATGCAAATGGGACCCGTTGACCAATCAGAATGCTCGACGAAAACCAAGTGACCCGTGTCGGTAATTATCTGGGATGTGCCGACGTCGAGTAAGCGCTACGGGTTCTAATTGTGGTGTTAATTACTGTTAAAATAAACCCCCGTGTCACTAATTTGTGTTGCCTTGAACGCGTGGCTGACGAATTCTGTGGACGCCGACGTCTAATTCTTAGACCAACATTGGCGTTAGAGCGCTACCCTCAGACTGTCTTATAAACTACTCTACTTTTGGCTTCCTATGTTTTTGAGTAAATCTTACTAAAATTCAAACTCAAGATAAATAGACTAAAATTGTCATAATTTATATATTAATAATTTAACAGAATTGATATAGGTGGTTTCCTCTCTCTCTCTCTCATGCAGACGAAAATGCATCATTAAAATTTAGTTTAAAAAAATGTAGAAAACTTTATTGCCTGTTTAGTTAAATGAATAATATCTTATTGTTAAATCATGAGGTAAAGCAATTTTCCTCTTTATTTCCGCAAACTCAAGTGATTGACTTTAAGGTATAGATGTCAAGTTGTATATAGACTAAACTGAATAAAATTTACTGTGTCATTAAGAAATGACACTTTCTTAACGATATTACGATGTTCAACGAACCGGTAATTCTACCCGACAAACCGTTACCAGTTAATTGAACTGAAACAAATAGATATAGGGCTATCAGATAAGGTTGACACTTGACCCTAAGGAATTTCAAATTACAATTATGTTTAAATTATTTAATGCATTTTATCCTATTATTTCAACTACTTCAATCTAACAAATCCAGAATGTTATATTGAAAATCATTATAATAACAACATTTTTAGTCTAATTAATAAACATGTACTAGTGACAATTTTTTTTTCATTTAAAATAAAAATAATTTATTTTGATGTCTCCACACCTAAATTAAAAAATAATTACACATAAATAATGTCAAATTTATTGCTCTGAAAACCAAATATTAGAAGAGTAAGCATTGTAATCCATTGTTGATTACTTGTCACAACACACTGTGCACAGTACTATTCCAAAAATTTGATTTTCCCCAAACTGTTAATCAATGCAAATTCTAAAACAATGTGTTTCACATTGAGGATTAAAATAATTGTCTCAAAATTCTGCTGATATTTATTTCTTGGAGGGAGACATAACAAATCAGAGTTATCAGGTAGCTTCATATGAAAATTAATTTGTTCAATATTCAAAAATAAAAATTTTAAAAAAAATCATAATTATAAAGAATTGTATAAATTTGTCTTGTATGCTGTAGCCTTTTGTCAGTCATTTGATTTCATCTTGACTGTATGCCAACATGGAGATGTCAATAAACTGAATTGAATTGAATAATGTCCAATATTTTTGGGTAGGGGGAGAATCATTATTAGAATTGTGCTTTGTTGGACACAGCTCCTTTACAGTTCGGACACTTCTTGAGTTTCCTGGGGATGCAGTCCTCACACAGGCGACACTCGCACGGCTTCATCTGATAGGCGGCGTCCTCCTCATCACACACATCGCACTTCCACTTCTTGGGCCGCACTGAGGGGTTCCTACCACAGACAAATCCAACGTGTCAGTGAAGGGTGTGTTATTCAATGTATGGAGACAAAAAATTTATGTTTTTCTTAAACCATGCACATGTATAATAGAGAAGTATTAAAAGTAAACCATATCATATTTTATATAATGTATTCTTCCCCTCTTCGGCTCCTGTCTCAAAATATTGGTATAAAATAAAAGATAATTGGATTATTTTCGTAACTGTAAATCTCTGCTTTAATATTTATCCAACTTATAATATCTCTGAAAATATTTGTGCCCTACCCTTTATCATTTACTACACATTTAAGACCAATGCCGACTACTTTTTAGTTTAATACTGACTGTTTTTCTTTGATGAGGATCTCCACATTTGAGCCCAGTGAGGGAGAAGCAGCCACTTCCAGCGGAGATTTGTTCTCGTTATTTTTCAGCTCGGTCTGTATGTTGTGCTGTATTAACAGACCCGCTATCTTCTCCTTCTCCTGGACACCATCTCCCGAGCCCGAGTCTGCCTTCTGCATCTACTCAAAACAGACTCGACAAATAGTACTCAAAACGACTCAACAAATAGTACTCAATACAGACTCAACATATGTACTCAAAATAGACTCAAAAACAGTAAACAAAACAGACTCAGCAGATAGTATTCAAAAGAGACTCGATGCATATACTCAAAACAGTCTCAACACATACTTCACAAACAGACTCAAATAGTTCTTAAAACATTCTAAAATAAAATAGTGCTCAAAATAATCTCAAAAAATGTACTCAAAACCATTTTGAAAATAAAATTTGACAGGCATTTCAGATCCATGAGCAAAGAGTTTGGGTAAAATAAATTTGAATTACAGACTTGACTGTAACAGCCAGTGTATTACTTACCTTTGCAAACTCCATCATAGCTGGTCTTCTCATCAAACACAGATGTAAAGCATTGTTTCCATTTTTATCTGTAGCATTAACATTGGCACTTCCTGAAGCACAAAAACAAAAGAGTATATATATCATATTCACATCATTCAAATTTCACATGATCGTAATCTTAGATATATACATAGCTACCATCTTCGATGAGAACTCTTGCAGTTTCATAACTTCCATACAATGCAGCAATATGTAAGGGAGTCTGCCCTTCACTCTCTGTTTGTGTAAATGACCTGGCACCCTGCTCAAAATAATAACTATGATGCATCAAAGTTTATGGCACTGATTGCATTCATAAAAAACACCACCAATTAAGGTCCTTTAAAAAGGTTTGAAATTTTTTCCCAGTACATGTCATAAAACATTGTAATCACGTACATGTACCACTATGTTAAGTATTGACCTCTTCACCAATAACACATCAATTTTTTTTCAAATGAAATAATCACAAATGTTTGTGGAGGTTTGTAAACAAACAAGTATCAACTTCAGAGTATTTACATTTTAAAACATTTTCATGATGAATCTTACAAAAAAAATAAAAAATAAAAATAATTTCTTTTTAGAACTGAATGATTACCTTATCCAGCAGAGTTTTGGCAATATCGCTATGATCCATGCACGCAGCAAGGTGGAGTGCTGTGTAGCCATCAACTTTCTGTGTGTTAGCTGCTTCTGGACACTTCTGCAGAATCTGTTGCACAGCACTGTTCACAGAAATGAAAGAGGTGCTTCATTAGACTTCATATAACTGTGCTTTAGTACCATACGTTTTAAGCTGTATCATGAAACCAGGGCTGTAGAGTGTTTTGGGCATTGTTAATGTTAGAAATGTGAAATGGTAAGGCCCCCCAAAAAAACCACAAAAATTTAATAGGAGAAATTATTCAGTTTTCTTTTCATGACTTTTTAAAACATAAAAACTAAGTTACTCCCCTCTTCAATATAAATTAATAAAGGTGCATTATTTATCATTATGGGGTGGTGACCGAGATGTTGGACATTAATTAATTTGGCTTATCGAAACTAAAACATTTGCTTAAATGAGCAAAAATCAAGGTGAGATAATGACATGCATCTAATATATATATACTGGTGTATATATATTACTTACTGCAGGTCTCCTTTCCTAGCTGCTAGATGTATGGGATAGAAGCCAAGCTTATTTTCAAACTTGAGATTAATGTTGGGCCATTGGAAGATAATGTCAATGATATCCCGATCTCCGATAGAGATGGCATCAGATACTGGGCTATCTCCAAGTTTATCCTAATGAATAAATACATAACTTAATACAACTCTAATATCACCATGGGTCTTTTGCACCTAATCTTGTTTCATACAGTCATCTTTTCATTATCGAAGAAAAGATTTCAGTATTCTGATAATTTTACAGACTTACACAGATGTTGAAGTTGCATTTGTCTTTAAGAATCTGGAGCATGTCTTTATTGGCAGTCTGTACAGCTATGTGGACTGCTGTTTGTTTGTTGTTATTGCTGATGTTTGGATCTGCTCCCTTGTTCAGCAGGAGCTTTACTACATCAACATGACCCCTGCAAATGCATTGTTTAGTTAAAAAACATACATCTCAATAAGAGTTTTTCCTTTTGTGTCTGAAATTTAAGTCATATGCCATCAATGAGATGATCACCTCAAAGGGCCCTGCATGCTTTTACACAAAGTTATAGGAATGAAAGGGACTTGTAAAGGATTGTGCTTTGACTTTTAACCTTTCACTGATTCAAGGTCAGTGCACATACTCTTTGGTTTAAGTATGAACCAGATTAGACACAGGGGAGAGAAAATAAAGAAGGACTTAATAAAAATATTTGCCTTGACTTTGACATTTGACTTGCACTTTGACCCATCATCACCTCTTGGGTGAAGTATGAATCAGATAGGGCCAAGGAGGTGGGGAAAATGTGCTGGATGAGGATTTACACAGATCTTCTATGATAATGATTTCTGACCTATGAATTTTAATCAGAGTCATTGTGGACCCTATACTCTGAGTACTCTATGGGTGACACATAGATAGGGCTAAGGGGAGAAAAAAATTGTTCCAGACAAGGACTTGAAACAGAGATCTTTGACCTTGATCAATGACCTAGAAACTTCTTTTTTAAATCACTGTTCACCATCTGCCCACATGCACTTTTTGAGTGAGTGAAGTACATATATGAGCCAGATTGTGTCAAAGATTGAAAAACACGCTGTAAACAAAGACCTCCGATCCAGAAACTTGGTTCCAGGTCACTGCATTGATCTAGAAACTTGGTTCCAGGTCACTGCACACCCTTTACCAAAAGACACTAGCTGCAAGATCCCTTGTATTAATTTTGATTTCACAACAAATTTTTTATAACATTTCAGATTTGAAATGGTGCATGAAGCTGATTGAATTACCATAGCATACCTTCTGACGGCAGTCAACAGAGGTGGTGTTCTTTTTTCGTCCATCTTGGCCCCATGTTTCAGCAAGGCTTCCACCAAAGATAGATCACATTTATCCTGGTCACAGACCTGAGACAATAACGTAAGGCCCTGGGGGGAGACAAATGATACATTATTTGGTTACCATGGTTACACGTACTAGAGTAAATCTATTGCCATAATTTGGGTTTATATGATAGTACTGTTAAGGTGGTATAGGACACCGCAATATTGTGACGTACTTCCGATCGAAATAAACAATAAAATCAAGCATCATTTTATAAAGTTTTTCTTTCCCGAAATTGTTACCTAACAGTATAGCACAATGGGTTAGAGCATTAACTATGAATCTGTAAGTCACAAGTTTGAATCTTGCTGCAGCTTTCATAATTTTTACCTTTCCAAAACATTTTAAAACATATTTTTTGGTCAAATGTTGTAAAAATTGAAAATTTTAAAACGGTGAAAGTATTTTGATTATAATGTACTTTTATCCACATTAAAATCGACAGGTGTCCCCATACCACCTTAATATGGAAGTTTTTATAAATATAATAGATTTGGCAAAAATATGTGATTACAAATTAGAAAGTTGTCATAGAAAATGAAATTTGAAAGCATTCTTTTTATTGCAATTATACTCCAACAAAAAATTAGATATATTACTTACTGCTATTTTTGGATGTTTTTGAAGCATTTGAAGTGCATTTTTGGTATTTCCCTTCTTAATTTCCTCCATAAACTTATCCTGTTGATCTATAAAAGTATTCATCACATAAAAAAAAAAAATAAGGTTAGTCAGTTATTTCCAGTTATCCTATTAGGAGTTAAGAAATTTTTCAGATTGGTGGAGAGATGAGGTACCATTCTTTAAATACATAAAGAAAGATAAAAATGTACCACTGATGTCATCCATTTCCTCTTCTGATTCTTCATCTTCAGTTGGATGTGGTTCATCCTGTTGTCTTGAAAGGTCAGATCTTACGGGAACACTGTCCACGTCAGGGAAGCTCCTTTCTTGTCTCCCTTCTCTGGTCTCATCTTGTTTTCCATGTGGTTTCTCTCTCGTCTCTTCATGTTTCCCCTGTGGTTCCTCATCCTTTTCATCAAATACACTGCCTTTGGCTGGCCTCAAGCACTCAGGATTGAACTTTATTTCCCGTTTCCCAAAGCTGACTGTCACATCTCCATCTCCATCCACAAGTACAACTCGACCTCTTTTTCCAAGGAACTAATTGGAGGAAGATAACATCTTATGTCAAAAAATCTCTAGCTAATTGTTCTAATCTAATAACATTCAATGAAAGAAAAAAATGTTACTTTTTTCATGCTCTCATCCCATGGACCATGACCATTTTGTAGTTGACCGACATGAGTGGCAACATTTTCCACTTGTACCACCTGGTCCTTTTCATATTGTTCCACCTATGATATGTAATTAAAACAGTATGGTTAATACAGCACAGTGTATGCAAAAAAAAAAGGATTATCAATACCAGTTACTGATAAGATTGAATTGCAAAAAAGGCCCACCTTAACCAAGGTCAGTTCAGGCAGAATCCATTTTCTGCCATCAAAATCCACAGTGATTTGCTGACCATTGATCAGCATAATTTTTCCGTTGACCCCAATGAACTAAAAATATAATATTTACAAAATCAACATTCATACTGGAATTCAATTAAATTTTGAGAGATATGATGGAATAAGCTTTTTGGTTTACCATGCATACCTATATACACCGTGCATAATGTAATGAGAACATGTGGATGTACCTCAACTATTCTCTCATTCCAGTTTTTGGATTCCTTCAGGACTGCCTGAAGGGTGTCTAGATCCACCCCTATCTTGACTGTGTCCCCTTTCTTGAGCCTTCCATCTTGGGAGGCCTCTGCTGGTACCTCTTCTCTCTCTGCTTGGGAGGGACCAGGTCTGGGCTGATTGGACAACTCTAAATTCACACAGGATGAGATGGTAAGATAAGATATAAGATGGGGTAACATGTACATATCATATACTGGTAAATGCATTCATCTTAACAACAAAATTAAATCTAAAATTAAATCATGTATATCGGTGTCATATATATTTTGAACCCCTCTCCCATTGGAAACGGAAATAGGAGAGGGTGGGGGTTCAGTATATCACTGCCATAATATTTTGAACCTCCTCTCCAATAGCAATTGAAAAGCAGGGGGGGTCCCAATATATCGCAGCCATAATATAATGATCCCCGGGTTCAATATTTTAGGGGGGGGGGTGTGTCAATATATCGCAGTGATATTTTGAACCCAGGTTCAATATACTGCAGGGTTCAAAATATTATATGATGCCGATACTATTACATGAAAGGCAAATTACCGGTAATGAACATTTAGACAACTGAAAAAATAATGAAAGAAATAAAATGATAACAAGCAAGAAGTCAAAGAAAGTACTGAAGACAGGAAGATGGTCCTTGTAATAGAAACCCCCACTGGCAGATTCCACAGCCTTGACGTCCACACAGCCCTTGTAACCAAGGCGATAGACATTGGTGTGACCCGAGTCCCAGGCAACCTCCACTCCGTCATGATCAGTGTCCAGGCTAAAGTTCACGACGGCCAGAACAGTGCCACTGCTACCATCTCCACCTTAAAACCCTTTATTGTGTTAATAACCATGCATACAAGGTAAAAATATGATGATTATACAATGTATTTTTTAAATTTTTTCGTAGAATTTTATTACACAGCTTGTTTTTGGTAATACTGTTTATTACCATCTTGATCATCCCATCTCCAGTCTATTCCACGAGTGACCTTTGCATTCTCAAAGATTCCAAAAACTTTCTGCCTGCTGCTCAACTGTCGCTTTGGTACAGAGCACCTGCAAAAAGAGATCTATTTAAAAATATCTCAAGTCAGCATGTTTTGGCTTCATAATGTCAATTTCACCAGAATCATAGCACATGAAATCAAGGAAGTATTTGTTTTCAATCTTTATGACACTCAGTTAATATTTCCTTATTATAAACTTCAATCCTTAATTCCAAGTTTGCATAATGTATGATATTGTACAGAATGAAATTTATTAAATTAATTACTATAATAAGATTACACAGACCCTTGATGTCCGCTGTAGTCAAATCGAGTGAACTTATGAATGATGTCATGCTTGTCACTATGGTAACAGCTGCTGCAGAGTGTTACATCGGGACACTGTTCACATTTCCACAGCATTCCATATATCTCCGGTTCTTCACAGTCGGGCTCAGAACAGACTTTATCATGCTTAATTCCTAAAATAATGATATTAAATACAGACAATTTTGACCAAAAAAACCACAGCATGTGTAACATGACAGATACTTGTAATTTGATTTGAAGAGATTATAAATATGTAAACTTTTATTTTTTCACAAATTTTTAATGCATTAAAATCAAAATACTACAAATTGGGGAAAAAAATTGTCATCAAAATTATATGCGCCATACTGCAAATTATATAATGAAGATTTTAATGGTTACAAACCTAAAGCAGATGTGTCAAAGATCCTAAGATCATACTGATCCTCGTACCCCACTCTGTATATGTTCTTGTAGCCCTTGTCCCACTGCACCTGGACACACATGGGAGGCACTTTGCTGGCACTCTCCTCATGACCTATTTCTACCACAGTACCTAGATGGCCCTCTCCCCCATCCTGGTTGTCCCAGGACCAATTTTGTCCCCTCACCACACGGATTCCTATGTCAAATACCATACCTGTAAATTCAATAGAATGGGGATTGTCAAGAACTTTTTTCTACTATATTCTGTATGATGAAAACCAAATAATTTTACAATTGTATTAAATATTTACAATATTTAAATGCAATAAAAGATATATTAGTCACATGATCAGTAAAAAGAGGGATGTAACATTCAATAGATAAACACATAAAGTTTTTAATCACATTTAAAAAATAAGTTACTCAAATCAGGAAGAACAGATTTAGTCTTGTAAGATATATGCTTTTGTACGTAATTATCAATGAATGCAGAAAAGACTGAAAAGTTGTAAAATAATATTATAGGCAATAAAACTAACATCATTTTTTTAATTTTATTTAAATTCATAAATAAATAAACCTTGCTGTATTTAAACCTGGGGTAAGTAATAATAGTTACCTGTTATATATTTAAAGCTTGTAGCCTGTTCATGTAGCACTAGTATACTTTTGTCAATTTAAAAGACATTTTTGCTATGGTGAGCAATGTGAACCATGGGCCTCTTGTTAATATCATTTTCAGATTTTAATTTAAAAGCCTTTCACTCCATCCTACTTTAACATCAAGGGCATTTGAATTCTTTCATTAAACATATGGTATGTGAGATGCAGTATATAACATTGACTGTGTCACAGGATTAGACGAGGATGAAGACTTTAATAACCTTTAATTATTATTGAGTAAATGGTAATTAATTGTGATTTTTATCATGCAGTCAATTGACCATGAAAAAATTGTTGCATGGTGTGGGATTACAGTAATATATATTGTATAAGTGAAATAATTGCACCATTTTTAATCTAATTAAAAAGATCAGAAGTGAAAGTTATATTTCTGATCTCGATCAGGATATGTGTTTATAGACTTAAAATATAAAACCATTAGCATCCTTCTGATTATATAATTGTTCATGTGCATATTAGTGCAAAAGAATTTATAGTCTGACATTAAAATTAATGGCTAGAATTTTGAATAATCGATACAAAATTATTAATACATGTATCTACAACATCTTTTCAGTAATGCTTATTATATAAACATACAAGAGTGTACTTTATGTATCAAATTTTTTAATCATAATTCAAAATAATACATGTAATTTTATGCTTAGTTATTCTGAAAACAAAAACCTGTATGATTGTTAAGACAAAACTTACCCCAAACTATAGAGATGATAATTCAAAAATGAAAGTGGAAATTTAATTATCTTTAAACAGGAAATTTTCATGCTAAAAATAAATCCTGGGACTTTAAATACCAAAAATAGACAGTCACTATGAATTTCCGAGATAGCACTTAAGGGAGCAGTAATTATTTAAGGTTAAAAAAAAATTATTAACAGCCATTTTTGAGAGAGAGAGAGAGAGAGAGAGAGAGAGAGAGAGAGAGAGAGAGAGAGAGAGATAGGAGAGAGAGAGAGAGAGAGAGAGAGAGAGAGAGAGAGAGAGCTGATCAGAAAATGAATTTATAAGACTAGTATTAAAAATTAATTACTTTCAAAGTATGATCTAAATATATGAATTTTTAATTTGATTCCACACATAATTTTTTATTTTTGGAGGTGGGGGGGGGGGCATTTTGAATATCTAATGATGTGTGCCACTTCAATAACCCAGAGATCAAAAGGAAATTATGTATGCAGTTTCACAACCTATAATGCTCTCAATGATAAAAATAAAACCCAATTGGCAATGTTGAAGGGTTTACTTTTTCACAAAGTACTGAATTTAAGGGATTATCAAGATAATAACCAGGAAATATTTTTCTATGCTTAAAGTAGTTTGACCCTTCACCTTTGACCTTGTAACCTGAAAATTATTAGGGGTCTTCTACCTCCTAAAAGTACCAGCATTTAAATTTAATGTCTGTCAAGCCAAGGGTTCTTAAGATATTGATTATGGGTGAGCAATATATGTTCATACATCCAGTCAATAGTATGAAATAAAATGAAATAAAGATGAAACTACTATTTACATACACAACAGCTATTAAATAAAGTTTATCTAGCTAAAACCACATTTATAGTAGTGACAGTCTCATACCACATTTTCCCCCTGGTTCAGCAGCAGTTGCTCCCCCTGGGTCTGCAGATTTACTTGCTCCCAAATCTAAACAAGTTAAACAAATTTTAAAATAAATAATTCTATATTCATTATGATTCATATCAAATTATCATCAAATACCTGGTACTTGTATCATTCATCACATCTGTCTTTGTCCTTTTCATCAAATAAATGTGATCACACACAATCTAATTTAAATCGGGTGCTGGGTCTGCTCCTTTACTCACAACACAAGCCAATCTAACTTCACATAATAACCCTACCCTCTTTTTCATCAAACTGTAGCTTTGGTGGATTGTACAGCTTCACACAACATGAGGGGCTCAGCAAATACTCTCCCAATTTTGGAAATTTGACGAAAAGTAACCCCTCTGTGTCCTCATCATACACCTTTCCAATTTTCCCAGGTAGCTAATAATATAAAATAAAACATAACACACTTCTGAGAACAAAATATTGAGGATGCAGGATTTATGGTCCTTGTTTAAATTAAGGTCGGTCGCGGGTTTAAAATTTTGCGCCCTCTGCGCAGGGTATTGCGCATTACTGCCGTAAAACGCAAATGTAGAGTAAAATGTTTAAATATACAGCTTATTATGTAACATTTTTATTTTAAAAAATGTACTTTTCATAAAAATCATTTTTATTGAAATAAATCCTTAGAATAATGTTCAGAAGAATTTTAATCATTTCGCCGCTTCTTCAAAATCGACATTATCCACGTCGGAGTCAACGTCTTACGATGACGTCAGTTGAGACTTTGACGTAACAATTGACCAAAAAAACGTCCTGCATTTTTATTGCAGCGTCAATAATTAAAATCGAAAGTATAATTTGCAAAATAAAAACATATGTGCGATCCTTTCATGTTCTGTGTGAGTGGAAAGGCAATTTTTTTTTATCTATTACAAATGAAATTAAATTTGATTCGTAAAAATACTTTTATTCTATACAATTCTATATGTAAAATGTCTACCAAGACACGTTTATAGGACCAAACTATGAGGGCGGATAGCATAAAAATCATCCGGTCAATTTCGTTTTAATTTGGCAAAAAGTTTACTTGTACGTTAACCTTCCATCACTGAAAATTAAAAGAAAATCGTATGTTTGTAATTTATTTAATATTAAATTGAAAATGATAATCCCCTTTTTCTATATAATCCTATATAAAATGTCGGGGATACTTCAGATATACGACCAAAATTTGAGCGCGGTAAACAGAAAAACTATCCGGTCAATTTACTTTATATTTTGCACATAGTTTTCTCATAAGTTGTCCTTCCACTGGAAAAAAATTAAAGAAAATCGTATGTTTGAAACATTCACCCCCGAGACTCCTTAATTTGATACATGTATCTTGTCATGCATTTAAATACTTTTATTATGACATACTGTGGAATCATTAGATTTCGTGGCGGCTCAATTTTCGTGGAATTCGTGGGTACCTCTCAACCACGAATTAACATCCTCCACGAATTAATAAATTAGGGTTATAAAGTCATATTTCCTTTTGTAGGTATAAGAAAATACACGAAATTACATCCCCACGAACCTATAAAATTTCAGCAATCCACGAAAATTGGCCCCCAGGAATTTTAATGACTCCACAGTATGACCTCAAACAGCAATAAAATAATCAAATCAATTATCGATAAGTGACATTTACATGTACCAAGGTATTTCTAATATAACATTGAAATTTACAGATCCTAATCATCCTTCATGGAACATAAGGTCAAATATTTGTTCTTTTTCATAATAATTTGTTTTTTTTTTTAATGTTAAAAATTTTTCCCATACTTTTTTCATTTCCTCCAGCCAGATTCCATGGTTGCTCTGAATTCTCTGAAGAAAAGATATATCCTCCACAACTTTGATGACATCTCCCTTTGATACTGTAGATATCTGGGGAGAAAAAAAATACATATCTGTAAAAGCATCACATAGCGCTTTCAGAATTAAAATAGAACAAGCTCAAGAATGTGATCAGAATTTTTGTAGTCTTAACTATATGCTTCCAATATTCAATCACGAATAAAGGTCCTACTGGTATGCTGAGCGAGACATTATAATATTTTTAAAATGTTTGAATTTTGTTTTTCATGCAATTTCCATAGTTACCTTGGAATATCAACCAACTCATCAATCATCAAGAATTTTTTTAATGAAATCATTCAACAGAATTCTGCATGGATTTTCATTTTCTTCCCATGAATTCTACTACAGATATATTTGTAATGCTGTATGCAGGGAAATATTCACCCCGTTTTATTTTTGTCCTAATTCGCCCTCGTTGTCAGAAGGCAAATTTAAGACTGGGCGAATTTCATAGTCTTAATTCTCTATCTTTAATTAAACACAACATTGTCTGGGCGAGTTCAAGATGGGGCGAAACCGTTTGTAACCAAAGAAGGGCGAAAATAACACAAGGCAAAATAACCCTGTATACAGTACAACACCTTAGTACAAGCCTGCCTGTAGATGACCCACGGTCGTCCACTGCCAAACATCACCATCAGCTGGTTGCTTGGCATCACTTTCTGGACCACTCCAATTTCTCCAACAATCTACAGTGGTGAAAAACACAGCATACAACACAGATGATTGTACCTCATGTGAAACTCACATATTGCATTAAGCTTTTCATGAAATTCATTTGAAGCTCTTTTCATGTGAATTTCACATGAGGCACAGTTGGTTGTGAATATACTTAGTATGAACAAGTCAAGATAAAAAAAAAATGTTTCAAGTTATAAAACTGAATAAATACTAGCTACAAACCTTTTCCATTTCATCATTCCAGCCTCCAAACTCCTCGTTGAGCTGTCTAAATGAATCTGTGTTAATGTTTATCTGGACCTTGTCTCCAACATTGATGTAAGAGGGCTTGGGACATGACAAGTCTGGAAAAAGTCATTTTGTACCTACTTATTGTTTACCATTATTCACATAAAGTCATGCAAGCATCTCTCTCTCTCTCTCTCTCTCTCTCTCTCTCTCTCTCTCTCTCTCTCTCTCTCTCCTTTTACCCCCTAATGGTAAATGGTCAGCATAAATTGTTCCCAGTTGGAAGGGCTCCTCCATGATTAGTTCCGCTTTTCCGTCTACACCCAGTTTGTGTTTTGAGAGAGTCCCCGACCAGTCCACTTCCACTCCCCCACAGTTGGACTTGCCAAAATTTACATATTGTACCACTCGTCCTTGAAATGCAAGAAATCTTGGAAGAATAATGTCATTGAATATAAAACACAAGTAAAAACACACTTTCTGTATATTTAATACTTGGCATGCATATGGTAGTATATAAACCTGCTACATTGTATTTGACTGCTTCAGGCTTTATTGGATTTGACCACACCCCAACCAAAATTATCTCCTCATAATACTCATGAATTTACTGGATGGGTGTAAATACAAAATTTACAACATGACACACAGGACCTGTCATTAACTTTATTTCTTCTTATTTCTTGAGGAAAATTTCCTGCACTTTAATAATAACTTTATCATAGTACAGTAAATCATGTTATTAATATTAAAAAGAAATAAATGTCATGTACATCGTATGTTATACCTTTTTGATCATTGTCTGCGGTAGGAGGGAAGAGTGTTACCACAGCATTAGGACCTATTCCAAATATTTTTGTTTTCTTGCTTTTACTTCGTGCTGGACATGGAATGCTGACAAAAATGACAAAATGAAAAAAAAACCAGTCAAATTAACGAGTCGATTATCATTTCCATAGATACAGGTACGTAAAACATTGTGGGTTGGGAGCTGTCCCCTCCTCTTTCTTATTTAAGAGAAAGGGTGCTAACCTTTCCACTTTCCCATATAACTGGGAACTTTTAACTTATAACAATATACTTAGTAATCTATATTAAAAATCTTCTTGAAAGCCAATTGGCCTCTCCACTTTTTTTGTCTGGTCAATTAAAAAAAAAAGGTGCTACGTGCTTGATTGAAACTTACAAATTTAAATGATAGTTTGCTCAAATTTTTGCAAACTAAAGATACCCGGTAATTACCATGCTGTCATGCTGCTCTCATATCTTACAAACACGTGGTTTTTATCGTGTTCGTCTTCCATGTAGCACGTGGTGCACAAGTCGAAGTCGTTACATTCTACACATTTCCAGCGGTAACCAGCCAGTCCCGATCTGTCACAAGCATTACAGGTGATGCTGGAGAAGTAAATACCTGGAACATGATCATATTAGTGTACAAAACCCTATCGAGGTAATTTTCGTAGTATATGATAATGGTTTTTTGCGAATTAAAACAGAAATATTATTATGAAGTCCCTGAAATGATGTAAAGCTAGAGGTGAATATTTTTTATCTATTAAAAGAAATAAAAAGAAAATTCAAACATGGAAAAAAGGATATAAAGCTATGAATATCTTAATTTAACGCATTTATTTTCATTGAATATTCTTGACAATGGTTCTTGTTTACAATACTTTGAGTTTGTTCGCAAAAAATATGTGTTTATTCACGAAAAATTGCATTATATCTTGCAAGAGTTTGGCGTTTATTCGCAAAATTTATGGGTTTATTCGCAAAAGAAACTTTCGCATGTTTCGTAAACAAAACAAAAAACAAAAAACCTTAGCGTTTATTTGCAATGTTTTGCGATATATAGCGAAAGTTAAGCGATTTGCGAAAAATTATATTCAGCTATGAAAATGAGCTCGATGGGCTTTCGTTATAATGCTCCTTACACACGATTTTACACATATTTTCATTTCCTTCTTCAATGTACATGTAATTTTTGTCATCTTCTTCAATCTTCAAAACTCGGTTTAATCAAGTTATAGTAGTTACATATATACAAACACGTAGAATCAGTATTCAAAGTTAAGGGGCCAGACAAAACGTAGAGGAACTATTTGACTTGTACGTTTATTTTTCTATATTTACATCTACCGTGTATGATTCCCTCTATTTCCTACGGAAACTTAGAGTTAATTCATAGTTCTATAGAAACTCGACACGCCCCGTTTATCAATTGGTCGAAACTTACAGCGACCTAAAAAATATCACGGACTAACGCGGGTTATGTATTTTTTCTGCAATGTCGCCACTTTCATATCCCACATGAATCACAAAAGAAAAAAGAAAGCATTTTATTGGTTAAATATATTTATATAAGAAAAAGACACTTTTTTAATAAAAGGGACAAGCCCCCCCCCCCCCCCCCATCATGATCATTGGTTGTCGAAACTCATCGAATTTGAATAGACAATCTAAAATTAAATGAAAAAGTTTGTAATTACTCAGTTCTCGAGCACCGTAGTCGAAATTTAAAATTGTGTGAACAGGTTTTTTTTTTTCCATTCAATTTTAGATTGTCTATTCAAATTCGATGAGCCCCGTATGTATACTCTATTACGTAAACTGATAAAAATGATTTTTTGATGTCGGAAATTCATACTCATATCGTCACCAACGTGTGGTAACTACTAGTACCCTCACATCATGATATGTTATTTTCAAATGTTATGTTTTTCTATCAGTCAGCATCAAATCAAATCTCAGATCTGATAAATTTTTTTTTAAAAACTTTTAAAGAGGTTCATGAATATTCATTTTTGTTTTACCGAACGACAATATAATGTGACTTCATATATTTATATACCAGAATCACTTTGGTCTTTAGAGCTGAAACTTATAAGTTTATAATGAAAAGTCTTGCACGAAATATGAAGGCACGTAGCAACAAGGACTGGGGCAGGGGCCTCAAATAAATTTCATCCCTGGTGTTATCGTAGGGTATGCCAATCTTCCTTATTGACCCGTTTCCTTTTGATCGTCTTTCTATGGTCGTCTGCTGAATTTTATTTGAGATTGGAGTTTTCTTGTTCACTAATACTCAAATAATACTTGATTTACTTAGTATATTTTTATAGGATTTATCAAAATTGCATTTTAAAACACGGGAGTTTTTCTGTTCACTATTTCTCATTATTATCTTATTTAGTATTTTATTTTATTTTAGGCCACACCAATTTGATTTCTTGGTCTTCGGATTCTAAGCAAAAAAATATTGGTGCGAGCGGGCGATTTACTAATTTTAAAATTAAAAAACTGAAATTTGAAAATTTTGGGGCGACATAAAAAAAATAGAGGCGAGCGATTACATTTTATTTTAAAATGTCATTTTTTCCTTTGCAATACATGTAAAAAGCAGTGAAAAATTGGTGACCGTATTCGCATTATTGTATCAGACCCCTTCTGAGCGCTATTTCTATCCACACATGCTGGCATTATTTACTTGTAAAACTTGCTTACAATCTACCGGGAAATGTTTGGTATGATCAATGTTAAAAAGGGCAATCATGACTAATAAAAAAAATAAAATAACCAAAAATGGAGCGGGAAACGGAACTCAAATTTCCAGATGCGGGATTTATTTTTTAATATTATTTTTTGGAAAGCCCTTAGTCACGTGCGCGCGGATCCGGCGACCAAGAAATCAAATTGGTGTGGCCTTATCAGAATTTTAAAAAATTGCATCATTTGAAACTCTTTTCGCTTGTCTGTTTCTGTTGTTGTGTGAATTTGAACATATTAATTATTTTGAAGAAGCTTATCAAAGAAACGAAACATAACGGGTTAGTAAATATTAAACCTGCTTGAATTAGAATTATAACTGTTCATAGTTTATTTTATAATATTTTTTTTCTACCACAAGTACATGCAGTGTTAAATACAAGCACGTGTCATTCTGTTACATCAAGGTACTTCTGTTTTTATTACTACCACGCATGCGCAGATCCAGAAAATTTGTCCACGGGCAAAGTACCAAGACTGAACGGTTCTGGCCCTTGGCCTGTTGGAACTTCAGTATGGTTAGATTTGACACAGATAGATAAATCATTTCATTGCAATTCTATAACTAACAGAAGATTGTTGTAGAACAGTTTGTTACCGGACTGCTGGATGTCAATCACCCTGAGCTCCGTCAGACCCTCCTCTCCCTCCGCCCCGCACTGCGTGGTGTTTCCATGGTAATCCCACTGGACCAGACACGTCTTCTCATTCTTGGATATTTCTGTAACTGTCCCCACGAACCCGTTACCCCCGTCCTCATTACCATGACACCAGTCTGGTCCGCGTATTACCCTTACTCCAATTTGTAAAGCCATTGCCAGGAACACCCCACTTCATAAGATTTATCTATTTCAAATTCAGTGACTGACCTGCAACGAACGATAATGGTGTTGTGAGCTAGTTATCTCCCTTAGTATGGAGATATAACTTCAATATAGGGTACTGAAGAACCAACAATACTAAGCATCCTCGGATCTACAGTAAACAGATATCGGTAAGAAGCCACCGATACCCCCACCCCCTCACTCACACACTCGTGACAATATAGGAAGATCAGTTCTTTGATCAAACTTTAACTTTTATAACTTTATATATATAATGGTTATAATAAATTCAATGTTTCTATATATATATATACATTTTTTTTCTATTTCATGAGCAAATCAATTGCACAACTTACCGATTTTACCTTTCAAGCTTTAAAAGAGAACATTGTAATAATGAAGAGAAAACGAAAGTAGTGTAGGTTAAAACCCAGGGGTCGGTCATTGTATTTACAAATATTTCTATTTCGTATCCCCGACGTACCATGCAGGCTTTGTATTTTTTAGATACTGTAGAGGAAATATGTTTTAGGAAAATGGCCAATCTGATTAAAATCAGCTGATTTTAATCAGATTGGAAAATGGCATGGTACCAACCCGTCATTTATATATAGTAAAGTGACAATGTTATCTCAAAAAGGAAACCGCTATGTTGGGAAGATTTTTAGATACTTTTGTAAACACTTATATGAATGGCAACACTGATTTGAAGGCCTGCTTTTCAGTTCAAAACTGAACAAAAAAATCAAAAAACAAAAAAAAAAAAAAAAAAACAACCAAACAATAAAAAAACAAGGTCTTGCTGGCAACACTATAAGTATATAAAGACCAAACTGTTTTGGCGACAATCTATGTAAGAATTTATCAAAGAATATCGTGCCTATCAATCTCGTAAGTTAACCAGAAAACCTCTTATTTCCTTGTCAAGACGTACCACTCATATAGATAGCCGGATGTAATGTGTACACCTGTCAAACAGAATAAAAACAACAAACAAACAAAAATTAATTCCCGTGAGAACTTTTAGTCCATGTTGAAATTAATATTTTCAACGATTTCGCGGCCGGGGCAAAACAGCGCAAGGTACTCGATGAACTAATAAAATCTCTATTATTATAATATCAGTGCTAGGAAAACACTCTAATCTTCGTTTTATTTAAAAAAAAAGTCTTCAGTTTATTGAATCATCAATTTTTTGATGCAAATATATATCAACAATATACAACATACAACAGTGCTTAAATTTTGATATTAAATGGAAAAATATTGTGGTGGGGTTCTACCTGGAAGAAACACAGGTCACCAAATTATATAATTATTTTTTGTCATTTATTGCATATAGAATATACAAATGTAAAATGTATTGTAGACTTGAAAATTTACCCGAATCAATTTTATTGATAAAAAACTCATTCAAAGAGTATTTGACGACACACTGTGCAGTTCTGACAAAGCTAAAAAATACAAAAGAAAATGAGCTTTTTTAACTTTTGATAACTAAACTTTGACATCTGTAATTCTTTTCAAAACAATAATATACCCGATACACGTAGGGACTGTCTATGTGTATTAGCGCTTTACCCGGGGACGTAGTGATGGACTGTATGAATATGTAGATGTTATGTCCACCGGGTAAGCCAGGGGTTCAACTTATTTTACTACGTAAACCGATGAATGTAACATTCTTATATTCACATGTACTATTATGTCTTCGTACGATACATTATCTGTTATTATATGTATGTTTTCTTATATATATCATTGTGTACCTATATACTTGAAAACGAATAATGATTTCAATTGAAATTCATATTTATGTATAAGTTATTGATGACCACAATTTTGTAAATTGTTTTATATATTAAAATTAATAATAATAATTAAAAAAAACAACAATATACAACATATATATTAGTGTACATTTCGCATATTACAACCGAATACAATACATATAGGTGTTCTAGTATCAATGGGGATGGTCCTCAAAGCAACGAGATACGTTGCTTTATGTGTAATATCAGTGAAACTAGTGTTTGACCCGTATGCGATGTCGAACTTTTTTGTTGTTGCTGTTACAATGAACGTCGTTGTAAAACCATCACATCATTTAAAACATTTTATTTTATTTAACTAACGTGTCCATTCTCCATATTTCTAGATTTTTTTATGATGAAATGCATAGCATTTTAAACATTTGGGGGGGGGGGGTCTATCTCTTTTCTACATTTTTTTATTTATTAATTCTTGTTGTTATCCTATTCGTCTGATTACTAGTATTTCCTATGTCGTTTGAATTTTTTAATATTTTTTTAATTTAATCGACATGTACTTTTAAAATATTCTCAAGGAGTTCCTAGTATTTAAATGGTTAATGCGGAAAATACATATTCGCTGATAGAGCAAAGATTGGTCCATTTGAAAACTAGAGGGTCAGCGGATAAAGTACAGGTTTTTTTCCGAGAAAATAAAATGATAGAAAATTGTCAGACTGTCGATTTAATTGAGCCAATAGTAGGAAAATGCTATCTAAAATAAGATATTGATGGTTTGGCTGCTTTTGGTCGTGTTATCGTATGTAACAGGAGATTACAGAATCTAATTATTAGTCAAGTTATGAACAAGGATATTAGATCAATGCATATATTCTAAAGATGCGGTCACACGATACGATTTTCCATCCGATTCGCTTTCGACTAAAATCGTACCGTGTGACCACCTACGTCAAAGTCGAAAGCAAAGTCTGAAGTCGATTGAAAATATGAAGTGCGTCCGATATTCAATCGACTCTCTGGTGAGAATCGTGACGTGACAATGATTTTTTCCCGTAGAACAAAAATATTGAATAGGTTTTATTAATCGAAAATCGATTGTAAAATCGCATCGTGTGACCACCTCAACAATCGACTCCAATCGACTTACCTGAGCAAGTCGATTGAAAATCGGATAAAAAATCGTATCATGTGATTGCACCTTTAAAACGGTCACCATTAACGTAACAGTTATCTTGCGCCTTGGCGGATAACGTCACTTGATACGTCATAATCGTAACTGTGACGCTATCCATGGAAACTACACAAGGGGCCAATGGCGGACATCAATCTGGCATCTGCCAGAGCAATATGCATCAAATGTGGCATATCGGACGAGTTGGCCCAAGAAATTGTTCGGACGCGTCGCCGATGTGGTGCTTTTCATTGCGCGGAGGATCTCTGGAAGGTTAAAGGCATGTCAAACGTGGCGGCAGGGGTTCTTACATCAATGTACCACATCAACAACGACCACAGCACGCGGCGCTTCCCAACCAAAAACGTTTATCCAAGAATATCTGATAAAGATAATCCCACGAGGTCGAGGAAATCAGATAGGTCTCCATCAGCTAGCAAGAGAGAACGGTCACGTTCAACCAGCCGTCAGGATAGGTCTGCGAGAAAAGTGGAGTCTAATGGCGAAAAGGAAATGGTCTCAGTTGCCGTAATTGACGTAGATGGCCAAGAACATGGAACTCTAGCAAAATCAGTTCACATGGAACCATCTCCGTCCGGGAATAAGCTGTATATAAAGTGTGAGGGAATCCGCAAATATCGCATCACGGATGCCACAGCGGAAGACACCGGAAGCATTACAGAGACAAAGGATTCCAGTAGTGTCAAAATTAACAACGGAAACATTGCCCACACAAAACAATATGGTAGTGGTGAGTTTAAAGCTGATCCAATATCTTTATCAAGAAATCGGAATCTAGAACAGATTAGAGACGATTTTTCTAGAACGGAATTGAAATTTTGGGACCGCATAGAAAAAAGTCGTAAAGAGCTGGAAACGAGTGTTCGGCACCTACAATCACCAAGAGGTTACCAAACAGCAAACTGGGTTCGCTCTCTACCTGGAAATGTGGAAGATTATGGACAGAACTCGTTCTTTGACCCGCAACCCCCGAATCTCCCCGGAACAAGCAAACAGTACCCCCCTCCAACGAAACGGCACCACCGCCACTCTCACCGTCACCGGAAGGAGAAACATCGCAAGAAGAACGGGAAGGGTAAAGAGCAAGGCGAGTGCAATACGGAGAATAAAGAAGCAGATGTGTGCATTATTTTGTAAAAAAAAATGTAACAATAAAGTCAATCATGTAAGCAAAATCATTGATTTCTTAATCGCAAAACTGCTGTGAATATTCAGAAGAATTTCTTTTTTTTAAATTACACAATTACGAGGGCTGTTCGTAAATCTATACTTATAAATTAAGGCATTTTGCCAATAAGCTTTGAAATGCGTGCACCCGAGTAACTGCTCACACCTTTGGCATTTCAACATGTGTGATTTGATGTCCGTAAGCTATAATTGAATTTTACCTGATAAGTAATTATTGTAAGATAAATTAAAAACCTACTTTCATTTTCGATAAACCAGCCCGAAATAGCAAATATGTGAGTAAGGTGGTGGACACGCTTTGGCGGATCCAAGTCAGTGGGAGTTTGCATCAAAAAATATACTTACAATGAAATAATATTGAATGATTATGTAAAGAGTGAATATATATCCTGGGAACCTATTTCGGGTATACATAAGAATTGAAATTTGACAAATGTTGAATAAATAAAATGAGCCAATTCGTTTCTTGAATGTGCGATTTTTGTTTTGATGAATAGAACTTTCCAGAACGGGGTAACCAAGAACGCGGTTTGGCTAATTAACGTCATGTTGGAGAATGTAGGATGAGTCACCATGCTTTGTGGGCAGATCGGACATCTGGTTAATACAAAAAAGTTAATAAATAAAATGGGCCAATAGACGCGATTTTATTTTTGATGGAAATAACTTTACAGAACGGGATGCCAAAAAATGGGGTTGACTAATTAAAACTATGGCGAAAAGTGCGTACACGTTTTTAAATAACATATACATTTTTTATACCACGACAGATTGGTAGTAAACCTTATAAATTAATTTGTTGACAGTGTTTTATCTAAATTTCTTATTTTGGGTAATAATAAGTGAAATTTGACATAAAGAACAAAGTTCTAAAAAGAGATACCACGCTCTATACACCCACACTCTGGTTTGAAATAAGATAATAGTCTATTTTTTTCCAGTTAGCTGCAACAAAAAGAATTAAGGCCATGTACATGTTCATGTGTATATACTCCATTTCAGCTTAGATTTTTATCCCTGTCCTCTCCTCTAAATTTTCAGCCACGCAGTTGCTTTTTTATTTCAATTTTATAGAATATTTTAAGAAAAGCAATTAAGAAAAATTTCGGACACATTACATAGAAAAATGAACCAAAAAAAAATGGTTCAATATTAAGCATTGTATTATAATATAATATTTGAATATAATATAACATGTGAATTATTGTTAATCCCCGCGCTTGCGCGGGGTATCATCTAGTTATTAAAATATTTACTCTAATTCCTTTGAAAAAAAAATCGCTAAACCATTGAAAATGCACCAGAAATTAAACCAGGATAAAATTTATAAATGTTAAAATTTTCTAGTCCATGACATCATTTTGATCATCTCTGGTAAGCTAACAAACTTGCCCTACGTCCAGTGACCCGGAGCAACCGCAAAAAAAAAAATCGCAACGTCATTATAACGCGTCCCGCTACGTCTGTATTTTAAATACCTTACAAATCAATAGAAAACATGAAATATTCTTTATTTCTCATTTATTGTTTTCATTTTAGGAAACATTTACATTTCCTCTTTTTGTGTGTGAACAAAACTCAAGAAGACTGATAAACTGAAGCTCTTGATCCCTGTCAGAAGTATAGTTTTTGTTTAACGGTTTCTTGCACTGAAATTATCTTCTTCCGAGATTCTTACCACTTTGATAAAAATTCACAAAATTCGATATGCCGGCGTAGTCAGAATTTTTTGGCTTGGTAAGTATACATTTCCTCAACTCGAACACAAGAGAAACTTGCACAAAGGTTAGTCACAATTATCTATGATCAACAGACAAAGTCTACAGACACTTTGTTAGATGAAGATGAAGTTTTATAATCGCGAAGTTTATGTCTGCGCCGGGTACCCCGACCATCGACTAGTTTATGTACCATCAAAAACAAAATACGTAATATTTTTAAATATTATTTTTTTAAATTATTTGTTGTGGTCTGCACAATGTCTATGCCAATTTTCAATAACTTAGAAAGGAAAATATACATGTATGGGCTGTCTCAGTAATTTCCGAACAACCTCGTATAATAACATTGTTAATATTAGCGTCGATTTCAATTATGTACTTAGAAGTAAAAATGAAGCAAAAATAAATCTAAATGTATGTAACCATTAGGTCTCCGTTTGCGCGTATTTTACGGTAGCTTCCTTATTTAACGCGAGTATATAATTCTGCGATTCCGCCGTTTTGTATCAAATCGCGAAATATAAAACCACAAATATCGGATTGTTGTAATGATTTCATTTAGTAAGTATACAACTATAAAAAAATAAAACATTTTTTTAGAATCCGCGAGGAGAGCTTCTCGCGATTTTATGCGCATATTTCCCTCGCGTTTCATTTCTTCATCGTCCCAAGCCACGGTGCAGAGTCCGCATAGCTCTCTCCTTCTAAGGCCAGATGGGAGAGGGTCGTTTCTTTTGGCCGTGGTTTGCGATGATGCATTATATTTAAAATCCGCTCAGTGGACTGAAAATATCTGGATAGTTATTTTTGCAGCTATATCCCAACTTTGTCATTCCATAGTTTAAGTACTTTATATTGAGCTATTGTTTGACAAATTCTTCCTCAACTTTGAATATACTTTAGTAAAGAGTTACTCAAAAAGGTAATTTAGTGCCACAGTATAGGATTAATTTAAGCTAAAAAAAATAAATAATAAATTACAATATACATGTACTGGTGTAACTTATATTATGTCAACAATGGAAGTCGCAAGAAGCGAGTTTTCCGTTAAAACAAGAGGACTCTGGGTGTAAAAACTTAATATTCCAAAATTTGTAACCTGCTTTCTCAATCAATACAAAATGCAGTGTTAGAAGAAAATAAACATTTAATATGATTCATACAATAATTAAACAATTAACAACAATTACTGTAAATGGAGAATTTGCAAACTAGCAATACAGTATGGCATCTTCCCAAAGATCACAATAAAGCAATAGGCACAGTACAATAGATGTATATAAATAGAAATGATGTAAAATGCCACTATATACACGTAAATAACAAATACCAAAATGATGTTAAATAAATATAAGCACCCAGCATGATGATAACTGATCAAAAGGCAGTCGTGCCAAGATCAATGTCAAGTTTTTACATGAAATGACTTTACTAATTAATGAAACCTCATCTTCATTTTGTGCAAAATGTGCATGTCTTTAAGAAGATGAAAATTACATTTACTATTTATATGTATGGGTCATCAGTCCCTTCATTTCCAGGTCAAACTTTAAAATAAAAACATGAAAGCACAATAGAAACAGGGACTGTCACAGTTAATGGTACAAATTAGTAACGAATGGGGTTGTACATGTATTGGGCACAATATCACACAATGAGCACTATTTTTACATTAGAATGAACAACATTGTCTGATGAAAAAGATAGGTTAAAATGTTGTGCTTCTTTAGTGAAATTTGCATAAAATGTACAACTTAATGCATGTGTAAAGTTTGCATTACATGCAATTATCCTTAAGTTGATAACATGATATTAAGACATGCATCTCCATTTCCATGAATTTTGTTTATGCTTCTTTAAATGACATCAATTAACGGTACTGTTTTATGAAAAAGTCTCAGATAGAATGACACTGAACGAACAAAGATGGCCAGAATGTGTATTATTTTGCCAGTGAAATAAAATGATTAACACAAGATAAATGGTCGCATGATTTCTTGACACTACTGGCAGATGTAATGTTGCTGACATGGGAAGGTTGAACAGTTTGTTACATTGATAACACGGTTGACATGGGTAGGTTGTACAGTTTGTTACGTTGATGACACGGTTTGCTAAGTTGTTGACACGGGTAGGTTGTACAATGGCACGGTTGACATGGGTAGGTTGTACAATTGTACTACGTGTATTTTGTTAACACAGTTAAATTATTATGGATAGTTTATTCAATACACAAAGCTGAGGTATGTCAGTGGATTGTCCTTGTAACTTGGAATTCATTGAGCCACCATCTACGGATAAAAGTCCAAGAAAAAAATAAAATTATACATGTATCTTATCCTCTGTTGTTAAAAACAAAATTATATCATATCTGCTTTTATGGAACCTCATAACATGTCATTTGTTTGAATAGCAGGTGAGTAACTGTATCAATTAAAAGCAAAATCTGAATCCTTTTTCAAAATATTTATAACTTTCATCTAAATCCACTCTAATTTATATTGGGGAATAAGGATTGACACAAATGGAATTTTACACACCACACAGAGGTTTCCATTCTTGGCCTTTTTGACAGCTGAGGTCTGACCTCGAGTGAACTCGATGCAGCCCTTTTTACCACCAGATATACCATGTGTAATGCTGGAAAAAGACAAAATGATATGAATTATCTTAACTGCTAAACCAAAAAGTGAATCAAACAAATGAAAAATAACAATGTAATGAAAGAATGATGTAAATACAATTGAAAAATTAATGGATTCAAACACATTATATCAGTTACCTGGTTTCACTGATGACTCGACAAGCATCTGACTTTTTTCCGTGGATGACAATCTTGGTGACATTTTCTACAACTCTGTCAGAGTGTAGAATCAAATCTCCCTGAAAAAAATTAACAATTATCTAAAAAAAAATAGTACAGAAAAAGTTCAGTAATTTACTGCACTATGCGTTGCTTTACATAAAACAACGGCAAGTACCAAAGACGACTATTAAGGTATTTATTAATTTTGTACAAATGATATCTCGAATAACATACCATGGATATTAGTATACCCTTACATGCATAAATATTTGACATTTGGTCTTGAAATATTGTTATAATTCTGACTTCAAATTCACATATAAAAATGATGATGGGTTACTGGTACATGTATTTAGTACCCTTTCACTGTGCCTAATACACATATTCATTCATATCCTCAGCAATTCCATGACATAATTTTTAAAAATAAATAACAGCTACCTAAAGATATGGCAGTACCTAACTCATTGAAGCAAATAGGAACACAAATAAAAAAATTTAAATAAAGTACATGGCAGCAAAACTAATGCATATTGTAAAGTTTGAAAAAATTGTATGTAATAAACATGTTACATGGTACACAAGTCAGACATATTTTAAAATATATGAAGAACATCGCAAACATCAGAATCAGAGCATGCGCATTCATACACACATCGTAACTAAATAACTCAGAAAATAAAAGCCAAGAGATGCATGCATGTGGTTGTATTTCACTATCTGTCATGTGTATGAAATTGTTTTCTATTATACCCATAATAAATCTTGATGTAGACTTGTTGGTGTACAATTATAATGTATTGCTGAATCAGAATTCAGATTTTCTGTCTAAGATGTTATAGCTAGTACATGTACCACATCTGTATCAGGTAAATTTTTTGTCAAGATTATTAATGGATCATATGGTTTAAAAGGATGTACTGAATACACACAATCTGAACTTTTGTTAAATTTGAAATATCTTATGTTTTAAATGCCAAAAATGTGTAAAACAAACTTTCATTGGACATATTTTCTGCAATCAGGAAATGCTCACTAACAAACAGGAATCCATTATGCAAATATTTCCTGATAAACCGTATCCTACTAATAGTATAAGGAAATATAATAGCTTTTCCTTATGGCATGAAAAATGTAGGTTATATAATACATGTATTAAGAAAGAGAATAGGTCTTTTTTTTTTTTGAAACAGGAAATATTATTCAATAAATAAATTGCATCAACATCTAAACTGAAGACTAAAATAGTAAAAGTGTAATAATGAAATGTATAAAATTTAAGCAACAGGTGTTTTTTCAATTTTATATATGTATACCTTTGAATCCAAACTTTCATCTAAATTTTCCTGTTGTGCAAATGTTTGGAATAAATTTTTCTCATAATAAATGATTTCAATAAGCAGATGACACATGCATATTTGTCTACAATTACTGTAGATTCCTTATCTTATATTAGTAATTAATTTCACCATACTGCCACATTTTTTTTAGTTCAGTTAGACAATAAAATTGCGAGTGCTGAGCTTTTGTTTTATTTTTGTTTAATTATAAAAAATAAGTGAGATTTTAGAATCTGCGAGGAGATACATCGAGCTTTTCGCAATTTTTTTCAAATGTAAAAATTATGATATTCTTTGGGTTTAATTAGGAATCTACAGTACTGTCCATTCTGTAGGATTTTTTCTTAATATAATCATCTCAATAAAATGTGGATCAAGAATGTTTCATTACATATGTGACTGACGATCATTTAAAAAAAAAAATCTGAAATAATTGTCAGTCAATGGTTCTAAAATCTGCATTGGATAAAGAGGTTTAGCCACATAATTTGACTGACCACTCACATTTAAACTTTACAAATAAATATGAATTTCTTTAATAACCTGTCATCAGAATTTTCTACATTCATTGGGATATGAATTTTTCCTACCTTGCTGCCATTTTCATCCATGTTGATTGAAATAACAAACAAGCCATCACTAAAACTACTGGTCAGCACCCCTATCAAAACACAGAAAGCCTCCCATGACACATATTCAACATTCTCATAGTGTATAAACTCAACAGTCTCATAGTGTATATATTTACATGTGTATATAAGTTTTATTTTTGTTTTCCTTTTAGAAATCTTCATAGTTTATTGAGAATAAGACTATTCCAAGTATTTGAAAACTGCATGAATTTTTTACAGGACATACATGTACTTTGAACAGTAATCATGACACGCTTATAACGAAGTCCCAGGGATGGGCAATTTTACTTCATTATAAGTGTAATTCATTATATCCTACAAGTTTACAGCATGTAATAAAGTCACAGGGAATGAAAATCACTTCACTGTAAGCATCAATTCATTATAAGCGTGTTCACTATAACCGTGTTTTACTGTACTATACAATATGCATCCTTGATATTAAAATAAAAATACAATCCAACCTGTGATCTGCTGATAGGGTACTTTATCTTTCAATAGGTAAGATTTCTCATCCAGCAGGTAAAGATGTTTATCAGTTAAAACCATCACCCTCTTTCTGGATTTGTAGCCATGGCGATCAAACTTAGTTACTGGGGCAGAGTACTTCAAAGAATAAAAATGTACATGCATTAAACACAAAACTGTGTTGACAATTTGAGTACAGTGTTTACTTATGAATGTCAAAAACATCATATACATGTTAACAAACCACAATCCTTGTTAAAGTTTGTTATATACCTGAACTTTTTCATCTGCTTGCTTAACCTTGGTATCAAATGTAGACCATAACATATTTTGTTGGGTATTTTCTGAAAAAGAAAAAGTATACACTGTATTTCTATCAAAATCATGTCGCAATTTGAAAACCTCTTTAGGTCGATCAATGGCTTTCAAGCATCTAATGGATATAAAGTTGTGACCTAGACCTTTCATGTGTACAAACAATAAGACTGTTGTCACACATATTCTTTGTCAGACCAAGAACATACATGTTCTTAAATCACATTTAATAAGAACCAAAGTACATGTAGTATTTATTTTGTTCAGAATGCACCATAGTCAAGTGTCATAGTGCAAAATGACGATGAGTCCATTTACTTTTGCAGCTTATATATCTATAAAGATAATATTAAAAAAAATTTCACCTTGTAATTTTTTTATTTATAAACTAAAGGACAACAGGCCAAATGAATCATATTAAGAAAACTTCATATAAAAAAAAGCCAGCTTTAACATAGATTACATGCAGTACCTGACATTGTTATATACCCACCCAGTCGGCTGTCCACAAACATTTCCTTGATGCTTCCTGGGTAATTCTCCTTCTTCCCTTTAAATAGGGACTCTGCGACTACTTTTTCTTCCATCTGCACAATAACATCATTTATGATTAGGTTGAGTTATCCATTCAAAGCACTTGTACTCGAAATGGTCGATTGGCAAAATTACAAAATTTCAAAAAATGTTTGGTTGCTAGAGTTTTCCTGGAACTTTTCAAGATTCAGTTTCGTATAGTTCCCTATAAAATAACTATCTACTCAATGCACATCCTTTCCATACTGTAATTACATCAACCAAATATCTTAAGATTACATCTTGTATTACCTATAGAAATGGAGTAAAGAAGATCAATTTCTTGTGTATATGTGATATTAGTAATAAGCCAGTGTTTGTCTTAGGCTTTCCATTCAAGAAACACCTTGACAGCACACCACAGATCCAAATCTCTCCTTGTGGCTTAAGGATTATTGCTTCTTTAGTTGCAATTTCAAATTCCGAAATCTCAATAAATAATGTATGTATTGGTACGATAAAAAATGTGCCTCTGTTCAACATACAAGAGGTCCCTACATAAGGAACCAGATCATCAGTAAAAATCAAATAATCCATGTACAAGAGAAAATTTCAAGATTTCAGCAATGGGATGATTTCTAATGGTGTACTAGACTTAAATATAGAAGAGAAATTGCAAACAAGTTGGAAGAATCTTCCAATTGGTAAATTTATATTCATAAAAACTTCTTTCTATTGTAAGAATATCTCAACAAAAGAAATATTTCCTATTAAAATAAACAACAATCAAAATGCTGTACATGTATTAAATATCAACATGTACCGGTAAATAGAAAAAAAAATCTATAGTCATAAAGTTTTGAAAAATGAATAAATCAAATTAATATACATTGTATGCATATCCACTATAGGGATAGGTTGTATTTTTACATTATTCAAATGAAATTGTTTGCTAAATTACATAATACATGTACTAGGCAATTTGTCAGGTTGTCATTCAAATGATAAAGAGGATATATTACAAGAGGGAAGTTTGACATTATACAAACCAATACAAAAATATACCAATATTTTGTTGCAATTTTGTGAGAGGTAATAAATAACTAACACTTCCTTTCCTCCGCAAGGAAATCCATTACCAGTCCGGATAGACCAAACATGAGTTGTGTCAAAAATTGATCTAATTACCAATGAACTTGAAGTACAAAGAAACTAACGCAATGTTTCATTATCGGCAACATGAACAAACCTTACAGTGCAATATCCCGTACAAAGGCTATCACATACCTGATGGATCATCTACAGAAAACAATATTGGATGCCTGGAAACTACAGAACTTGAGAGCTGCCATCATATTTCTTCCCTGAAATCTGGAGAGATGTGGCTCAGCGATTACCTTGGTAACTTAATTCTTATTGACAATTCTCAGAAAAAAAGTAAACACATCTTCAGCAGTGGAGGATATGGTTTCCATAGTGCAACAGAAGCAGGTACACTGCTGCTAGCAGACTGTTTAATGAACCAGATCACTGAGGTACAGTCCAACTACAAGACAACGGTCCTATTCTCTACAGGAAAGTGGTCTCCTAGATGTATTTTCTCTTCAAGGCTCAACGGAGATATCCTGGTTGGTGTGAAGTCAAGATTGGGAGGATTTGTGGTCCGTTACAACCGAAGGGGTCAAGAACTCCAGAGAATTGTAGCCAGAGCAAATGGCGAGAAAATTTACTCGGAACCAATTTATGTTACAGAAAACAAAAATGGTGACATCTGCACATCTGATTGGTACAAAGAAGCCTTAGTGGTGGTCAATAAGTCAGGACTTCATCGGTTTTCTTACCATGGTGCTCAAGGGGCCCCCTTGTTTCCAGGAAGTGTCTGCACCGATAGCAGGGGCCACATTTTGTTATTTGAATCATCTACTCTTAGTGTTCACAGAATTAGCAAAAATGGAGCACTGCTTGATATTGTAATCCATACTGTTGGATTTCAGTTCTCCCCACAAGGAATGTGCATTGATGAAAACCACCACATATGGGTGGCGAGCAATGATGGTGGTTTGGTGAGTGTGATGAAATGTAAATACTGCTATTGGAGACCCAAAGAATGTTTAACTGTGAAGAGTTTCTTCCCTTGCTGTCATTCATACTGAGACATCTTTACATGTATTTTATATAAACCTCACCTGTGCCTTTCTACCTGGAGTGATGGATTTCACATAGGAAAGAGTAAGGTTCCTCATGCAAAGATCTTTCAACAATTGAGAGGTCTGAAAAAAAAATACCAAAACTAAAACATCATCAGAAATGAATTTCTTAAAAATTAATTTATATTGAAAATCTTACTATAAAATTGACATGACTCTCTTTGAATCTCACCATAAATGCAATGCCAAAGAAATGACACCTGTCTTGGTGTTTTACCCACCTTTTGCAGAAGCTGGGGTGCAGGCGGCCATTTCTTGTCCAGAACGTTCCTTGGGAGCAGGTCCTTCAGTTTCATCAGATAGTTGTACTTAGTGTACTGAATGAAGTGCTTATTCTCATCACATTCAGGCTCAAGGCGATGGATGAAGCCCTTGATAAAACTGGACAGGAAAACAAATAGAAAGAATTGAAATGTTAAAATTATTTGTAAGATTTAAAAAAAACTAATTTACCTTTTTTTTTTAAATAGCATAATCGTTCATCATATGTGATAAAGCTGAAATTTTAAAAACATTGAACAATTCAAATTGATTTTTTTTGTAAACTGGAACAGAAATTGTTCTGGTTTGTACTTGTTTATGTTAATTCATGTATTGGAATTTGTAGATTTTTTTTTCTAGTCCAGTTTTTTTTTTACATGTATAGCACATTTGCATTGATTGTCTTATTTATTCCATATTTTAGGAGGGGGGGGGATGGGAATGTCTACAGTTCTGCTAAGTCAATAGTCGCTTAAAATGTGTATATGTGAAAATTAGGTGAAACAGAGATATTTTTAAATTATCAAATCATTAAAACATAAAAGATCTGAAGGAATTTTTTTTTATTATATTAAGCATGTGAAAATTTGAACACACAAATGATAAATAAGATTTTAAAACTTGTATCCTCTATGGAATATACATGTATAAAGTACATGTAATATGCACTTCATCAAGGTTGATACAAAGAGGACATGTACTTTATACTAATTTATATTAATTTTCATCCTTCAACATGATAACACCTAAGTATACTTTATAAAGTCCATTATTTAAGAACTCAGTGCATGTTTGTTATATCATATTGTCAACCATTCAGCAATATTTAACCATGTTTACCCGCGTAATCTCTCTGCTGCCTGTCTCCGCCGCTTCAGAAGTCGCTGGGCAGCTACCCTTCTCCAGTGACTCTGTAACATTATGGCCGCCAGTTTCATAGTTCGGAACTTTTTCTTCTGGGCAAACCCTCTGTAGTGGGCTTGAACCATGGTTGCTGCAGTGAAGAAATGATGCAGACTGCTGTTAGATGATCGGAATACATCACAAAACAACTGGGTTTGATAAAATCACATTAATACTGTAAAACAATTCTTCTGCATACTGTGGTTTCATTCATTTTCTAGGATGACAATTTATTGGCATTACTTGTATACCCAAAACAAATAGATTCCTAAGGTTATGTTTTTAAAATAAAAAAACAATTTTTATTCAGAATTTGTTGGTAAAGAGACTATTTGTTCAGATTTGCACCATTAATTTTTTTTCATTCAAAAATAGTAACTACATCATAAAATTGTTAAAAGATTTTATATTAAATTTATGGTCAAGATCTAAAACTAAAGCATGTGATATGAATGTACAACATTATCAAATCAACCTTTTGCCAGCAAACAGGAAAAACAAGAGGATTACCTAAATCGTGTTTGCGTGCTTGAAAGGCATCCTCAGTGGCAAAGAGGACGCGAGGAAATCTGATGAATAGCTTCGTCCTGAAATATTAAGAAACCAATACTTGTTACAAATTTATCTAGATTTATAACAAGAGGCCCACAGGCCTTGACGGTCACCTTTGTACAAAAGCCCTTAGATGGACCTGTCAGTCTCATGTTTGCATTTTAAGCTTCAGTTTGAAGTCTACACCCTTAGCTGAGAATCCTCTGACTGTTACCACACTTTTTATTATTTGATACTTGAAAAACATTCATGAAAATGGGGGGGGGGGGTGTTACAAGAGTTGGAGGAATCTCGGATTATCTATACCTTAGCTCCAGGAGCCAAAATTGTAAACTTATGGTGATAAAAAGAGGCATTTTGAAGTCAATCTTTTATATTATACACAGTTTCATTATATAACACAAAAAATGCATACAGCTCTTTTTTATAAGCAAATTTAAGTAGATTTCCTAAAATAGAACACATATTCAATATTACTAAGTGGCAATTGGCAATTTACCATGTAGTATTCAAGATGAAGTTAAAATTGTTAATGGATGACAAACAGTAAATACCCTACGTAAAAATACATGTTCAATATATGGTCATATTGGCCCCGCCCAGACCTCAGGCCTGAACCCCTGTCCCAGAGACCACAAATTTTACAATTTAGGTGGAGGACTTTGTGGACATCAAAATCATGGATTTAGTTTTTCTCAAATATATATGGGAGTAGAGAAGAACATTTTTCTAAGATTTAATACATTTTTACTATGTGGCCATATTGGCCCACCCTAGGGCCTGAACCCCTGACCCAGGGGTCATAAATTTTACAATTTTGGTAAAGGGTTTCATGGACATAATAACCATGCATTTAGTTTTTTCCCCATATGTGGGAGAATAGATAAAGATTTTTGAAAATTTGGCCTTTTTTTTTGCATATTTGGCCCCGTCTATGGTGCCCCAGGGTGGTAGAGCCATGAGTTTCACAACTTAGATTCTTCTTACCATAGAGATGCTTCATTCATAGAGATGGTAACAATTTGCCTTGTAGTTTTTAAGAAGAAGTTAAAAAATTAAAATTGTTAATGCACAATGACAGACGAACACCAATTGCAATAGGTCACCTGAGTGACTCAGGTGACCTAATAAACTATATATGAAAATACATAGCTGCAGGTCTGTAGCTCCTGGTCTGAAAAAATTCGGATGGACGACCTGGGAGCTACAGGGCCTCCCATAGTAAAAACCTGCGATTTACGGCGCACAAAAAACGGCGCTAGTTTTGGACTGATTAACCTTATTTCCACACAAATTCTGTGAAAACAATTAGTACCATTAAATTTTTCAGGAAATTTACTACTGATATTGTCACTTTACTTGCCTCAGAGTTTCTCTTAAACATGCTAACCGACCTCGAAAAATGAAGTATATTAATTTACGTCAAGATCTCGAGTCGCCATTTTCCCATATAAACAAACTGCACCACTTCACTTTACGGGGCTGGTGATGGTGTTTAAAAGAATATCAGAGGCAAGTAAAGTGACAATATCAGTAGTAAATTTCCTGAAAAATTTAATGGTACTAATTGTTTTCACAGAATTTGTGTGGAAATAAGGTTAATCAGTCCAAAACTAGCGCCGTTTTTTGTGCGCCGTAATTCGCAGGTTTTTACTATGGGAGGCACTGTAGCTCCCAGGTCGTCCATCCGAATTTTTTCAGACCGGGAGCTTCAGACCTGCAGCTAGAAAATCCATAGCATAAATTTCACAAAAACTTGAGCCACTACTAGATGTACATGAATCTGACTGCTGGTGTAGTGACAGTGTAACTGTACTTACTTTCCGAGCCTGTAGTCGTCGTTGCTGTACTGTAGATGGTTGACCAGGACCTCCACCCCATCCTTGGGGGCTCCACTGTAGTGTGGCCATGTGTCCGGGCACAGACTCTTGTACCTGAGTAAAGGAAAAATAATTGTGTACAGATTCAGAGTCCAGTAATAGAACTTATGAACTCTAATGATTTAATTGTACCTGTACTCTAATTGATTAGACTCCAAATTCAGAAAACAAGTTTGCGATAACAAATTTTTGAAAACATTCGAATACTTAAAAAAATTTAATTTCTTTGAACAATGTTTAATCCCAAAACTTGCAAAATTTAACACATGTTTTATTACACTGAGAGAGCTGAACTCATAAGCATTATACGCAATGAAGTAGTGAAATAGTCATGTACGGTACCTGTTAAGAAATATTTCATAAGGCCTTCTGTAGGCAATTTAATCCTGCTCGCCTGACTCACCTGTTGAGAAATATTTCATATGGCCTTCTGTAGGCAAACCCTGCTCGTCTGACTCTCAAGTTCTCCATCAGCCCCAAGTACTTCACTTGGTGATGCACTATTCTGTCGTCAAACTGATCTGTGAAGATTTTTCATGCATTAGTCAAAATGTGTGATTTACTGAGCTTGAATGTGTTTCACAGGTAAATGTTATCAATGTTAAATGAAAAAGAAAAGCTAATTCTATAAAGAAAGTTAAAAATATTTTCTATTATCACAAATGTTCATTGAATAATAAAGATGTTTTCATTGCAATTTGATAGTTGTTGATTAAAGGGTGTCAGTATAACATGAGTCAATCCTGCCCACAAAACACAATGTAAAAATAATTCTCAAAACCCAAAACCCAACCTTTTATTTGTTCCCAAATTATTGCTCCCTCACAGAAATTATTGACATGCAGTCTTACCTGGTCTTTTGTAGTCATTAGGTTTGACACACCTGACGTAAGATGGCTCTTTGGACATCAGGATATCCATCAACTGTGCCAGGCTGGTCTTGAACTGCGTGGATGCCTTTATGATAATGTCAAAGAAAATTTTATCAGAAAAAGAATTCTTAATATGAAAACAAGAAAGCTATCATATATATAGCCCTCTCCAACAATTCTGCATTTAAGGTTCCCAAAAACTTTAAAACTTATAAATTCAATGAAATAATATAAATTGATTTATGGGTATAAAACAGATTCAAAGAGAGCATACTGTGTTAGGTCTCTTCTTGTTCAGCAGTTCTGCGGCAGGGAAACACTGACTGGTGATCATGTTGGATGTCTTGCTCATTGCCTATACAAAGGATAGAAAAAAATTGTTATTCCACAGAACACATTTTATTTATCTAGCTAGGAAATTGTTTTATCAAATAATTGAAATAAACTTTTTAAATGATTATTTTAAATGAGATTTTTTATCATATTTTGTAAACATTCCATGGAAGCATTGCACAGAAGTGTCATGATACCAGGTACCGTACCTCTTTGAGATCTCGGAATAACAAGTCATTGTTTTTATCCAAAAATCCTTGGATACTGTAGGTAACCTCCCCTGCAAAATGGAGTAGACGAAACTCCTGAAAGAAAAACATCAGAATGAGAACACTCATAACTTGCTCCAAATAGCAGTGTATGTAAAAAACAACAAGAGCAAGTCACTTCTACCAAGTTATTGTAAAGAACATTAGCAGGGCTCCTTACGTCTCTGCCTATGGATTTGCGAGCTGCTGCGTCCGTAGAGTGGCTGATGTAGTGGGGGTGTTGACCGAGATTTTTGTCAAGCTTCTCCAGGAATGTGCCATCTGTGGGCTCGCCCGGCCGCAAGCACTCTTCATCCTGGGACAAGATGGAGACAAGATATATTGTTAATCTAAACCATTTCTATGTTAGGATATATTTTTGCATGAATATACATGTGTCTGTATTTTTTTTTATGATATTGAAAATTTCATGAAATGTTGATTCGATGATAGACCTATGCACTGTATAATAATATTACTTTATAAATACTGTAAATGTATGCCTTTAATGCAGAAAATACAAAACCTGTAAATTATTAGAAATCTCTCGTCATTCTTGTATGTCACTTTTTGACTGCAATTTATTAATTTGTTCTAAGGAACTTTATTTTCAGAGTCTAGCCAAAATACATGTATTTGTAAATATCTGCTCCCGTACCATATTACTTGCATCTCAAATACACACTCTGAAAGGTAGATTACCGTATGTATTTTCACTGCAGGGAATATATAAGGTTATTTTGCTTTAAAACCAATCTGCTTACCATGATTGCTATTATTCCAACAGGTTTGGCCTCAACAAGATCACAGATGATTTTGTTGTTGAAATATTCTACAGGTTCCCACTAAAATTATCAAAATAAATGGGATTGTTGATTAACCATAAATGCATTATACTATGATTTTTAACAACATTCATATAGAACTCCATAGATGATAGGTCACACTTTATTGCCACCTTTTTTTATGAACACACAATTAAAAGTTACACACCAAGATCTGATAGTCTGTTTATTCTCATTGTACATTTATTTATATCAATTAACCTACCGCAATGCCCTCCCTTTGATATTCCTCTTGTTCAGATTTCAATGTCAGTTCAATGAACAGCTGTTGCAGTTTCTCATTACAGTAGTTGATGCAGAACTGTTCGAAGCTATTGACACCAAATATTTCAAAGCCATAGATATCCAGGAGACCCATAAGGCTGCATTTCAATCGCTTCTGAAAACAAAACAAAAAATCAATAAAAAATAAGCTAGCTAACATGAAAATTTACAAAAAGGCAAATCTCATCATTGGTAACAAATGAAAGACATCTGAATGGATAATATTGTAATAGACAACAATATTTTTCCACTCAGCAACAATTTGTAGCGAAAAATATGATTAAAAAAACCAGCAGTAAAACATATAACAGTTTGACAGTTTGATGGATTTGATAAGTTCATAATCAAGATACATTTATAAGAAAATTAATACTTACTAGATGACCAAACTTATTTTAAACTGACTAGGATATCTTTAATTGACTAATCTCTCCTGTTCTCTCTCTCTCTCCTCTCTTCTTTCTCTCTCTCTCTCTCTCTCTCTCTCTCTGAGATACCAATACATGTATCTCTCAAATCTATTATGATAAATCATCCATGCAAATTTGTATTTCCAAATGCATTACCCCTGCTGGTTTGGTTCAGATACTGCCATTTATGATTGAGAATGTGACCTGCTCTAAACATTCATCCAGATAGCATAGAATACTCATGCACATACAGCCTCTAAAACATGACTGTTATACATGTATAGGTATCCCAAGATTCTTTTTTTCTGTGATTTTGGTGAAGATCTAGGGGTATATCTATAATTTAGCCTAAGCATAATTTCTCTGTTCCTGCATGTGACAATTACTTACTCTGCTATTTAATGAATCATTGACTTTTTTGACAATCCAGGTAAACAGTCTATCGTACACCCCTTTGGCGAGGGCATCACGAGCGTACAGGGCCTGGTCCTTATTAAGTGGGGATTTCATCTGGAAATTCAAGCATCTCCATTCAGTTAATGCAATTTTTTTATCATGATAAGATTTAAACTTTTTTAAACTTATAAATATTTTATCTGGTGATCTCCTTGGATCTCCTTGGATATTTCAGTGGGTAATTCCTGATCATGAAAGCATATCATGCAGACTTTCAATTTTTTTTGTACCTTTTCTCCTTTGGCTTCAATGGTTTTGTTTTGTAAAGCAGACTGCAGGATTCCTTCTGGGCAGCCAAGCATCTGCAAATTATTATAACAGGGTTTTATCCAAACATTTCACCAAATAAGAATGACAACAATACCTTGCAATGATTGCTAATAAAATCAATTTGTGTTGCTAAAAACATCCATACATTATGTTTTATTTTTTACTGTAAAAAACCCCCAACAATTCACATGAAAGGATTTTTTTTGCTAGCTAGACTACCGGTATATGGTTTCTGAATTATAAGTTGGACACTAATTTTTGTGGGCTTTGTTGTTGATCCAATTACGATGCTCATTGAAATAAATAATTGTAGAACCATTGTCAAGTAAATATATTTATTAAATGTTGAACATGTAAAATCTATCAAACCCAAGAAAACTGATGCTTTGATGATATGTCAACAAATCAACAGTACCTTTGCATTTATATATCTAAACCATTACTGTATACCTGTGAAATATACTCCACTGGAGTGAAATCTGCAATGTTTGCTGGTCCATCCTCACTTTCCTCAAACTGAATGTTTCCAAGGTGAAGTACTGAGGCCACAATTGAAAACAAGGCCTAAACAGAAAACAACATGAATATCAAATCAAATATTGCCCATCTCATTTGTTCATAAACTGAAAAGATGAGATGATTAATATTGGTTTACCTCTTGCTCCTGAGCTGTAAAGTCACAAACATCTAAAGCGTGTTTGACATGGTTGAAGTCTTTGTGGTCATTCAGCGCATCTACTCGAACACTCTTACCCTGTTTTAGAAACAGTAATTATACAAAAGCTTTCACTTCTCATGACTCTCCATTAAAATACTTAGATTTTACCTTAGTATAATACTATACAAATATTGACTGGGGTTGAGGGCAACATTGATTATATTAGCCCCCGACGGACTAAATATTGCCCCACGCGAAGCGGAGGGCAATATATTCGTCCCAAGGGGGCTAATATATTCAATGTTGCCCGAAAACACAGTCAACATTTGTTTTGTTCTATGAAGAAACAAACAAAAATTTAAGAATAGATCACCGTAATTTTCTCAGCTCAACATAGAATTCACAAATTCAATTTTGCGCAAAGTTCATTTCCAAAATATCATCGGCATCAAATGGTCACTGGTGATATTCTGTTGCCCGTAGGCATTAAGTTACAGATGTTCTACCTGATTTTACTTCACAGTATTCGCAAATCCTTATATCCGTTATGATAGCAAACCCTCGCATTGCGTGTTCGTTGTTTACTTGCCTTGACTGAATGCCTTTTTTGACGTCACCTTGTTTTGGAGTCGCAAATAGTTACCCGGTGTAACGACGAAAAGTGACCTCCGTAGAATATTGACCCGGGGGTCAAATTTCTACGGAGAAAACTGACCCAAGGTCAGTATTTTATGACAAGTAGGGTACTTTTTCTACAGTAGAAAACCATTCCAGACCTGTAGGTCTACGACCTCCCATACGTTGAAAACTGACCCCCATAGAATTTTGACATCGCTTATAAACTATATAATTTTATAACATCACTTTGAACAAAGCGATGTCTGTGTTTATCTTGAAGTACTTGTCAGCTTGCCTTGTGGAGCTCCTTCGCTAAGCCTTTTTAGGGTTGTGTCCTCCCCCCCCCCCCCGAGGTATATGCATTATGATGTGCTTGCATGCGCTCCCTTTTTGCATTATGCTCGCTTTGCTAAATAGACCCCATTATTATAGTAGATGATTTCATAGACAAACCTAAGTAATGACTACGTATTGCATATTTTTAGAAGAAAAAACACAGAAGACAGATGTGAAATTTTGATCGATAAAGCGGATTTTTTAGTATCTGTATTTTTTAGCTACAATGAATGTCTGATACCAAACAAAACACTGTCACATTTTGGGAGAGAGAGAGAGAGAGAGAGAGAGAGAGAGAGCAAGGGAAAGGGGTAGGGGCATTGTTTATATATGTATATAAAATATTAACCATATTCACGTGATAGGGATACTTGAAATAGGATAAAGAAATGGAAAAAAAAACCATCGCAGTTTAAAACAGAATAGAAAAGAAACACAATAACAATAACAATTAGTAGTAAACAGTAGGATATGATTAGGGATAACAGGTCCATATTCTTTTATGATTTCTAAGTTTGGTACAGTATGTATAAATCTTGTGTATGCAATCTGGTCCTTACAGCAGTTCTTATACTTCCTTTTTTTACTTATCAACAAATATATCTCAATAGATGGTATACTTTAATAACACTCAGTTAAGAGATCACTTTTTCGAGAATGGTAATAAAAAACAGCTGTTGTTTCTACTTTTAGAAACTACATTGTACTAAAAAAGAGTATGATTGCCTGGAACACTTATATGGGAAATCCAAGTAAACAGATATCGATTTTAAATTCATGCATAATCATTTGAAAAGTATTCTGTTTCTTGTGTTCAATTCTAAATTTGAAGTTTTGAGATTTGTGATGTTCATATGGTTTTAAAATCAAGCATTGTATTTGTTTAAAATACATTCATTTTCAACCTGTTGTAACAATAAAGAATTGATTGTTAAAAATGTATAAATGAGATGACGCATACAATCGATCGCAGATCTAAGGGATGGGAATTCAAACTTATTAAGGTCACTTATTAAATTTACCTTTAATAGGCCTCGACCCCCCCCCTTCCCATAAATATCCATCGGACCAACCAACCCCCCCCCCCCCCCCCCGGCAGATAAAATTTTCTGAATTCACGCATGTGATGAAATGTGCCTATTTCAGACCCATGGTTAATAATAAATTCCTCATTGTGATAGAGGCCTGTAGTGAATAATTTTCTCTTCCCTTGTAAATTTACTGGTATCAGTTCCTGTTTACAATTTGTACGAGTTTTTTTTTTTATTAAGATTGATATCATTCCTATTCAGTCATGGTTGGACAATGTACTTTAATTAAAGAAATATATATCTTTCCTTTATTTTTTTAGAAAAAAAAAAAAAAAAAAACAGACTGAAATGATGATGAAAGGCAATGACAGATCATTAGAAAAGCCAACTCAAGCTGGTTATTCGTACAAGGTTATACGATAAAAAAAATCTAAGTACCAAGCAGGCAATGTAACCCCCCCCCCCATCACCACTATTCCCTGTATCCACCCTAACGAAAAAGAATGGACCTAAAACAAGTAAACATAAAATATTTAATAAAATTTAGTCAATATTCTACGGGGTCATTTTTCTACAACCCACACGGAGAAAAATGACCCTAAGGCCATAATTTCTACGATGTAATCCAAGTATTCTACAACTGAGTGGGTCATTTTTCTACGTAGAAAAATGACCCTCAGTCAATATTTTACGGGGGTCACTTTTCGTCGTTACACCGGTATTTACGTCGCCGTTTACGAATCAACAAATCAGAAGCGATTAATTGAAATACAGGGAATATTATCTAGATATTATTCTTAGCCGGTCAATATTTAAAAAATATTGACCGGTCAATATTTTTGGACGAGCTTATATTACAATTATTGACTATTCGTCTATAAAGAGTTATATACTGAGAATATACTACTGAATATAACAAATGTATTTATGAATGGAAAACTTTTTCCAGATACTGTAGGTTCCTTATTTTATGCGAGTACTTAATTCCGCGATCCAAACGTTTTGCATCAAATTGCGGGAATATAAAATGACGAATGCCAAATTTTTAATATAGTTTCATTTAGTTTACATCTGTCCGAAAAATACAAGCTAGATTTTAAAATCTGTGAGAAGTGCTTCTCGCGATTTTACACGGATATCAATTCCTTGTGTTTAATTAGGAATCTACATTACTTCATTGAATAGAGGTGTGTTTTCATTGATGAATCATCAAGTATATTACATTGTGTTCTGTTCATGCAAGATTCAGATGGTTGAGTATCAGCTGACCTGTGTTAAGTAGTGGTAGTTTTCAGCATCTTTGGAGAGTTTGAGCTTGCTCAGTAGTAAAGGGGTGCCGCCAGCAATCAGCTGATAGAAAATGTGAAAGTTACGCTCCCCATCCGAGTGATGTACCACTCGGGATTTTTCCAGTAAGTAGTTCAAAATATGGCCACCAACTGGTACACCCTGAAAAAAAAAAAAGCATGTTTATCATCAATTTAAAGAAAAAGTCCTTAAAATGATCTATATTTTGATTATGGTAGATATTATATGCCAATTTTATTAATTATATGCAAGAAATATTTGCAATGTTCATGAGTACCTCTCAGGCACAAATATTAGTCTTAGCAAACCACTGCAGGTAGATCAGCAAAATAGAGTTATAGTATTTAAACGTTTGTATACAGTACTGGTACATTAGAAATACCAATATCTGTGTGGCTTTGCAGTTTTTTGTTCTTATGAATTTATTTTTTTGGGGTAGGTATGGGTTTTTTTCACATGCATATATAAAAAGTTACCTCTTTTAGCAGTTCATTAAAGATAACATAATCGTATACTGACATACTTAAGGTACATTACTAACATTAGGAACTTGTGATCATCGTTCTTCTCAACCTCAGGAAGAGAGAGACGACAGAGGGGTTCAACCACAAGAACTGCTTGTTTACCAACTATGTACTTATTGGCTACTTTTATTGTAACCAAATACGTACTTAACGGCTAGTTTACCAACCATGTACTAAACAGCTAGTTTACCAACCATGTACTTATTGGCTAGTTTACCAACCAGGTTCTTTTAAAAAAACTTCCTCACCTTGTAATCAAACTGAATGTCCATGTATTTTCCAAACCTACTGGAATTGTCATTTCTGTTGGTTTTGGCATTCCCAAATGCCTGAAATGCATGATCAATTTTTCAGTCTAAATACTTATTCAGCAACAATCTTCTCTAAATAAAGTGAAAGACAATGATATGTCAAAAATACATATAAAGTATAGAGCAATATAGTCTAACCTCCAGCAATGGATTTGACTGAAGCAGACGGTCTTTGACCTGTTCCACATCGTTCATGTGTTTGGAGCTGGCTGCTATGAACTGGAGGATCTTCTTGGAGGCTTCAGTTTTTCCTGCACCGGATTCACCAGAAATCAAGACACACTGGTTCCGGTTTTCACCGCGCATTGACCTGTAGGCTGCATCAGCAATGGCGAATCTGTAATGATATGATCCACTGTTGTTAATCTAAACATTTCAGTGATCTCTATATAGCAATCTATCTTCAGTTCATATTTCTATGAATGATAATGCCTGTCAAAAAACTATATTCACTCCTTAATAATGTAACAGGATGGGAGAATTAATTACAGACCAGACCAGGCTTGGAGTAATGCTAAATGTAATGGTAATGCATTGCATTGCTAGTAATGTGTAATGCCACAAATTAAGCATTACAAGTAATGGTAATGTGATGCATTCCTTTCCAAAATCTAGTGTAATGCTGGAATTACAAGGCATTACATTTCATTAATATATGCTTATTTGTGCATATTCATTTTTTGAAATTGTGATGAATTGAAGAACTAAAATTGTACTTGATTAAAAACTATTTTAAAGAAGAAAGAAATAATTCTTGAGATAAAAATAATTTAGTTATATTATTCAATAAAAATAAATAATAACTATTAAACCCATTTTTTAAATTGTCATTAATACTACTAGCTATAACAATACTGAATAAAATTTTAAGAGCACTAGTGTTGTTATTAAGAGTTTGAAATCATTTGAAAAATTTACTTCAATTAGTTGTGCATTCAATACATTTTTTTACTATGAAGAATGTGTCAATAACACACAATGCCATCAGGATAATCTAAGTATCATTGACAAAACAATCTATTGTTTTGAGAAGTGCTTAACACCCTAATCCTCTTCTCTTGACTGCACAGTGTTCTTGAACCATTCACTGAACTGCTTTGCATGGATCTGCAGGACAATGTCTACTCCCGCGCCATTAGATCATTTCATCCTTCCTAAAGAGTTAGAGGACAGACATGCACCTTTTAAAGCAAAATGCATGCACTTTCCAACCATGATCCCTGGAAGCTTGAAAATCGCTTCCAATTTTACAACCCATTTAAAATGCTGACCCCCTTCTTTTCTGAGAAAACAAATGAACACTTATTTATCCTACTTTAGCAAATATTGTGAAACAGTAACTTTCAGTCCCAGCTTCCTGAGACTGCTCCTGTAGAACCTTTATTTAGGTTTATTTAGTATAGATGGGAAGATTTTCAAACCCGGCAGGATGCAGTAAAAAACTGAAACCTTTAAAACTTTGATGCTCATAAATTGCAACAATTCAGTCTTGTATAAATCAATCATTATATTTAAACCTGATAGTGAACATGAACCTGTAGATATGTTAAAGTGTGTTTCATGTATTAAATATTTGCAAAATCTTTATATATAGCTTTACTTTTTTGAACTTTATTATTTTTAAGTAACGGTAATGGTACTGCATTTCTTTACTCATGTAATGGACATGTAAAGCATTACTTCCAAAAAATATGTAATGGCAATATTAATTTAATGCCCAAATTCATGATGTAATGATAATGTAATGCATTACTTTGCAATGTAATTCGCCCCAAGCCTGGACCAGACCAAGATTCAAACCCAGGCCCCCTGAATCTCTAGTCAGGTGCTCTATCAACTTAGCTATTTGGCTCCAGCAATCAAACCAGTTAGATCATCACATTAGGATAAGAGTAAGGGTGAATGAGACAATATTAAGTACCAACAGAGCATCAGATGAATTAAGTTGATCGATCAGGAAGATGGTTTTAAAAAAAACACATTTTACAAAATTAACACAAACCAATCTAACCATCAAACTCAAATATGACCTTGAATTTAATGGCTGACCTTGACTTTGTAAGCAATTTACTTTGATCTTTAACATATCTTAGTAGAAAGCTTCTATTTTTTAGATTTCAACGTTTAGGGAAAAGTATATAGAAAGACTCTAAGGAGGGACAGAAAGCCAATGAGAAAGACGGAACAAACCTAACATATTCCTTGTATAATGTCTTGAGGGCAAAACAACTCTGAAATATCTTTTAAAAGAGGGTTTTTTTACAATTGTCAACATACTGAAAACACTAAAATTTTTCCTGTTACATAATATTTTAAAGCAAAATATGTATATGCATGTGCATTGCATGTTATATGCCTTTTTATGAATGCAGTGTTTGCATGGTTACTCAATACCTGTATAAATATGTTTGAATTGTTAAATTAAGTTCAGTATGAATAGATAAAACACATTAATTATGTTTGACACATACACAATATGCAATAAAACAAACTGTACAGAAGTCATGATTCTTCATTGTTATAGCAACCTAGCCATGCCGTGTGGCTGAAAAAGTGTATACCAAAACAGTATATGACTACAGCTATTTTGATACTTTAAAAAAAGCATTTAAATCAAACAGAAAGACACAATTTATGCTCCACATGTTGGGTTTATCAGTGCAGACGCCATTATAAATCAAAATGTTTCTTGACATAACCTCACACAGAACTATCACTGTGCTGAGCGTTTCAGTGTTTTATTGTGGTGCAACCTCGAGAAATAAAAAATTGTGTTTTTTTCTTGTTCAGTTGTCAGATAATTCTTTGTTTTGTAAGAATAATGGGTTCATTATAATCTGATACAGTTGATATAGACATTCTTCAGCTGAATCATTTATTATCTTACTTATTCAATTTAAAGTGCAATGCATTATAGAAAAGAAATATAGCAGTAATTCAAAATTAACAAAGTAAAATTGTCAAAATAATGTTAGAGTCACAAACATCAATTTAAAAAAACAAATTTGGAATTACCAAAGGTAAACAATACAGACCCTTTCCTCTTGTTGCATGTAATACAAAATATATGGTGGTACTTACATATGAGGTGGGAGCTCGTAGAAGTTGACATTTCGGTAGATCTGTACATACTCGTCATTGTAAATGTCGTAATTCTGATAGGGATTCACAGACACCAACACTGGGCCAATGTATGTCTACAACAGGTACAGCAAACATATAACAGTCAATCATGTAATAGTTTCTGTATCTTTGGTAAAAGAGCTGCATGCATAGGCATTAATAAACAATTCTGTAAGCAATATTTACAATGCTTAACCACAAAAATACTGCATTCAATAATTTATTTCACCAACCTAAAGCTTATGACATGAAATTTTTAATTAAGAGTGTCTGAACATTCTTGAAAGGATGTTCAACAAGAAACACAAACCAACATAATATTTTATAGTAACACAAATAAGTACATTAAAAGACTCTTGCACCAAGTTTTGTTAATAGGGCTAGGTTGTACAGAAATTTTGGGAAATTCACATGTGTATAAAAAATCATTCATTTTGATGTCTTGAAAATTACCCTATTCATTTTGGAAAAATGGTAATTTCGAATTGGGCCCTTCAATGGCCCCTGTTATGGACAATCAAGAGCCCTATACATGTATTAGTTTAACTTTTATTTTTTTAAATTGTAAATATTCAACCTCTTGCATTAAAACCTTTAATGCACAAGAACTATTTTAGGAAAAGGGTGGATTTAAGGGATGCATGCAGCTGATGCAAATTTGATCTTGGCTGCACAAAATGATCATCAATTTCAACAAAGTCTGCAGAGAATTAATAGCACTGTGGTAAGACATGTTCTTTATTTTATATGCATAATAGCATTGATTTCAAGACAAAAATAGCTGCCATTTATTTTTTCATGTACAATGAGTAACATCTAGAGCTCTGATATTTTTCTCTGTACATGTGCATTGCATATTGTTAAAAGTCTATGAAGTGATCAGTATCAATAAAGCAACTAACTGTTCAATGAACAAAATAAACCATGACTATCATATTTGGCAGATCCTAGGGTTTTTTTTTATGAAAATGGTGATTCATTCAATGAAAGAATATTTTAAATGTCATATTTTTAAAAATATTTTTCAAATGTTAACACTAAATAATATATGATAACACATACCGGTATGCATGTACTTTATGCAAGAATAATAGACAATCTATGCAAGAACTTTCTTAAATATATTATTATGTGTAGTTTAATGATAAATCTGTTCTGCATGTTTTTAGTGTATTCAATAAAGTTGTACAAGGGGAAAATACCTAAATAATAACAAATAAATAACTATACAGAGATAGCCATATGTTCAGTGAAGACATCAATATCAATAAACATACAATAATGTAGACATTTACGCTGTAAAAACGCAGAAACATATATTGAATATCCAAAAGGTGAAGAGGCATATGTCAGTATTGACTTAATCATACTGAACATCACCTCTCTATGCCAAAGGCCGATTGATTTTCTTCACGTCTTCATTCTCATTACGTCTTTTTAATCACCTTCAATCATGATCCATTTTCTCTTCAAGGTTCTATTCAATCTGATCACTTATTCAGGTGTCTTTCTCTTACTTTTTTAAATTTTCTGAGCATGATTAAACCTATAAACTGTATAGATCTGCTTCAAGTGTATATTGATACTCAGATCTTTACAAATTAAATCAATTTATTTAAATGCTTTGTGAAGCTCATTGCAGAGAACCAAGAATAAAATACACTACAAAACCTAAACCAGTAGATGACAGTCATTCACTCATACATACATGTACTTCATTCATGGAATGATGCAACTCGTTAAAGTAATTATCAATTTTATGTTAAGTAGTTTCTATGTTCTGAAATGAAATTCTAATTAAATTTAAAGAGGTATTAAGCATACATGAAAATAACCCCTGTTATTTAAGAGGTAACATTAATAATGGGAAAAGCAAATAAATAATACACGTCCCACAAAATATTTGAGAAAAGCAAACTCATTAATAAAGGAATTTCATTAACCACCTAAATGTGTCAACTGTATGAATCCTAATTTTGAAGATGAGTTAAATCACTTACATATATGAGGCTTGCTGTGAATCTTTTTCGCAAGTTTTCCACGAAAGCCTCAGAATTAGTGAAGTCCTCCAAAAGAACAAAGTCCTGTACCCCGGTATGGTCTCGTCTGTGTAGCTCATTCTCCATGGTAACACTATATTAGGTTTCAACCTCAAGTATGAATATTAATCCTCTGATAATCTCTGTTAATCCATCATCTAGAATAATATAAGAAATATGCTTGATGTGACATATCTTTCCAACAGGAAACTTCCCTTAGGAAAAAGAAGTATGAAAAATTAGAGGAAACAAGTCTAATCAAATTAATATCCTGCTAGTAATTAATAACCTGGATATTCTTGTCCAATAATTTAGCCTTGTGATTCAGAATACCTCAATATCATAAATCACCACACACTGCATTTTATTGCTCATTTGTGGACTAATTCATCATTAGTGGTGTAAGGTCATTGTCATTATGGGACTATCCATCGACAGTGTAAAACATGTACAGTGCCACAAAACAAGTCCGCAAATAAGTCCACATAGTCGCAGGATCATCTAGCAATAAAACTCATGTGCACCTGTAGAACATGGGGTTAACCAGAAGTGTCGCAAAAACGCAAAATCATAAAATGTCCACAATCCCATTTCCCCCTCTCAATCTCAAAGAAAATGACATTACCTTGTGAATATGAAAATTCTTGGCCTAAATCAAAAGTGAAATCCTGAATGTTCAATTCAGATAAAACTATAAATGTGAATCCTGAACATTACAGCAGGACTCGTAATGGGAGTGACAGCTGGTTACTTTGTCTTTCTGTTCTATTTACATTTCCATGTGTATACAAACCTTAAGATCACGTACTTGAAATTCCTCAGAGATGAGTTTGAGAAAGGAAATGAGGGCTGTGGAGATATCAAGCTAAATTTAAAATCACTGCACAAATTCAAACTTTCTCTGCAGCAGCAAAAATACTTTACTGAATAGGTTTATGAATGTTTCTAAATCTATGGAAACTTCAATCTAAATCTTGCTAGCATAATAGTAATTAAGTTTATTAAGTTGTATGACATTTTTCCCACATTAATTTTATATATCGGAGAAAGACAATATTGGACAAAACATAAAGTTAATGTACAATTAGAATATGAGAATCTACCTAAAAAAAATCAGGAACTCTTATTAATGACCACTTCTTTATCAAGTATATATATCCTGAAATTTAATTGTCTTCAACTTAGCTACATGCAGGAAATAAAACAATGATCATCAATATCAAAGAAATATTTCTGGTTTTCCTTAGTATACACCCTTTAACTTTGTGTTCAGATTATATAATATGTTTATGACAATCTTCACTATTCTTTAAAAAAAAAAAAGAAAAAAAAGAAATTATTCTACCCGGTAATCAAAACATTGCAGATGAAAAAAGTTGTAAATATCTACCTTAAATGTATAAAGAGCAAATCCTCTAAAACACCATACCTGGTCAAAATTTCACTCTTTTATGAAAAACAAAATTTAAAACCACAAAATTCCTTAGTGACTGTAATATTGCGGATCTGCCGGCAAGACGGAAATGAATCACATGCCTGCCTCCAACTAATACCTATAGCCTCCTGTGAACAGAAGTGGCCTCTCACAGTCTGACTGCCCTCGTCATGTAATGGTTAACAAAGGGTGGGGCCAAATCAGAATTGTTCATCTAAATCAATATTCTATTATGTCTATCTATTTCAACTTTTTAAAAAACTGGATTTTTAATACATGTACTATAAAAGTCCTGAAATTTCAAATTTTTCTAGTAAAAAGATGACTTAATTAATGATGGTACATGTAGATTGTTTAAAATTTTAGATTCAAATTTAGCTTACCTATATTGAAATTATGAAATATACTTGTTTTTGAAAATACAAAGTATCATTAATTTGGTTTGCGTGTATGTATGTTAATTATGGTCTGTGAGTATATTGGTAATTAATCCCCTTGTAACAACTACTAGTATGGATGTATTATGTGAGATTATAGTGGGTGTCCACTAATGACATCTGTGCTGTATTTAATTTTCTATCTGTGCTGTGCTTATATATCAATAATTTCTCACTTCTGAACCATTGAATACACCATTGATATCTTCAGCATCAGACGAAATCAATTTTTTCAATATACCTTCAAGATGTCCCTAATAACAGGGAATAATATGACATTGTTATAATCAAGGCCTAAAGTTAGCAATATAATAATCAGGTATATCCGGTTCTAACCATTGGACCTTTTATTTAAATCGCATACCTTGATTTTGTTCAAGGTTTACCTATAAGAAGAAAAGTGTATTATGATTGGGTTAAAAACAGCATACATTATCAAGCTTTGATACTGATCAGACAAATGCAGCATAAATTGCTGCACAGGTTGCACCTGAGTATGCACTCAACAAAATTTACATATAGACAGATAACAATCAAATGATTAAAATCTGGGGGATTTTTTTGTATTTATGAGTCATAAAACAGTAGATGAAACTGAAACAGCTCATTTCTGCTAATTACAATGTAGAGAATTTAATTATAGTGAGTCAGCCACCATACAAGTAATGAAGAGGAAAAAAACCATGAAAGTGCTTACAACTGTCTTATATATGATGTGTTAACAAAAAGTGTCATCTTCTTTTCATAAACACTCTAAACTATGGAATGAGAGCACTGTACCAGTATATCTTGAGACATCATCCATTAATAGTATATAGTTACATTTTTAGTGTCTTTGCCTGTGATAACACTACATATCGATTTTGTACTATACAGTCCAATAAATTCAAATGGCATATAATTGGGGCGCAAGATGGGTTTGCTTACTTGTATTTATATTCAAACATTTAATCTACAATTGCTATAAAAAATTATATAAATATAAGTAATAAGTAATCATTCTTTGAATATTATGAGGTGATTATTTCGGTTGGGGCGTGATCAAATCTATCATTAAGCCCTTTGGGCTTTATTGGATTTGATCACACCCTGACTAAAATTATCCCCTCATAATACTCAAAGAATGATTCCTTATTCCTTAAATAAGTGGTATATATTATGTTTTCTTCTGAGTTAGAGATGTAGTGAAAATTACTACTGTGTGTTGGTTAGCCTCCTTTTACTTGCTTGATGTTTTTATTGCATCAACAATTAGTGAAAGGTCAAGGCCAAAACTATATATTTCAAAATAAGGTCAAGGTCATTTTATATTATTTAGTACTGAGCTTGAGACAACTGTTGAGTTTCCTTGACAGAATGGTTTAGTCGTTATTTGGTTACCTAAATAGTATCAAAAAATAATACATATTGTTTTCTTTTTTAACTGAATTTTTACTGTACCACTTATAATAAATTCAGAAAGATAACTAAATACATGTAATGCTTAATGCTATCAGTACTGCTGACAGCTATCAAATATACTGAGGCTCAATCTAAAATGAAAAATACCTGTCATTTTTTCAAATATGCATGAGAGCTAGGAAAACCTGAAATTGGTCTGCCAAAAAAAATAGTATAACCACTTTCTGTGTAAGTGCACAAAATGTAATAGGACACCAAGAAATAAATTATACGAAATGAACAATAACAAGATAGCATATAACTCATTCCATGCTAACAAATGAAAACAGATCTGTTGGTTCAATATTAAATAGGGTCTTATCATAAAGAAGTAAATATTTACATTACACCCCATTTCTTCATGTGTCTAAATGCTGTGTCAGGGATTCCAATAATATGATTTATGGGCCATGAAATGGTAACATTTCTAACTTTACCTGGAGATCGAGTCCCCTGAAGCAGGTGTATCCCTTCAATACATCCACAGAATATGTCTACATGCCTATACAGTGAGAAAACCTCCGATCAATGAAAGTTAAAAGGAAGCAATTGAATTATGTTCCTAGCTATTTCACGAACTGACTGTGACTTTTCAGTCCATACAAACTCCCTGCACATTGAGTCAGCAAGATCACAGCCCTGGTTTATTGATTCAGAGAATGAATGGAAGAAAAACAGGAGAATCAAAGAGAAAAACCTAAAACTCTTACAACAATGAAAAAAGTCATAAAATGAATTGATGTTAGAATTGGTAAATCTCTCATAGATAAGAATTCCACTGTATCTATGTCTGATGGGATGAAAAGAATGTTCCCTGTCCATTAACAACTTGTCCAGGTATCCCCTGATAAGACGCCTCTGTACATAATAAACACAGACCCACTTCCTGGGAACGGTTCCTGGCTGTCTACGTAACAAATCCTGCATCAAAGACTCCCCGGTTAACTTGTGGTAAAACAGTGTATGAGGGGTCCTCCAACTCTGTCCTCAGGTCAATATATTCTGCAGATGGATGCAGTGGAACTTTATCACAGGCAAAGACACTCGAAACTTCGAAACTATACATCCCTGGAGCATGTAAATATCCATAAAAGCTAGATGAATCTTTACCTAATGTCAAATTTGGATCTATTCTTGTTGATAAACCTCCAAAACACCAAGAAAAAGCAATGGAAATCTATGAAATGACTGACCTGCATTGATAGGTGTTGATAAGATTACCTCCACTATAATGCCTGTAAAATATTTACAGGCTTTATGTCATTTAATAATGATGTGGGATTATACAAATTTAAGAGGATGTAGATGTGGGCAGACTCATCGATCTCAAATTGTCTTTATATAAATAACCAGGCATCATATTACTTAAGAACCAAAAAGGGTTAAGCCATATTTTAGTAATGAATGTATTCAATATAATGATGATAAGCGCCTATAGAAGATTAATCATGTAGGGATATTAGCATCCACAACATCAACGCAGAAAATAACATTAAGCATTGACAGTCACCAATGCTTTATCTCTACCCTAACAATTCAACACTAGTGACAATGTTGGTGGCAAAGTTTAACATCTTCAAATTCATGGCATGCTTTTAACCTGTCTCCCCGATGACAGACATCTTCTTGTGATGAGTAAGCAGTACGTGGTCCATAATACACTGAAATGGGGCATCATAAATTGGAGATTTTTTTTTTTTGTGTATCTGGGATTTAGTTGACATCGACTATTATTTTATGATGAAAAAATTGTCACATGTTGTCGTCTTCATTACTTAGCGTATTATCAAGTTTATAAAGATAAACTCTAGTAAACCATTAAAAAGTTTCAGCACACTCAAATGCATTACATAATAAACAAACAACTGATAATGGTTTAATATTTCTTAAGAATGACCATGACCTTAATCTTCTTCATACAATGTCTCAACAGATTATGCACCTATATGCAGATATTATGCACCGGTATTTATCTGACCTATTTGGAATATTAATCTCTCTCTCTGCCACAAATATATTAATAAAATAAAAACTCTTAACTTTTTAAATGAACTTTAAAATGAAATTAAATGAACTTTCACTTTCTCAACAGTAAAATATTAACATATTACATATACTATAGGGAAATTACAGCATAATAAAAATGTTATGTATAGATTTATAAGAACAGTATTACCATATGTATAGTTGAAACAACAAGGAAAATCCTTAAGTGCAGTTTAAAAACATGCAATACAAAACACTTCTATTAGTATAAGACCAGGAAGTTCCACTGCTATAAACTGCCAACATTTATGTTTACTTTAAACAAAATCTTTTCATGTTCATTGATTCAAAGCAGTATTTTAAATACATATAACAATAATGCCCACATGAGTTGTTCCCCTTGACAGACTTTTATATAGTGTTTTTGATTTAATAATGTTTCAACATATGATGAATTTAAAGCATACAAAGAGTTGTTCCCCTTGACACATTTTACCAAGATGTAGATTCCCCCTTGATTCTTACCCTCATCTCGCTGACCAAAGTACAGAAATTAAGATAATCCATCTGAAACTGCCGACAGCTTTAATCCTAGCTGTTGGAAATGTTTCCCACTTAATATAAGCAATGCCCCACCCAAGTTAAATATAAGATCTCGGCTGGAAACTGTAAATCTTTATAGACCTATAAACATCCACCATCACAAACAGACATGTGAGACTCCAACATAGAGCTGTCAGATAGCTACATAAAAAGTGAATTACATTCCACCTTTGCCTGTTTATTCGCATTGTAAAAAAATTCACACAATTTCATTTCAGAGATTCTTATATAACTATAACATATGGGGTAAACAATTTTTAAATTAGAACACAGAAATGCATGAAAATTAGATCCTATCCATTTACCAGAAACTGGTGCAAACATTTGTGATCTGTAGCAATGCTTTAATTTATAAAATGATAAAACATAATTGCAAGTTCTTGCTCAGTGACTTTTCCTTCTTTCCCCACCCCATCCCCTTCTCTGCAACCATCCACTCCTTGTCCCTCGTCAGCAGTCCTCAAAGGAGGAGATGTGTTCTTTGTGGAAACTGATACATGTACCGGGGTATATCAATTACTGTTAAAAAGTCATTGGGAAGACTACCGGTACATTTAAAACAACAGATTAGCTAAAACCAGCAGTGTACATCAGACACAAAGATCCCCATGACAAAAAAGAAATCTTTATCCATATCAAAGTATGATTTTTGTGATGAAAAAATAAACATGATAAACATAGTATGAAATCAAAGTGTACAAAGGGGTCTGATTAATATTATAAAACTGCTGATTCAATATTTAGTTTAAAAAGTTTTTTACACTCCCAATAAAGAAAGGGGGAGAGTGTGACAGACTGCTACCATGCAGACCAATTCTGTTCATACTGAAAAATGAATATAATATCCAAATTCTATCCTATGATCATCAACTGAACCTGAAGTTAATTAGGATACATAGACATGTAATAAATCATACCTGTAGACATAAGGATTTGTCTTGTAACCACAGCGGTTCACAATATTCACTGAGAGGAGATGGTATGCTACAGGTAACTACAGGTAACAAGGTATTCACCTTTTCAGAAATATCTGGAGGTAAAATTTTGTTCTTAGCCTGGCAACAACCATGTTCACCCCTAAGTCAGCTAAATGACTGTAAATTGACACTGAACAGATATCACTGCATTTATCCCCTGGCAAAAATTGATAAGATCCTAATTTTCTTACTGTAACCAGGCATGGATCAAAAAAAATTTAAGCTTAAGATGTGCTTCAGAGACATTGCAACCTTTTTTTTTTCAAATTAACCATTAGAGGATTTTTTTTTTTTTTTAATAAATTTCAAGTTGCAAGTTCTGTTATGATAAAAAAAAACTGACAAGCAATATGAGAAAACCTATCATTAGTTCTGATAATTGAAAGAAAAAAAGTTAACAAACTACCAGTGTATAGATAGCTGATAAAGTACCGTACACAGTATCACAATAATAATGGTACAATGGTTTTCCTAATTTCTCTGACTACTGCTGGAAATCTAAGACAAGAAATTGAAATATCAGTTCTGTAACGCTAAATTTTTTTAATGGAAAGTTGTATGTATGACTTATGCAATAAAGAAAGTAAGTAAGGTTGTATCCTGCCTTTATAAGGTTGAAGAAAATGTTTTAATGGACTTCTCTGTATGTCTACACATAAATTTATTCAGCTTAAACCCTTTTTTTTGCACAGTTCAGGACAAAACCTACAAAACAGATAAGAAAGTGGAGCAGACAAAAGCAGTTTATCTTACATTAAAAAAAAAGCATTAATTTAAGGTAATTTTTATTCAACTCCATGCAAACAGTAAGAAACCAAGGATTTTATCGACAGCAACATGTACCTTCCTCCATAGCCGATTTTGAATCCCGCAGGGGCTTTTGTTGTTTCTTAATGAATTGAATTTTTTAAATATTCATTTTTATGCAAAATTGTTGGCTTATTTGACATATGTACAGTTTATTTATCATTATATCTTTTATAATCAAATAATTAACTGTTAATTTGAGTGACTTTTTCCAGGTGTGTTATTCCACCTTAAGGTGGTATGGGACACCCCCATGTTGTGACGTATTGTTTATCGAAATAAACAATAAAACAATAAAATGAAGTGTAATTATATATTAAGTAGTTTCATTCCTAATATAGTCACCTTACAGCGTAGTGCAGTGGGTTAGAGGCTGTACTACGAATCTGTAAGTCATGAGTTAGAATCCCGCTCGTGGTTTTACATTTTTTACCTGTCCAAATTTTTTCAAAAGCTATTTTTTGGTTTGAAAATTCTATTAAACCGGTGAAAGTATTCAAATTATAATGTACTTTAATCCACATTAATATCGACATATGTCCCATACCACCTTAAAGTTGTTTGACCCCAAACATAACCACATGTATACATGTATAAAGTCAAGGACATCTCTAAAGTAAATTGATACAACCTGGCTCTCCTTAAGGTTCTCCGATCCTCAGCCTCAAAGTTTTTTTTTCATCATTAAAATGTCATTTGTCTCTCAAAATTAATAAATGAAATAAAATGAAATTTTTAGGTGGCATCCATGCATTTTACCTAGTTATTGCAAATTTTCCGACGATATAATGGAATAAATACACAATTTGAGATATAAAAAAAATTGTACCGGTGCATCGGTGGCTCAAACCGCTTTACATACATGAATATGTAGTACTCAAGGTCTCCGTGGATTCATTTAGCCAAGCAATATGTTGAATAACTGATTGTAATAATAACACTAGATTGTCTATATAAAAGGCAGATTTATGGTACGAATTCAAAAAATCCAGATAATTTAGGGTTATCAAACATTGCTGAGGATCCAAGATCGTTAAGCTACAGGTTCAACGTACGTCATACATGCTATTCTATGGGAGATAACTCTTAGAAAGAGATATTATTAAATCATGAAACTTTAAGGATAATCCCAAATGATTTGAGCCTTTGCAGCAATGAACATACTTAATTTTTGTCGGGAGATGACAAACACTAACTAGATCTAGAAGTAAATCTGTACTAATACTGCTACCAATTGTGAAGCTGATTATATCCTATATATATACTAGCTATTGTGAACAGTTTCAGTCTTAATTGTTAACAAAGTGTTTACAGATCTACACTATTTTATAACAATCTGGAAATACATGCATGCATAATTGATCAAATGTAATTATACCCATTCAGAGGAATATAATATGATATCTAATGTAGATCATTGTGAAGTAATATTTACTTATCATCAATCAAATTGACAATTTCATATCCTTGATAAATACTTCAAAATATGTTAATAATAAGAGGCTACTTCAAATTATGTATATGACTTTTTTAAGTGCATGAAAACTTTAACAAAAAATTCATACAGAAAAAAAATATTAGAATTATAAAAGCAATGTGAGGCAAAAAGTCCTTCATGCTCACCTGAGTATAAAATTCATTCCAGACCTGTAGAATAGAATAGAAGCCAAACTGTTGAGCGCCATTTCTGTTGCATAGTTCTGTTAGTCCTGGCTGAAGGATAAGAAATAGTACATAGGTTGAAAGTCTATAATAAATATAAATGCAGTATATCCGGTAATTTTTGCAATAGTCTAATTTTTAATTTTTAAACTTTTTACATCGCAAAAAATTACGCAAATTAAAAATGTAACAGATTTCCCCCATTTTCGCAAATTTTGTGACACATGAAAAAAACTGAATATACATTACAACTGGATAAATTGAATAGACCAAATGCATACATGTGTAAGTCTGGAAATGTGCCAGAAGTCAAATTCATACCGGTATTTTTATTTCCTTTATAGATATACAAATAACATTGATTGATGATTCATTATTTTGAGCACTTTCACACATTTTTTATGTAAAATACAAGGAAGCTGTTTGCTGCATCATATGGACTTACAAAGCTAGGTAACAGTTGAAATTATTGCATAAATAAGAGGTACATATTGCACTTTAAAGGTCCAAAATATACCACTTTTAAAAACATAGAATTTTAATTTTTTTTCTCCAACATTTTCCTTAAAATTGAATTATGAAGGAGTTGGCCCCGTACTTTTTTGTGAGCATATAAAAAATTGATGCAAAATAAACAATAAAGAAGTGTTAGGTACTACACAACTACCTAGTGTGAGATTGGGCAAATAACACCTGCACTGCCTTCTTATTGAGAAATAGGGACAAATGTTTAAAGCCGATGGTCAGATCCCAGGTAGAATATTCATCTTATGATCTACTGTCACTGGGACCCACACACAAAGGCGGGAGAACATGGACAAAGTAGAATCAGTACAGAGGAGAGCAGGCATAGGTTAGAGCTAGTGGGAGAACTGCAAAAAATCAGAGCAAAGGCCACAATGACGTTATTATATCCACTCATTATATCCATTGAACGGTTCACCCAGTGAATTGCCTCCCCAATTCAACCAAACAGGAGCAGCCATGAGGGGACACCAAACAAGTACAGGATCCCATTCTTCCATATATTACTGTCTACAAAGGAATGGGTTGTTTTTTTCCGACCCCCATTTGTATATACATTGGAATCAACTGTCACTAGATCAAGTCATCATATTGGCCAATTCAATAATTTGAGTCTTTCTAGACCAGGATTCAGGGATTTGCAGCACCATAGATGGAGGGATTATACTGATGTAATACCTGAGTTATTATCGATAATTGAATTTTTGATTTTTTAAAATGTCACAACAGCAGTCTTAATTAAATTCAATTTAACAGAAAAAAAGGAAACCATGCATGGAAAAGGGATGGCCAACTTTTATATCTAACCAGAGACATAACATTTATGTCTCTGATCTATTAAACATTGCATGGAAAATGATCATAACACAGTACAATTACTTTGCACAGATCATACTTTTCTAGCCGATTCATAATTCACTCAGATAAGCAAGTAGTGCTTGACACCCTCCTATTCTCTTTTGAGTCAAGTGGACATGCTTAGCCTACATCCAGGATATAGGCTAATGTCTGTCCGCTTCTCAAAAGAGAATAGACACCCCCCCCCCCCCCCACACACACACACATGCACACACTTAATATAATATTAACACTGATTGAACCACACAAATAATAACTCTCTATAATCATGATAATCGAGCATCCATCAGTTGAATTCGTTTGACAGCATGACACTGGACCTAATGGCTATTACACTACCCGGCCTATTAGCTGAGCATGCTGATGAGTGATGTGGTTGGTGTATGTACGTTAGTCTATATAAAATGTATAATGTATCTTGACTTGATTTAGTGACGGTGAAAGAAATATAATCTACGAATTATGATATACATAGAGATATCATCTTTTAAGATAACATTTAAAAAAAAACCAATTATTTTAAAATAATATAAATTTTCCGGAAACGACCGTCGGTAGTCAACTACTGATTTTGTGCCACTTCCGGTTAAATGGCGGATGTTTTTTTTTCTCGATGGTTTCTCGGAAATTAGGAATTACAGTAAGATTATATGGTAAATTGTTTTGATATTGCCAACATTTTTACTCTAAGATAATATATATATAATATCACGGTTGTATGTCTAGTTTTTCATTTCGTAAATGTTAGTTCAAACCATGCTCCTTACGAATAATAAAACAATTGATTACTGGAAACGGTTGTCTAATATTTATAGCTTCAATATGCTGCGTCTTTTCAAATATATACTAAGCACGAGTAATGAGATAGCTTGTCATCTTCAATTTAACTTTCACCATCACATTAAAAGCATGAAAATTGTTTTTCTGTTTTACAGCTGTACTTGGTTACGAATTGTATTTTTAAATATATTTAATTTATAAATCAAAAAATCTATATCTTTTCAGATATGCATCTGATAAGTCATTGTAATTGTTTTTTGTTTTTTGGTTTTTTTTAATGACTTTTTTTTGTTAAAGAAAATGCATTTCATGTTTACCGCTAGGCCTGACCAGGGCAAGTACTCTGGCATGTTTACTCATAATTATCTTTTTAAAATTCTTTTCATTTTTGCACTCAGTGGTTTAAAAATAAGGTTTAAATGAAATGCATCTCTGGATGCATGTTTAATCAATGTGTTGCTGTATTTTGAAAGACCCTTTTATTTTTTTCAAAATATGACATGGCCTCATTCCTCAGACTCTTTACTTTTGATTTCTATCATCTGGGCAATTCCATTAATTAATATCACAAAAAGCATTGTGACAAAGAACTAAGTTTCTATCTTAAAGTTTATGATCAAATAACAGTTCTATGCAGGTATGATAAGGCAACTGTCAGCGATCGACCGAGTAAAAATTCCTCTGATCGATATGACGTCACAATAAGCAGCATGATGTCATATTTTATCAAGAAACCTGATAATTTTAACTTTATCTCTGGTCCAAATTATGAAAACTACAGGCGTAAAATGTCACTAGAAGCTCTTTTAACAGAATATATCTTCAATTTCTCTGTATTACGTATCGTTAACATTGATGACGTCACAAGCATGTTTAATAGAGAAGATCAATGTCGGGAGACAAATCATCGGAATGCAGTGTAAACAATGCCGAAATAAGACTTATTTAAAACAGATACCCAAGATTTAGATGAGTGTCAGTTAGGATATACCCAAGATAATACAGGCATGGATAATTTGTTTTATCAGCTAGTGTTATAAGGTAAGCAGATAGACATTTATGTGGCTTGACCGGCCTTTCCTCTGTCAGTGTGTACAAAAAAGACAAAAGTGTAACACTACCCCGAATATTATGAAAGATGAATTTGGCAAATATCAAAAGCACATGACCTTAAATACTTGAAAAATGCTGCTAGAATCCTTTGGTTTGTTGTTGTAAATGAAAAATACATAGTATTTATTGAATGACTTTGCTACGTATTGTTTTAGAAATATTCTTACATATGTGGTTTTTGTAGAGAAAGAATTCATTCTTGGATCTTACAAGAATTTAGATCAAGTGAAATATATTATTGCCTTACAAATTAAATATTATATATATAGTATGAGATGCTGTAGTAAGAAACCTTCTCTGAATGGGCTGATATCCTCCATCAAGATTATGTATGACACAAATCGATATAGTGCTTGTAAAAATAAGAAATACAGACATGTCGGCCCAACAACACCTCGGCCCCAGGACACCTCGGCCAAGACGGGTCGGCCCAAACTTTGAGACACCTCGGCTCACGTAAAAGACATTTTGGCTCAAGCAAAATTGATATAAAATTAAAATGATTTTCATGTTTTTTTTTTTATTTCGTTACACACACACACACATATAATTTTTATATATAGTTTTGTAATTAAATATGTTGGAATTATTAAAATATTACATATCAAATAGGCCTACTTGTATAAGAAATTGAATTATTAGCAGAAACGAGGCCATTAAGTGCTAATTGTTAAGCAAACAAGAAATAAAAATTATGAAAATGACGACAATTAAGTGCTATATAATAGTAAAACAAACTAGACCTTTGGAGTCTCAAACGCGTGTCAGGGGTGACAATGAGGATTTAATTACGAGCAGTTAATTATGAGACGATAACCACTGAAGTCCATATATATCCTTTCAATGGTTACTACCCCATATCAGATTTACAAAATATTTCTTAATGAACTATATATTATTCTTATATTACTTTGATCAGAAATATTTAGCTAAATTGAATCAATTTAAGACACAAACCGTAGTTACGCACCATAGTTACGCACCTGTGGTCAGCTCAGCTTATTATAACCACATAAATGAATAGATACAGTAATTATCTGCCAATGTTTTTTTTTTAAATTTATACATTTTTAACCGAAATTTTCATTGGTTGGGCCGAAGTGTCTTTTACATGGGCCGAGGTTTCAATAGATTTGGGCCGACCCGTCTGGGCCGAGGTGTCAACCGCCCTGGGCCAAGGTGTCGTTGGGCCGAGACGTCTGTACCCCAAAAATAATAGACAAGTACTATTTGATGAGGCCTGGGAAAACTGGAAGAATTTATTCAATATCTAGAGCAATTCTCTCTCTCTCTCTCTCTCTCTCTCTCTCTCTCTCTCTCTCTCTCTATTTATCAAGTTAATATGCAATTTTTTATGATTTATGTTATATGAATACTTGAATAAAAAAAAAAAAAAAAAAAAAAGAAACACAGTATTTTCAATGAAATTGAAAAAGTTGAGAGGGTTTCCGGTAAATAATGACAATATTTATTTTATGCGATTAACAATAGGATTCTAGCAGCAATATTAATAAACATGAACTTATTGCCAATCGAATTATTGTAGCATACATACAAATAAACTTTGGGGTAGTGTTACACTTTTTGATTTATTGTTAAGGTACAAAAATGATCTATTTTTAACTGTCGCATGATACCATGGCATGGCAGCTTCAAAGATCGACTTGATTCCGAAGTAAAAATATATCTTGTTGAATACATTCACTTGATATTAATATTCAGCACTGTTTTCATAAAAATAAAAAAAAAATTTAAAATGACCATAATATCGGCGATCATTAAACTCTGAGTTGACTTAACCTACCCGCGTATACAATCCTTTTCATCTTTTTAAGTTCTTTTAACACTACAAACAAGAGGTGTTGATATGGTTCCCATTTCAGTTATCTTCATTTATATTTGAAGAATGTAATTTACTTTATAAACTATCTTCATGGGTACACTTTGTTTAAAAATAGCAAAATTCAATGCCAGAAAAGTTTACAGTGTATAATTAGCTCTCTCTTGTACTTTATATAGCTATACATTTCATTATCACCAACTTATGTGATCATTAAAATTGTCTCCATAATTCACATAGACACTATCATAGTCTATTTTACACATACATTTTTGTTATTGAAATTAAAAATATATTAGCATGTTATGTAATGGGATGGTTGTGTGACCTTTTGATGATATCTGATGAGATTAAGTTCAAGGTCAAAACAAATGAACTCTTTTAGGTGACTTCTATTAAGTGTTACAATAGATACTTTAATGAGGAAGTATTAGCTATTATTCTCTTATTGTGATCAATTCTGACAAGACAAGCATCATTGTATGCTAGGAAACTAAATTAAAATTAAGCTAAGTAAAGACTTAAGAATATTACATTTTGTGTCAAATGCTGCATTTTCTTGTAGATGAGGAAATATGAAAAAAAAAACATTCCAGACTTGGTGCTTGATAAAAATCATGCTTCAATAATGCCACAGTGACTTCCATTTGCTCAAATGTAAGTTTATTAATTTGTGTGTACATGCATAGGCATATATCTCCCTTTATCTCTCTCTTTCTCCTTGTTCCTCTATCTCTGTATATTGGTACCATATATGCATTACCTTTACAAGCATTTATTTTAAGTGATTTTAATTCTATTTACAGGTAGTATTTTTGGTAGTATTTTTAATTGCATGTAAAAAATAAGAAATGTTTCTAACATTGTATATAATGTAATTGTTTTTTGTAATAAACACTTGAACATTTAATATAAAAGTTACTGAAACTTGCTGTGAATAATTTGTGTTAACTTTTAGGACAAAAGAAATAAACACAACTGACCCTAGATTTTGATGTACCAAAGAATTATAATTGAAATGTAAGAAGCTTCCACACTTGCACTCAACATCATGGTGATTCCACAGTTTTGTATAGGAATTTTACTTCTGCTTGGTATTAAGGTAATAATTTTTTTTAACCTCTTAATATTTAAAACATATTTTAAAATAAATATCTTATTTGCACACAAATATGTTTGGATCTACCCAACAATTAATACTTGCTTTTGGAACTAATTTCAACATTGAATGTGATTACAGACTTTTGCACAGTTCTGTCGTTATCCAGATGAGTTTTATATCAAGAGAGGTGTGAACACATATTGTCAGAAGATTTATAACTGTAAACCAGGTAAGATAACCTGAAAACGAAGTAAAAGCGTGAATATCGGGTGTAAAATGTCTACCTACAGAGACTGGACAGGAAGTAAAATCGGGTTTATTACTGTACAAGGAAAGTGCACATCTAAAAGGTTACTTCAGGGAGAAGCATTTACATCATCAAATGAATTAGTTAAATTTACTTCCCTTAAAACAACTTTTCTTTTGTGTCTACTGATGATATATTGTAGTGTCACTGCAATCTGTGTCAACACTGCGAATAACACAAATATATGTTTTATTTCTTGTAGCACCTTAAACCAGTAAACATTTGAGAAGTAATTATCTTGTGTCACTCAGTTGGAAGATTGAAAACTTATAGATTTTGATCTATTGTTATTACCTACATGTCCAGTTCAAACAAAAACTCTTTGCCGTGTTCTACAATAAAATCAGTACATATTTAGGTAGCTAGGAGAAAATGCTAGGATTTTGTTGCATTTGGAGGCCTTTTTAAAAAATTGAGTTGTGTGTCCTGCTAAATAGTTTGCAGCAATTTTAGACATTGCACGTATGGGAACATCTTCACTAACCAAGGGTTTAGAATTCTCTCTCCAAAAAGAATAGGGAAAGCAAACTGTAAATTCTTGCTAGGGAGGATGGTATGCAACTAATAATAATACATGTATTTGCAAAGTACATGTACATGAAGTAATTGACTGGGGAAACTCTTCTCAAAACAGATCTTTCCTATCTTATTACTGGTTATTCATTGCTCGACATATGATGATTTGCACAACATTTTTTTAATCTTTCTAAAAGTGAAACTTATTTGTTGTTTTAAAACCAACTGCTTTCAAAAAGTATCAATATTTACTATGTAGGTTTCAAGAAAAACACACTAAATGATTTGATGTGAAAAAATTGATGAATTGTTCAGTTGACATTGTTTTCATAGGCCGTGAGATTCGTCCCTGTGACAAAACCTGTGAGGAGGAGAAATGTGTTCCATGTCCCACTGGATTATATCAACCATTCCTAAGTCACTCTGATGATCCAATCCGAAAACAATGCTTTAAACCAGACTTAGAATGTAACCCAAGAGGTATGTACCGGTACCCGGTAATTTAAATTGGGGTCAATGTACTTTTAAAATGAAAGATCTTGATAAATACTTTATATAATCATATCATGCAGCTTTTAATGCTTTCCTGTAACTTTATGCATGTTAAGGTATCTGTTCATATTAAGACCAAATTTTCTAACCTTGAATATCTATCATGTATTAAATACTCTGATATTAATTTTAAGCATTTAAGAGTAGAAAAGGATTTACCAAGAGGAATTTTCAAAAATGTTATTACCTAAGCAGTATTTACATGTAGGTCTATGGGTACAAGCAAATTTTTGAATATGAAAAAGTAAATACTTAGAATATCAATAAATGCTTTGGTGGAAAGATGTATTTAATCATTAGGAATAGAAAAACTATTGAAAACAATTTTTATACCAGATAGATTTTTTTAGAATTGATTTTTATAGATTAAAAACAAAAGAGAATACTGTAGACGTACTTTTGTCCGCGTGGTATTAATTTACGCTATGAACGCGGGCACAAATTTTCCGCGGAATTTTACCCAGTGTACTTAAAGTGCATTTTGGAATAAAATTTTGAATTTGCATTACATGAATAAGGATAATCGGAAGTTACTACATTATATAACACTTGCATATACATGTACGTGTACCCAGTGTATATCGTTTTTAACTATGCAAACTGTCAAACAAATTTGTATTGAGAATTCACATAATAAATAATTTAATCTCTTCAAGATTTGAATTTTCTGTAAATTTACTTGCATGAAATTTAAAGTTCTCCCAGCTTGAGATAACGTCACGTGTCAGACGACAAATAGCCCCAAGCGGGTCTGTCTTTCAATGATCAAATTAACTACACGCTAAGACCGTGTTTTTACTGCAATTTTTAGATCCCTTTGTGCTCTGACTTTTAATTGATAAAACTGATCAACTCATAATTTAAACGACATGTGAACCCATAAATTGACAGTTAACAATTGTAGCCAGCGTCATAACATCTTGACAGCTAACTAATGACTACCGACCAGTGCACAACCGATAATTACTGTTCACTGTGAACAGTTCTTACAATTTAAGTCCAAAGTTGGACAAATTCTAGGTAATGAAAATCGCTCAGAACTAAATTTAATAATAATTATTCAAATAATTTTTTTTCATTCAAAGAATCCGCGTAAATTTTCACCCGCGGATTAAATTGATATTGTGACTCCGCGGAATTATGACCCCGTGGAAAAAAATACGTCTACAGTAATTTTCAAGAACAGTAAAGGTTATATATTAGGAAACATTCCGTACTTATATACTGATACTTAAACATGAAAATTAAATCCAACTATACTGAGTATTAAGCCCATACATATTTGTTATGCATCCAGGTTCATTGAATCTGGGGCTTTTATGAATCGGATATACCTTAATGCAAAGTTTCAGAAAAAAACTCTTGTACCTGGTAGTATATAGACATTGTAGACATAAAAGCATGAATTATACATGTATTTTGAATCAATGCTTCATTTTAATATTAGAGATTTACTACTTTGATTGAGTATTAAACTTGTCATGAGTTAGCAACAAGCTGCTAGAGCATGGTTGTCAGGAGCTTAATGAATTCATTTGGTAAGCATTCTTTAAATTGTTTTGTAGATACTATTCCAGTAGAAAATGGGACTTATTCTCCAAGTTGTGCTATGCAGAGAAGCTGTGCTTGTAATCACAGCAAGTGTTTCCATGGTAACCCATGTATATGTGAAAGAAATTTCAAACCTTGTGGTATTGATGAGGAGATGAATTACAAGGGAGGTAAGCCCCCCTATTTGTTGATGTTTTTTCACCTGGTCTTCCATAGGAAAATCTGGTTATTGAAATGTTGATTATGGTGGCCGGGTGGTCGGGCAGGGGTTGCCAAAGGGTACCACCATTGTACGGATAACTCCTATAACAGTTTTCAAGATAGGAAGTTGCTTTGCAGATCAATTGTACATATATATATATATTCAGAGATGTGCATTTTACTTGGATTTTGTTTTTTAATAATATATGAAAAAATTACCAGCTGTTGAATTACACATGTAGTTAATTTTGGGCAAAATATTGCATATTTAGTACCCCATTTCTCTGGATAGGTAGTGTTTATCAATTCAGGGTTGACATATGGGTTATGGATACTGTTCACTCAGAAGAAAACCTGGTTTGCTGTCACATTGACATCTTTTCTCTTGTTGTTCAAATCGGCCAGAATAATTTGTATATATATTAAGTAATATTATCTGTCTTTGAAAAAGTGTATCACTGAAGTAACATTTTAGTCTTGTTTCATTTACATAATTCATATGAAACTAAAATGTTGTAATAAAAAAATGAACTTGATAGGATACACTTTGTTAAACAATATATTGGTTTTGGCAATTGACAAAAATTTGGTTTGTTTTAGAATCTGCAAACTTCTAAGTATCTCTTTAATGTGGTGAACTGATATGATAATTATGTTTTCTGGTCTTGTGAATATTTGAAAATTGTCGATGATAGTCCATAGATGCTGCACACTGTAAGAAAGCAATTTGTATTTTGTTTTGTTTTCATACACAGGCTTATGTTTTGGTTTTTTTCCAGAGTGTGTTAAGTGTATGGAGGGCTATATGAAACCTTACAGTGGCTGTGACCAGTGTGAGAGAATCGATCCAACACCACTCCTACCCCCCTCAACTCACTCTCCAATAAACAAAACACCCACAGCAAAAGGTACAGAAAAATTGGCTTTGTGTAAGAAAAAACCCCTTCAACATAGAGTGGGTGGAATTTTTTGTGTGTAAGGGCAAACAATGACACTTTAGATTTGTGGATTATGCTGTTCTCCTCAAGAAATCATAATTGCAGAGAGCAGAAATAATATTGTTCAGATGTTCTGATTTATCATGGACCAACCTAGAGCAAAATTTTAGGGAGACTTCACTTCTCCCTAACAGAAAAATAGGGAGAAGTTTGAGAAATCAGGGAGACTTCCATTACTTGACAACGGCATAATGCTAATGATGATATGAACAGATTCAAACTTTAATCATTTCAATTAGATTAGAAGCAAGTCAATAAAAAATGAAACAACTTCTAAAAATATAAAAACTTATACATGAAATGTTTTGCATTTTTGTTATAGCTAAATGACAAATAAAATTAGTCTCTGTATTTCTGTGTATTTTGGAGGTATTAGTCCAACCCAAGTGTTATAGAGGATCTCATTTATTTCTTAAGATAACTGTAAACAAACGGTTTTAAGATTATTTTAGCATTAATTTAACAGAGTTATCAACTAATTAAAAGTTATAAACTAATTGTAATATCAGCACTAAAAGTAATAAACATCGTTTGTAATTTTCAATGCACAGTATGTGGTTGCATCACCCGTATTTATAACCCCTAAAGATAAGACAGCCGGGAGTTATTTATCACAACAGGGGTTATATGAGACTGTGAAAACGTCTTTTCAATAAGATAATCATCATTTTATTGCTTTTGGGGTTAATTTACACGAATGTGAACTCAGAATACAGGGCGACTTCAACTTCCCTTTCGGAGGAAATTCCGGCAAAGTTACCAATCAAAAAGCGACTATTTCGCCCAAGTCGCCCCCTAGGTTGGTCCTTGTTTATTCACCCAATATCTATCTACTTTATTCATATAAACCTATGCATGAAATTCTTCTTATGAAGTTTGGGTTGAGTGACTATATCCACCAACAGAATACAGATGTCCTTTCAAGAGGCATCCTAACTTTTTTCCAGTGACCACCAGACCTAACCCAGATGTAGAAACTACCACCAACTCCACCAAAAACAGTTCCATACATGACCAATCACCACGTACAACACTATCGATAGCAGAACCAAGGGAGACAGTGGCCAAGTCCCAGGGAGAGACAGGGGAGGAAGGGGGGGAAACTCTCATCATGTAAGCTGTTGACCAACATTGACACTGTACATGTGTCACAGACACTAAAACTGTGTCACAGACACTGTATCACTATACCTGTGTCACAGACACTGTAACAATATTGTTGTGTCTGTCACCAACACTGTTCATGTGTCACTGACACTGTACCTGTATCACATACTCTGTTCATGTGTCACAGACACTGTACCTGTATCACATACTCTGTTCATGTGTCACAGACACTGTATCTGTGTCATAGACACTGTAACTGTGTCACAGACACTTCAAGTGCCATAGACACTACAACTGTGTCACATACACTGTTCATGTATCACATACACTGTTCATGTGTCACAGACACAGTATCTATGTCATAGACACTGTAACTGTGTCACAGACACTATATCTGTGTCATAGACACTGTAACTGTGTCACAGACACTGTATCTGTGTCATAGACACTGTAACTGTGTCACAGACACTGTTTATGTGTTATAGACACTGTATCTGTGTAACAGACACTGTACCTGTGTCACTGACATTATACATGTGTCACTGATATACATATGTCATTACACTGTACATGTTTTATCTCTGTTCAGTTGTTGCTGAAATGATGTAACTCATCATGTAATGTTTAATATTTAATTATGATTGACATGTCTATATTGAGTTATTCTATCAATATGTATTTCAGAGTGTTTGCAGTCATTGGAGTGTTACTTTTGGTACTAATTGTGGCAATACTGTTGTACAAATGTAAATCTGGAAGGCGCAAAATTATGAAGAAGATTTGCAGAGGTTTGTGATTTGCCATGTGTTTTAGAATTGTTTCTTTGATAAGGCATTCAAATGTAGAGGGTGACCTTTATTTGAAAAAGAAAAAATAATAAGTAATGAAATCTTGGGGTTTTACATTGGAGGAAGATTGACTCAATTTTAAAGATAAGATAGATATTGGTATTCATTTTTACTTTGTATTTAAAATAAATTTGTAAAATATAAGCTTGCTGTATGATTTGGTTTTTTTGTTGCTTTGCTTATAGAGAGAGAGGCAGATGAACCAGAAAGGGTTAATGGAGACTTGGTCCATGTTGATCCAATGGACATGCCTGAAATGGTTCAAACAGAGTGAGACATTTTCACTATAACTCGTCAATCTCAAAATCATGCAAGGTTTAAATAATTTATTTCTTTGATGTTAAACCGATTTCTTTCAGAAGTACCAACATTCGTGAGCCACTGATGCGAATATCAATGGTTGATAGCGGGTATGAGCCCCACCACCCTAGCCTGGACTCCCAGATTTCCCAGACTTCTCATGTTTCTGTCTCCACCCCTGTGCAAGTCACGGATGGAAGCGATGATTTTCATCCTTTTATGAGGACAATCAGCCATGATCCTGGTGAGAACAGGCAAACAATCCAAAGCTGCAATTAAATAAAATTGAAATGAAATATTTTATTTTTAGCACAAGTTGATGTGGGTATAAACTGAATTTTGGATTTTAAAAGTGCTTTGAAGCAAATTTTCTGTAATGACAGTCACAGCATAATGTACATGTATCTCTGTAGATGCGTCCAGCCACTCGGCTTTGATAACCAATAGTTCCCCAATATCAGAACTTGGTGAGCCGCCCTCTCTCTGCACTTCCACCCTAGATAGACCCAGCACTGTGTCATCCATGGCAGTGTCAGAACCCATCCACCAGGAAATAAACCTAGGTACAGCAATACACTTGTTTATACTGGGATCTTGATTGTCACATGCAATTTGTTTGTCCCAATTTAACAACAAACTGCCATTATGAATATAGAATTACACGTATTACAAATGTATATGCTTAAAAAGGTATTTAAAACATCAGGCCTTTTGATTTGAATGGTTAGTTAATAATTCTTTGTTCTCACAAACAAAATGGTATATCATAATATGCGACATTTATTTGTATGTAGTAGTTTTAGATCATCCGAGTAACTCAGGTGAGCTATTGCAATTGGTCTTCATCCATCGTCGTACGTCATTCATCGTGCGTCATGGGTCTTTCTTTAACAATTTTACATTTTTAACTTCTTGAAAACTACAAGGCCAATGTTTATCATTTTTGGTGTGAAGCATCTCTAGGATTAGAGGAATCTAAATTGTAAAATTATGACCTTACCACCCTCGGGGCTTCATGGACTGGGGCCGAAGATGCAAAAAAGGCCAAATTTTCCAAAATCTTCTTTTCTACTCCCACACGTCACGAGAAAACTAAATGCATGATGATAATGTTCATGGTGCCCTCTACCAAAATTGTGAAAAAGGATATATAATTTGAGACATTGGAAATCGTCTAGTCTTAAATTCGACCCTTAAAGGGGCATGGTCACGATTTTGGTCAAAAATTAGTTTTCCGATTTGAATGTTTTCAATGCTTCAATAAGGCATTTTTAATAGGCAATCAATATTTGTGTGTAATTTGTTGAGTTATAAGTGAGTTACAGAGCTTACAATTAGTGATTCAGCGATAGTCGCCGACGATCGAAAAATCGTCGTTAGACTGCTACCGATGCCGACAATCGATAGCTGAAAACTGACATCGATAGTCGGTGAATGTTTGACAAATATTTGAACTCACGGTAAACAAATCCGTTTTGTGCCGGTTCTAAGCATTTTTTAATTTCCGAAAAGAGCGATAACTCTAAATAAAATTCAAAGTAAAAATGACTGAAGAGTGCTGGATAAAACGTACCCAGGAGAAAACGTTCCAATGAGAAAACGTACCCAATACTTAGGGTACGTTTTCTCTTGGAGAAAACATACCTTACAGAAATTATAAACAGAATGTAAAATTTGTTTTAAAAAACTTTTTTAGGATACAATAAAATAAATTATACAAGATACATTTGTATCATTTTTTTGCAAATGTTTTGTATACATAATAACGTACATTAATTAATTAGACAACATTTGTATTTATACACGCACTTGGAAGCCGATCGCCCGAGCAGTTAAACCAGTCGGTAATTATTCAATCTATCTAGATAAAACCGTTAATAAAATAGACCTTAAAAGTTTTGATTGCATTAATATATTATAAATGCTATTAATTGGAGAACTTAATGATGAGTAATGGAATTATTATTTCTTAAAGAAGGCTACTTATAACAAACATTGTAAATTATTTCTTTTGATTTATAATTATCATTATACACAAAAATATATGAATTTTTACCAATTTAAGAACATTGTAAGCAAATTAATATAAAATATAAAACTCAAAATTGTTGTACCTTGTTTGTATCTCATTTTAAACATTATATTAGGAAAATAAAGTTTTAGAATTTTGAGCTCAAATCTTGTCTAAGTCCCTTTAAATATTTAACCGATACAAATATAAGAATTACCTTACAAGATCTATACAAGATATTTTTTGTAAACTTCATATATTCCTCTATCTTTATGCATTAAAATAGTTTTTTATAACTTTATACATTTATGACCAAAATTTTTTAAGGTTTTATTTTGCAAATGCCTATGTTAGTTTTATTTGCTTGAATATAATAATCTCCGATTATTTTCGATTATGAATCGAAATGGTGTTTCCGATTCGATTCGATAATCGATAGTGTTTTCCGTCCGATTCTGAAACACTACTTACAATTCTTTGCAATGTAAACAAATTGTTTGTTTACATTTTAATGTTGAAGTGAAAACTCCAGTTTGAAACCTAAAGTGATTGTAGTAAATGTTAGGATCTGTTTATTTTTGCTTAAAATGAATAAGAAGATGGAAAAATCAGCTAGTAAAACATCTTTTACTGGTAAACTGAGCTTATGTAAACAAAAACAGGGCATGAGCCTTGTTTACATGACAAAGAATTGTGAGCCCTGTATCTTGCTTATAACTTAACTACTGACTCTCAAATTTTATTTCGTTATTGGAAATGCATTTCTAAAGCATTGTAAATAATCAAAACAGAAAAATAGAATTTGACCAAAATCGTGACCATGCCCCTTTAACAACAAGGGCGAAAGGGGCGAAAATAAAATGGAAGTGAATATTTCCCTGAATACAGACAATATACAGATGATAATGTGAGATTCCTCTAACTCTTGAATCCCCCCTCCAATTTTTTAATGAATAAATGATTTTCAAAGATCAAATGATAAAAGTGGTGGTAACAGTCAGAGGAGTCTCATATTAGGGTTTAGACTTCAAAGTAAAGCTTAAAATGCTAACATGAGACTCTGACAAGTCAATCTAGGGACTGTGGTACTCGGGTGACTGTCAAGGCCTATGGGCCTCTTGTTTGAAATAGTCTCAAATTATCAAAATAGGAAACAGATGTTTGTGAAGTAAATGTGCGTAAAGGTTGAATTAAAAATAATTATTATATCGTAATCTAGGTTATTGGTACCTGTCATGTTTCAGACTCAGGAAATGGTAAAACAAAAATTGTTTATATTATAAGAAAAAAATAGTTTTAATAAATCTGTACTGTAAATCAGAGCATGAACATGCATTGCAAGAAGTCAGTTGAATGTTTTACGAGAACACTGAAATTTCTTCTAATTATTCTCCCAATTGCTTTAATCAAGACTTCAAAATTACACACTAATTTACTTTTATCCCACCTCCAAACTCTCTGATCTCTTCTAATGTCTAATTACACTAACAAATCTAAAGAAAAAGATCTTAAGATTTGTACAATGTATGTGTAAATGAGTATTACACCTTGTGTATTAAAGGAGATTAATTAACTTAATTATCTGCTTGGAAATTACATTTGTCATCGAATGTACAAACATGAAAAGAAAACTCATGTTAGTTAATATAACACATTATTGAAATATAAAAAATTGAGATTGCATGTACCAATAGGTTATTTTCATATTTTTGTTATTTCGTTCTCAGTCATACATTAATACAAGTTAACGGTTAATTGGTTGAAAGAATTGCGATTAACCAATTGTCAATTCTGCATATTATTGCCATCCCAAAAAAAAAAAATATTGAAAATTTACAATTCATTAAGATCTTTGAGGAACAGTAAATATTAGGCTTTTTAAAATGTTTCCTTTTTGCTTATCTGATAATAACTTTCAGATGTAAAAGGGACTATTCCTTCAGATGGGCAATACATAACGGATGATATTGGCAGTGGGCATGATGAAATTGATGTGAGGATTGGACGCACTGCCACAGAAAATGAGGAGGACACTCAGGAGAAGGGGAAGGAATCAGCTCTCCTTGATAGTTTACAGGCATCTAAACAGCAATCCTAGTGCTACATGAACATTGCTTGTCCTTTAACAAGGATTTAAAGTTTCATGTTTTAAAGTGCAAGTTTTTCCGTTTACCGGTACATGTATTAACTGAATGAATATGTATGTACTTATGATGGGAAGATCTTTTTATGCTGGATCCTCAAAAACCTGGTGCAAAGTTTTATATGTATTTTTTTTTAACTACATTGAATTTTAGAAATACATTTTCATACATGTATATTTTAGGGTAAGAATTTATTTTTATTCTACATTACTTTATTGTTTTAGTGACAGAAAATATGTACATAAAAAAAATCTTGTATCTACATGAATGTTTTTGTAATCATCTAAAAACATTGATGAACTCTAAGGTTCCAAAGACACTTTCTTATCATTAAACATCTCAATGCAAATTAGTTCTATTTTAATCATGATGATTGACTGAGAAGTTTGTGTCAATCAACAATCAAACATAGGCCTAACTATTTCATTGTCAGCCATTGGTTCATTCAAATTAACATCTGTCCAACTTGGGTTACTCTGGGCTGTGTCTATAAAATTGGTGCATTTCTCACAGAGAACTAGAAAAAATTTTAACTCATTTTGATGCCTGAACTAAACAGATACATCATACAAATAGTCCTGGGTCTTATTTAAATAACTTCATCTATTGCAGCTCCTCTGTCCCCGATTGACATTATGTTGTGCTGCTGGGTTTGCTAATAGTTATTTCAAATTTTGTTATCTGTTGTAGAATAACCAAGTCTGTGGAAATATAACATTGTGTTGTTGTTGTTGTAATACAATGAGATACAAATTGTTGTAAATTTACATATACCGGTACAACTTCAGAGATGCATATTGTTGTACACGCATTACATGTGTCTTTGCAATGCAATCTCAAAATTACATTTTCATAAAAATTCTGAAATTGTAAAGAACGACGATATGAATAAATTATTGCCGATAGGTTTATACATGAATTAGTGCTACCGGTATAATTGAATTTGGCATTGTCAAGTAAGGTGAATGTTCAAACCAATTAAAAAGGGTTGTATTTTTTTGTGTGTACCCTAATGGTATGGTCGTAGAATTGTCTATCCTGTTATTTTGATCTCTGTTTTATCAATTTAAAATTCTTCACACCTGCAGTGCAGGTACATACGTGTATATAGAATGTTTTGATGCTTTGTGTTGATTTTATCAGGACTGTAGAATTATAACTATAACCATTTAGTACTTGTTTCTCACCATTTTTTTCTAAGAATCTCAGTCTTTTGTTACATGACTTCACTGTCTTTTGCATCCCAATGGCAAATCATATTCATATCTGTACTTTGAAAGACCATAATGTCAGAGATTTTAGGAGGCCATATTCTGTGTTTTTAATGGTCAGGGAAATACCATGTGCCTATCAAACTAGTTCATTGTACAAATTCATAGCACAGATGTACAGCAACAGACTCATAATTTTGTTATCCAGTTCACCTAGATATTTCACTGATTTTAATGTAGTTAAAATACAGTACATCTTACATGTACATTTAAATCATTTGTTAACAGAATTCGAGCGAAGATTTATGATTTTCTAAGAATTCAAGAAAAGATTTATAAAGAAAAATGTGCCATATGAAAAACATACATGTGCACACTGTTACTGTATGAAATTTGTTTCTGATTATGATTTTTAAATAAAAGGACTATACTAGCATGTGTGATGGGAAAAATGGTGAGAAAAGAGCAAAATATACACATGTCTTGAATATTTTCAACCTTTTTAAAAAATACAGTGCAGTGTATTGTTGATGTATTTGTATATAGTTATTTGTATGGTCAGTTTTCAATTGATATTTGTAAGTAGTGTATGTAAGATTACAAAAGTTGAGTTTCTAGTTACTTTTTAATGTACAAGTTTCATCATATAAGGTACACATTTAATTGTTATATTAATCTAATGAACTCATTAATGATTTTTGATGAAAGTTTTTAAATTCAATTTTTGCAGGCTTTTTTGAGGTCTATCAATTTTGACCAAAAGATTTAATACTAATGCAATGAAAGAATTTAAAATTTTGATGAAATTTTATCAAATGATAAATGTGAAATTTGATCATAATTTAGTAAATACATATGTACTACACACTTTGTTGCAGCTAAAACACCTTTGCATACACAAATACCACTACATAGGTGACCAAAAAATTGCCTCTTTTGCTCGTGTGCATTATTGACGATGACGATTACAAACGTTTAATATTTTATTACTTTTAAGGTTATCCTTTTCAAGAACAAAGTACATGTTATACACAAGTATTTTGTTTGAATTTCATTTGCACATTCAAATATCGTATGTGTAATTATTTATTCAATGAATTATAAAATTGTGCATTGATGAAAAGCATAACTTAACCCTACTAAACCCCAGCCAAAACCCAAGGTTATTGTATGAAATATAGTAAAGTGCATAAAAATCCGGATATTTTTGCACTTAACTATAGATATTCGACTATTTGTGGCAATTACATGGACATATCAAAAATGGCATTATTGAAATTTCAATTTACTGATTTAAATAAATATATATCCATGTACAAAGAATTTATTGATAAAGCACAGCTGATGAAATTGAAGAAAAAAAAGATATGCTTATAAATATACAGATTCCTATAATGTAAGAAGCTGTCAGTGTATTGTTTGAAACAAAAGTCTTTTATAATGTTTTAGAAACCATACAAATAATTTGGGTTTTTTCTGTAGTGTATTTAATGTAAGGTTATACTATTTAATGCATATTGTCATATTCCCTCTCATTGTTTTCTATTCAATCTTCATCTCCTGTGTATTTGCTCACTGTATACATGATATATACATTTAGATTTCCTGATATTTGTTATGTTTGTGAGTTTTAACGTCAGTTAGTGCAACTAACAATGTGATAAAAATATAATACAAAGAGAGTAAGGGTGTTACTTAGAGTCTTTTCTACACAGTAGATGTCAAATGCTTTCTAGATTATGTTATGATTTGCAGTATTTTATTCATGTCTTTTATGTATATTTGTGTCTTATTTCTAAATGCTGAAAAAAAATTACTCGTAGGATATGTATTTCTGGAATACAGCCGTGTGTTTGTTACAAATTGTATATGCATCAACCAAGTTGAATGTTTCTATCCATATTTCTGTTTGAATAACTGTAGAGCTTTTAAAATTACATAAAAATTTATTTGTTTATAAAGAATACAAAGCACTTATTAGATTTTGTTATTTTTATATTTATAAATGTCTTATCTGTTTTTGAAGAACCACTGCACCAGATATTCTAGTATATTTACAACAAACCCTCTAGGTAAAATCACTGGATCGTTCGTTTAGAGCTACTTTCAGAGAAAAAAGTAACTTGTGCCTTATGCAAAATATTTTATGTAAGGTTTTAAAAATAACAAATGATGTGTGGTATACTAGAAGTACATTTCTGTACGGTATTTCAAACTGCGACCCAGAACCAGTAAATAATTCCCAGGATGAGTGCAAAATTCACAATAGAAATATAAAGGGGGAAATTTTTTTAAAACATCTACAGATGTTCAGACATCTTTTAATATTCATTTGAATCTTTGTTTTGAAAATGATGCTTTACTGCTATAAGGTATGTGGATATAATGGAAGCATCCTTATTTAGTGTAGATTCATAATGAACCATTACCCCCTGACTAATACTGACATTCCGAGAGGGGTGCAAAATTCTACAGAGGAACATCCTGGTACTGTGTAGGTAAAATATGAACATAGATCCTCATGTAAATTTGCTCTTGTGCCTCTTATTTTGTAATCAAGAGGCTTATAGACCACATTGCTTACCTGAGAAATAATGGTTTTGACCCAAATATATGGCTGACGAGTTCTACCAAATATATCTTATAAAATACAATGGCTTGTTGAAATGCCAGATAATATGATTTCAGAACTGAATATTTTTTAGCTCACCTGAGCTGAAAGCTCGAGAGCTTTTCTGATCACTTTTTGTCCAGCGTCAGTCTGTCCGTCCGTTTGTAAACTTTTTACATTTTCGACTTCTTCTCCAGAACCACAGGGCCAATTTCAACCAATCTTAGCACAAAGCATCATTGGGTGAGAGGATTCAAGTTTGTGAAAATGAAGGACCATGCCCTCTTTTAAGGGGAGATAATTAGAAATTATTTAAAGTTATTTAGTATTTTTCAAAAATCTTCTTCTCAAAAACCATTTTGCCAGAAAAGCTGAAACTTGTGTGGAAGCATCCTCATGTAGTGTTATTCAAGTTTGTTCAAATCATGATCCCCGGGGGAAGAATTGGGCCACAATGGGGGGTCAAATTTTTACATATGAATATATAGAGTAAATCTTTAAAAAACTTCTTCTCAGAAACCAATTGGCCAGAATGGCTGTAACTTGTGTGGAAGCATCTTCAGGTAGGGTAAATTCAAGTTTGTTCCAATCATGATCCCCAGGGGTAGGGTGGGGCCACAATAAGGGGTTGCATTTTTACACAGGAATATATAGAGGAAAATCTGTAGAAATCTTGTGTGGAAGCATCCTCAGGTAGTGTTATTCAAGTTTGTTCAAATCATGATACCTGGGGGAAGAATTGGGCCACAATGGGGGGTCAATTTTTTACATAGGAATATATAGAGTAAATCTTTAAAAAACTTCTTCTCAGAAACCGATTGGCCAGAATAGCTGTAACTTGTGTGGAAGAATCTTCAGGTAGGGTAAATTCAAGTTTGTTCCAATCATGATCCCCAGGGGTGGGGTGGGGCCACAATAAGGGGTTGCATTTTTACACAGGAATATATAGAGAAAAAACCTGTAGAAATCTTCTCAGAAACCAATCAGCAAGAAAAGCTGAAACTTATGGAGAAGTATCCTCAGGTAGGGTAGATTTAAGTTTGTTCAAATCATGATCCCCGGGGTAGGGTTGGGCCACCATAGGGGGTCAAATATTTACATAGGAATATACAGAGAAAAAACTTTTAGAATTAGGGGGTCAAATATACAGAGAAAAATCTTTTAGAATTTTCTTCTCGGAAAACGATGGCCAGAAAAGCTGTAACTTGTGTGGAAGCATTTTCAGGTAGGGTAGATTCCAGTTTGTTCAAATCATGATCCCAAAGGGTAGGATGGGGACACAATGGGGAAGGGTCAAATTTTTACCGACAAATATATTGAGAAAAATCATCTCAGTAACCGATTGGCCAGAAAAGCTGAAACTTGTGTAGAAGCATCCTCGGGAAGGGTAGATTAACTTTTGTTCAAATCATGATCCCGGAGGTAGGGTGGGCCACAATGAAGAGGGGTCAAATTTTTACAAAGAGAAATATTTAGAGAAAAATCTTTTAAATTCTTCTTCTTTGAAACCAATTGGCCAGAAAAGCTGAAACTTGTGTGAAAGCATCCTCAGATAGTGTATTTTCAAGTGTTCAAATCATGATCTCCAAAAATGGGATGGGACCACAATGTTGGGTCGAATTTTTACATAGGAATATTTAAAGAAAAATCTTTAAAAATCTTCTTCTAAAAAATAATATTCCTAGAAAAGCTGTAATATTAGTAAAAGCAACCTTAGATATTGTAGATTCAAATCGGTCAAAATGATAATCTTTAGTGGTTGGGTGGGGCCACAATGGGGGGGGGGGGTTGATTAAATTTTACAACGGAAAACATTTTAAATTATTCACAAAAACTCAAATGTTTTAATATATGGTTTTACTTATATCCAAGCATTTTGACATAATGTTGATTCTTGAAAATTGTTTAGACTTTGGCCTCTGGAGAATTCTTGGGCCTCACAGAGGTTGATGTAGGTTTATATCCGATATATACACAGTTGTGCAAGATCTTCTTGAAAACTGCAATGCTCAATATGAGAAATGGCTATAAAATCACCCTATTACAAAAGGGGCTCAATGATAAACATAAGAATACTGTAAATTCCTAATTAAGTGTGAGGAATTAATATCCGCGTAAAATCGCAAGAAGCCCGTCTCACGAATTTTAAAATCTCGCTTTTAATTTTCGGACATATGTAAACTACATGAAACTATGATAAAATTTCGGCATTTGCGATTTTATGTTCTCGCGATTTGATGGAAAACCGTTGAATCGCGGAATTAAGTACTCGCGTAAAATAAGGAATCTACAGTATCGAGGGGAAAAAATTGAAAATCTTTTTATACAGGATCTATTATACTACTAAAAATGTCAAAATATTTTTTTATATGACTCCATAAAGCTGATTTTATTATGTCTGCTGTTGCTCAGGTGAGCGATATGACCCATGGGCCTCTTGTTTTCTAAGGTCAGCTGTCCTGAAAGCTTAATTAAGCTATTTTGATTTTGTATTTTAAAATGAATCAGTCATGCACTCAGTGGGAGCAGTTCATGAATGGTTTGGTAGCATAAAATGCAATGTAATCAATATTGTTTAGCAACCTGATTGAGTAAACCTTAATTCCATTTATGTCTACCCATGTGCACATAGACATTTCAGTAATTGGAGAAAAAAAATGAGTCCTCTTGATTCAACTATAAACAAGAGGCCTATGGGCCACATTGCTCACCTGTGCAACAATAGCCATAATAAAATCAGCTTTATATATTTATACAAAATATCTGGACACAGTAGTACAGATCCTGTATAAAAAGATTTTCAAAATTTTAACCAGATATTCGTATGTTATCGATAAACATTGAGCCCTTTTTGTAACAGAACAATTTCATATAGTCGTATAACATAATGAGAATTGCAGTTCTTAAGAAAATCAATTTATAAACCTACACATCAAACTTTGAACCCCTTGTAGGGCCTAATAATTGTCCAGGGCCACTGTGATTCTAAACAATTGAGAATCAACAATATGTCAAGATGCTTTTGTATAACGGTAATATAATAACATGTATTATAACATTTTAAGTTTTTGAGAAGAATTAAAATTATTTTCTTATATAGAATTGGACCACAAACCCCCCCCCCCATCTTTGCTAGCCAAGTGTCCGATTCGTTTTTCTCATCTCCCATCAATGAAATCAATGAAATTTCATCAATGAAATGGAGATGAGAAAAACGAATCTGCCCGAAGATCATGAATTGACGACAAACTTGATTCTACACTGAGGATGCCTTCACTAAAATCACAGCTTTTTAAGGCAAATGGCCTTTTTAAAAAAAGCCCCCCCCCCCCCCAAAAAAAAAATTGTGGCCCACTCTACCCTTTACCTTAACCTTAATTCTCTCTGTGCCAGAAGGCATATATGGCAACGAGATCGCATCTAGTTCTATTTATATTCCTATGTAAATTTTTGCTCCCCCCCCCCCCACATTGTGACCCCATCCTACCACCAGGATAATGATTTGAACAAACTTGAATCTTCACTCCCTGAGGATGCTTCCACACAAGTGACAGCTTTTCTGCTCTATTGGTTTTGAGAATAAGATTTATAAGTTTTTTCTTTATTCATTTCTAGGAAAAAATTTGACCCCAATTCTGGCCCCACCCTACCCCGGGATAATGATTTAAACAAACTTGAATTTTCACAACCTGAGGATGCTTCCACACAAGTTTCAGCTTTTCTGGCCAATTGGTTTTTGAGAAGGTTTTTAGCTAACCGAGACGAAGTCGAGGGGAGCTTATGCTATATCACCAGCTTCTGCATCTGGACCTGGTTAAAGTTTTTGGAGCAGTCCTATATCCAAGTTATTACTTTTCCTACCTTCACCAAACTTGCATGGATTGTGCATCTGGAAAAGTCTTATGGACTTCAAAGTCTTGGATGCTAAATCTGGGCCATGAAATTCAGATGCTGGAGGAGGTTAAGGTTTTTGGAGCAGGTGCCCTTTGATAGCCATATCTAAGTTACTACTGGTCCTATCTTCATTAAACTTCCATGGATGGTGCGTCTTTATGCACTCGACAGACTTGAATGCTGAATTTGAGCCCTAGGTTTCGGATGCTGGATGAGGTAAACGTTTTTGGAATTGGTTAGAGTTTTCGGAGCAGGTATCCTTTGATGACTATATCTTAGTTATTATTAGTTTCATCTTTACCAAAGTTGGATAGATGATACATCTTGTGATAGTGATGCACTCCACAGGCTTAGATGCTGAATCTGAGCCATATGTTTAGCATGCTGGAGGAGGATAAGTTGGTAAAAATGCTGTCCTGACCAACTTTCATGGTTTATGAACATTAAATTTGGATTTGAAACATAAGGCTAGCTTCAGATACAGAACCTGATCTCCATTCTCAAAGATGCTAAGAAAACTTTGTCCAACCTCACTCAAACTTGTTTGATAGTCTGAAAGATGTGATTGTGGATATCATGATTCCTATTTCTATGATATTGAATCATATGAGTAATATTTCATAATATAATATTGTGTTATATAATATGATACAGTATTGTATTATATTATACAATATTGTATCATATGATATAATATTATAAAGTATTATATTGGATAATATTACATACTACAATATTTTATAATATTTTATGATACATCATCGAATCATATAATACAATATAGTACCATATTATAAAATATCCTAATACAATATCATGTGACACGGCATGATACATCATATCATATTGTATGATTAATAATATTATTATTTATTAGGTTTGTTACTGACTGACTACAGAAATATATCTGGTTGATCAATCTCAATTTTTTTGTGTGAAAAAACTATAAAAACAAATAAATTTTACATTGTGTAACTCATGCTGACCTCAGTTTCATGAAAATACCTTTATATATATATATATATATTTTTTTTTCTTACCTTTATAGAGTTTATAATAAAATGCACAATTAGAAATATCAAACACCTATCAGTTGAAAATTGTTGGAAAAAAACATGTAAACCATTTTCTTATGGAAACTCAAACGTTTTTGCTTTTGTTTATTGGTCATAGCAGATTTGATAAATGAAATGGAATTAATTTTCAAAGAGTACATACACTGCATTTTACTATGCTTCCCAAAATACCGCCCCGTGAAAACCCATGCCACCTTTATAGAGAGAACAAATTGAACAATAATCATTAAATTAAGTTTCACATCATATTTATTATGTCAATTAAGATTTGGCTAGAATTGTCTTACAACCATTGCTTTTACAAAGAAAACAAACTTATGAAACAAATGAAACAAACACATGCAATATGGCCCGCACATTTGATCTGTGCAAATAAATATAATGCTTAACAAACATTCATCTATCTTAGAACTTTTTTGTGAATTATACTCTGTATGCAAGTTAAAAAGACACATTTAGACTCCATCAACTGTCTCATTACCCATGCATTTAAAATCTTTGCTATCAATTATTAAAAATCCAAATATTAACATTACATAACAGGAGTTGTAAAAAATCTACATGTACGGTAATAAATGTATGCTTGTGGAGAGTCTCCAGTGGTCAAATTTTAAAAATTTGTAAGTTTAAAAGCTCAAGATTTCAAAAAGCAACTAAAACAGACTTTCACAAAATGAAACTCATAAAATTACAAAATTGCCACAACATCTACTTGGGATTAAGCCCAGTGATGCCAAAGGACTTCACAACATAGTTTTTGAATTATGATCACCGCTTTAATATCCTTTAAAATGCACAATGATTCTCACTTAACCAAAAAGAAAAATAAATAGGCAGTATATTTTCATGATACAAAAATTTTAACAATCTTTAAAATAAAATGTTTTCCAGTAAAATAGAAAATATCAAAATATATTTACATGCATTTGAAATCCTGTATTTTTACAGGTAAGTTGGCGGTATCTGATTCTACTAATAAAACTCATTTGCTAATCAATTGAATGTTTATAAATGGTGGACCATATTATAACAAACATCACACACTGAAAATGAAGAGCAATGCACAAATAGAATGTCTACATCTACAGCAATAAATAAGAATTATAATATTTATCAAATTACCACTGTACAATCCATTGATCTGTTAGACCATCATTAATTCCATTAGTTTTTAAATTATTAATAATTATGTACTTATCACATTCATACAATTTATTGTATTGTGACCAAAAATAGAAAACAAACCACCATACAAAACTGCAGTTACTTGGAAATTTTGAGGAAACAGCTGTATCATATTCAAGTTCTATAAATGGTAAAACCTATATTCATCATGTCAGGATGGATAAAGCCATATTTCAAAAGCACTGTGTGAGGATTTCAATTATACTAGATTTGATTAACAAATACTTTTCCTTTTGTTTCTGCGTCATACTACCAAACATTTCTGTGTCATGTTGCAGCAAATGATTCACCAGAGCTGACCAAGAAGCACAGATAAATAATATGTTTAAAAAATATTGGAAAATCTAAACTCCAAATACAATTTCTCTGTTAAATTATTTCAATGACTACTTTTAAGCATAAATACAATTCCATTGAAAACACTGCAGTTGTAGTTATGTATTTGCACTGAAAATCAGCCATTCTTCTAAAATACTGTGTTTCACACCAATGATAAAGGAATCAACATCACACATAAAATGATTTCATGGTTTTGGTTTTCTTTTTAATATTCCCCAATCATCCTTTAAATCTTGTTAAAACTAAGATCATATAACATCTTTTTCCTATAACTTGATTAGCAGTACATTTTATTGTTGAAAAGGAGTGCCAGTACCTGCACAAACTTCATTTGTAAAATATGGTCATTGATATTTTAAAAGTAACAAATTTTGGAAATATTCAATGTACCTCATTCTTACTTTTTTGAAAGGGGGAATGTTAAACTTTTTCACAAGGATATAAATATATAAAAAATAGTTCATCATTTTGAGCGCTCAATCTGATAAAAAAAAAAAGTACAAAAGCATTGGAAGGTTTATATATGTTATCCAGACACTCCCCCCCAACCCCAAAACAAATAAAACCAAAAACATGCTCATTTTATGACTATTTTGCCACACACTGCTTTCTCAGAAAGCTTTCTTCTCTATCTTTTTATATATAAAGAGATAAAAATTCATAGGACACAGGTTGTGAAACTGCATCAATGTATGGAAGTAAAAACACCATAATTGACTAGACTTGCAACACATTAAGGGTAGGGAGAAAAAAACCACACATACCATATTATGAGACAATATCACTCATACTCAATTCATATTTCACAAATTCTTTTTACGTTACCACATTGCTAGCATAAACAGAATCACACACTCTTACAACAATGAGATTTCTGTTCACATAATGGCCCTTGAAGTAACATAGATAAGGAATATAAAACAGATATCTGCAGATCCACATTTGAAGAACCGGAGAATAATTTACAAAATGCCATACAAAATAATGTGAATCACAAAAGACAATTCATGATATCATTTGTTATTATTTGATTTGAAAATGATTTTATCAACTTTTCTTCGCCCTTGTTAGAAATACTACAGTAAATTGAACATTCCAACATAATTAACATTTGGTTTTTAAAACACTGTTCACACCATCCCTTGTAGTGGTCTATATCTATATATTATTACATTCATTTGAGATCAAACTTGAATGACTTCAATTCATATAGAGTTCCTGTCTTCCATGATAACATCTTTACTAACTCCCTGTCTTTCACTATCCCAATCCATCATTGTCTGTAGATCATTTTCAGTATATGTACCACCAATACCAAGCACCAGACCTTTGGATCTCAGGAGAGCCATGAGATTGGAGCGCATACACACACACACACACACACACACACACACATTGATATATTCACAGAAACACAAGATCTTTTCAAAGATGATGTACTAAGACTGGTAGAGTAAATAACTTTTGAGAGGATTTGGTAACGGTAGTCTAGGAATTTCATGTAGTCTATTTTTCCCAAGTTGATGCCTGATTGAACGCCTACAGATGTCCATCAGGGGTAGAGGTTCCGCTACAACAATAGGTAGATGATCATGAGTTTAGTTCATCATAAGCCTACATGTATTTCACAATACATGTATAATAAGATGTAAATTTGACATATTCAATATGTTACTTTTACTTTTTTACTTATACAAATGCATTTCAAACATAATATTCTAATTTATCATCATTACAAATGTAAATCAAATATGCGGTACACTAAAAAGTACTTACGATCCAGTCCACCTAGATATTTCATTGTTATTTCACAATGACCCCACACGGCACTGACAATTGGATACAGTTTTCTCCCTTTGAGTCCTCTGAAGGCTACACCAAGGTACTGGCCATCCACCACAAAACTGAGAGTTCCCTCATCCATGTCCAATACAACCAAGAAACTGTCTGGTACTACAAAGTTTTCATCTGAGTTCAACAGACTAGGATATGTTACACCAGGATTATTTTTAACGTCATGGTAAAGTTTGTTCCTTCCCAAGTCCCATCCCCAAGATTCACAATTACTGCCCACAAGAGACTGATAACCAACGCAGTGTAGGGGGGCATCACTTGTAGCCACGCCTACCACAGCATGGGTCCCACGCTGCCTTGTGCTCCAAATGATTTCCCACACATGAAGTCCTCTTGTGTACCCTACTTTGCCACGTATGCAGTCTGTACTTTGAGCAACGGGATGACGATGAAACGTTAACTTGTCATCGTCTTTCACAAATATGTTTAAAGATCTGTCATCCGGATTCCAGGAATGGTTGACTTGGGAGTCTTTGTTTGGGGACGGCATGTCGAGGAGCATGTCCAGCCGGGCAGGCTTCTGATAATCGGGGTTGTACACCATTTCACCTCGGTAGAGGGTTCTGTAGGAGGAATCTCGTGCTGAAACCGTTTTTATTCCACCTGATACTTTCTGCCCCATGCTCATTTACTGACCATGATTTGGGGCAGGCTCTGTTCACAGATTGAAAAATGTTCAAGGGAAAATTAAAACAATTCAGCCTGACTGATTTATTCTGTGTAGATCATGAGCAATTTTGTATCACTTGATAATAGAAGTTTGATGTTAGATCATGGCCTTGATGTAATTTCTGGTAGATTTCTTTTTTATTTAGTAGCAGCTTTCACTTTGTCAGTTGGTATCCTGAAAATATTTATGTTAATAAAAAATGTAATCTTTGTTTTTATGATTTTAAAAATTTCAAATACAAGAATTACATATCTTTCTTTTCCAAAATATGGTATTACCTTCATTTCATGATTATTTGAAAAGATTTGAAATTGACTTGGTGCATCAACTTTGGCAGAAAAATGCAGCATATTGTATCTTTCTTAATTGATATTGTTGAGCCCCATGGCTAGCCATGCAGAACTCCTCATTGAACTTTCCTTAGTTTTATGAATAATGTATATCCCAAATGATTGGTTCCTTAACACTTTCAGGGAGGAATCTAGTAAATTGCATAGCAAATACTAGCTCTTAAACTCAAATTAATGATCTTGGCCTATGTTTAACATATTTCAAACTAAACTAAGGTTTCAGCTGATGTTGAATTAAATGCAGAGGGTTACTTAAAATAAATGGTTTCAAGAATATCTTCCAAAAGAACTTGTTTCACAAATTGTTTGAATCAAAATTCTTGTTTATAGATGACATATAATAAAATAAGAGTATTGCAAGAACATGAAGAAGCTGTGCATCCTAATTTGTGTTGGCTATTGAAGTTTTCCTATTTTTTAAAACTACAATCTAAATTTCTTAAACTGTTATTTATTGTTGATGGCATATAGTAAGATTTTTCAGAACCCCTTTTCCTTTATGGATAAAACATTAACTAACATTATAAAATGATGTTGTGCATGGAAGATAAAGACTATTTATAATATTAGTGAAAAACAGTCAAAACCAAAAACAACATTTCCTATTAACTTCATGGGATTTTTTAAACAACAAAACAATGTTATTTCAGTAAGGTATCTACAATTCTACATTTACATTTCCACTCTTTTTATTACAATTTATAAACCTGTTGAATCTGAAATTTTCAACTATTTTTAAATAAATATATGTATCTCAATGTACTAAAATATACACAAAGAACAGTCAACTTTAAAGTTTCCATAACCATGATAACCTTACATAAGATGTAGCCATCGTGTCTGTTTTATAAATAGTTACGGGTTGATCTACTTGACTCGGACTCGACTTACGGACAAAGTACCGTTACACGAGTTCCCCTTTGTCTACCGCCTCTTTGTCATCAGCTGTCCCTAAACAAAACAACACGTTCTGTCTCTACGATCGCTGGAGAGATCAAAATCATACCACATTTCTAAACTCTGAATATATATCATTCAACAAATTCTACATTTTTAGTCTAAAGTCAAATGAGAAACGTTTTTGTTACACCTTAAATGCACGAAACGTGCTCCACTTTACCAAAACACCCGCACTTTTCCACAGCGGGTGTTGTTAATTTCGTGTGATATAGCACTTACCCTGAGTCCCCTTTACGTTTTTTAAAAAGATGACATATTAAACATATAATGTATGTTTACAAGATCTTCTATGTCGATTTATGGATCTTCTGCTGCTTTATTTTCATTGCCACTTTTGTGATTCACAGCAGGCAATGATCAACATGGCTGCCAAGCTAGTGCTTGTCACGTGATCATTTTGACATGACGTCACATACGAAGGTTACCTGCGGAAACATCTCATAATTACATTTTTTAGGCTATGTAAAATTAACGCTTTGATGACATTCATGATTTCAACCTAAACTATTAAATGGAACAACTGCCTAGACCTAAACAATTCTGATACAAAGCACATAAAAATATGGAAAATCGTATTTTTCTAAGTCATCAAACGTGATAGCATAGTTAACGGTACAATGCATTAAGTTTAGGCCTATTATGTATAGAATGGTTGGAGTTGAAAAGTATTTTCAATAGTTTTATAATAAAGTAAATGGTTATTCTAAATTACCATAACATTTAATGCCATTAACATTATTTGAATAACTTAGAAGTAGCCTGATGTTATAATAATGTGCATCTTTAGCAATTTTCCGATTTTTATACCTTTGGTTTGATTAATGTAATGTGGTGTTGCATTTGTACAGTCAAACTGCTTTTTGGAATAAAGTTTTTTGGTTTTTAAATTACCCCCACCAATATCCGGAAGTAGATCTTCTTTACGTAAAGGTGAAAACAGTCAGGACGGTGGGTAAGATGTGTTATTTTGTTATTGCAAAGATTTTTGAACAGTGCTAAAGTCAGTAAAGATATAGTTGACGTGGTATATGTTTTATTTAATTCACAATTGCCATACAGAACTGTATTCCGTCCCCGTCCAACTAGGACCTAATGGGGATATAAAGAAATGCAAGTCAAGATTTCGTCAGAAAATTTTAGTAGAGATGTACATAAATGCTTACCCTACAGAAACCAAGTTGTAACTGTATTTTATAACTGAAATTATGAAATACGTTTGTATTTCAGTTTCATTATGATATGTAATGTATATCAGTCCATAAGATAAAATATAAAAACCACGCCATCAATAGGCGTGAAATAAAACATTAGTATTGGTTTTGGGTCTTTCAAACCCTTTTTACTAAATGTAATAATTTCCTATGTGATGTATAAGTAAGCTATTGCACGAATTAGATAAATCCTTTGTGTTTCTAATTTCGCTCACCATGTGTTTTAAACTTATGTAATATTTTGCATATATTCATATCTTGCATCATACAAAAAATGCCAATTATCTGTTCATTTGCTAAAATTATTTTAAACTTTTCCATTAAAATAATATTTTGTTTGAAAGACTTAATGTAGATTAACGTTTTTGTATGTGACATTTTTCATTTGTTTCTTTTAGAGTGTTGAATTAAATGCCAAGGATTTTCCAGCAAGCTTGCATTGTATTGTTCAGGTGTCTTCAGTTAAATTCAAAGAGAACTTTGTCAAGGTCTTCGCAAATTGCAAAATTTGAGTTTGTAAATGCCCATTCACTCAAATTCTATTTTGTCAAAAGTTTTCACTTTTCCACAGAGAGAGTCATGGCTGAAAACAGGTAATATTTATTCTTTTTTTAATATATACATTATAGAGGACTTAATTCAAGTTAATTGAAACATAAATGATATCTTTAATTTGGTCTTAATGCAGATAGACTCTGGAATATTTAAATCTGATAGGTCAGTGGGGTAAATCCTATTTAGAACCATTTTAACAGGAGCTTGGACTTTGGGTAGTTGTGTCAAACAGCAATGTGACGTAGGCCTGTCTATTTCATTGCTGGCCACTCATGGCTCTTTGAAATCAACAAAATTTGTCTGGCTTTTTAGCTTAGACTAGCAATCTGTGTATATTTCACTTGAAAACAGCGTCATTTTTAACTTGTTTTGACCAAGAAAAAGACAGTTACACCCTACCGAAAATCCAAGGTCTTGTTAAAATGGCTCTATTATTACCTATTACCAATTTCTTCATATTTATTTTAGATATATCACAGGCTATGCCAAACTTGGAACTTCCAGTTGTAAAAAATGTAAACAAAAGATTGATAAAGGGGGACTAAGAATTGGAAAAGTGGTGTCAAACCCATTTTCTGATGAAGGCGGAGACATGAAACAGTGGTACCACCCACAGTGCATGTTCGAAACCCTAAAGAGAGCCAGAGCCACCACAAAGAAAATCGAGGAGCCAGACGATCTTGAAGGATTCACAGAGATTGAGCAATCTGATAAAGATTTGATCAATAAGTTAATCAAAGGTGAAGTAGTAGATTGATTTTAATGTGGGTAAATCTGAGATATTGAATTCACCATACCTAATATCAATACATTATACATGGATATATCATCCTGAGTTGGAAGTATCCAACATTTTTTTTTCATGTACTTTATTTTGATACATATATATCTCTAATTCTTAAAAAAAATCTTTGGATTTTGTTTCTCAGACTTATGGGATTTTGAAGTTTTGAAAGTAAATGTCATTGTATTATATGAACACGGAGGTTGGTTACAAGATCTTCTATTGTAGAATTTGGCACTCACTCTAGTACAAAGTCTCCAGGCTCTGCAAAGAAAAAGGCAATATCCACAGTACAGGCCTCTCTTCCTTTCTCCCCCACAAAGCAGAAGACAGACCCTGATGATGAAGGTGGATTGAAATTAATAGTACATGTATCTAAATATTATCCCAATATCTCCAAATTCACCAAAATTGTACCTTTTTATATTAGGAATTTTTGTCAGCATGCATAAAGTTTGAATCTAGTAGATTCTTCCAATTGAAAGGTTTTCTTTTAGGCTTTATCATTTGCAATAAATAGCCTATACTCTGTCATTATTTAATTAATTCCAGCCGGCCTATACTCTATCATTATTTAATTAATTCCAGCCGGTCCTTCAACAAGTGCCTTGGGAAGTGATGCTCCAGGTCACAGAGATGACTCATTCCGAGAGTTCCGACGCCTCTGTGCAGAAATTGCAGAGGAGAGTTCCTACCTGGCTAAAACTAAACTAGTCCAGGATTTCATTAACAAAGGCTCCTCAGGAGGTAAAATACATTTACTAGATACCTGAATAGAAAAATAATTTTCAAAATTTGATACCCAAAATGCCATTTGACCATTAGAAACAATGAAAATAATTTATGATACAATAATCATATTAAGTTTTCTATCATAATTGCATACAGCAAGGTGAAGCAAGCTGCAGATGTCAAATGCAGTTAAAAATGAAGAATCAAGATTTGACTTTGAAAGGAACAAAAAATAATCACAGAACAAAAATTTTTGTAAAGACTTTTACCATCTTGGCATTGTCATTGAATTTCATTAACTCACATTATATTATAGGATTGACTGTATAATTTTTTTTGTTCATCGAGAAATGAATCTAAAAACCGCATCACAAACTTTATGAAAGCCGAAGGCTTTCATAAAAAAGTTTGCGATGCGGTTTTTAGATTCATTTCTCGATGAGCAAAAAAAAATATACTGTCAATTAAATGCTTATAATTCAATTTTAAACACAAATAATGTTTAAGCTAAATAAATTGTAAATAACAAGAATCAACAAGAAACAAACAAGTACATGTTATTAACACGCGGAGTGATTTTATTTAGGACATGTTGATTTGAACATGTTGATTACTTTAGCTCCGGATGTACATTAACATTGATCGAAATGTTGTAAAAAACAGAATTGTTGATAAATGATTTGAATGATAATTTTGTATTTTGTTCTTTGAACATTGATTGCTGAAGCAGGTATGTGCTGGTCGTCTGGAACACCGCTGGGCCCTGCACCGCCATTGCTCGCTAACGCCAGATTGGAAAATGTTTTACCCATTGCGATTTTTTGGTTACCTGTGCATTTTCTGGCATAACTATGATAGTAATTCTTTTCTATGCCCGCTCATGAACATGATATGATGGAGTTCTACCCTGCCTCGCAAAGTGTCTCTGAGGCAGTATGCCGTGTACTATTGTTTACCTTTTGCATTCCGAGATATGTCGCACATAAATTTTGAAAATTGGTATTTTTTCACTGGTTTTTCTAAATAGCAGATATCCTCGTTGATATTATTAATCGCTTCTTTTGTGCAGTGATTAAACAAAGCAATTTTTAGCAGACGTTTATGTATATTTCATCTTGCCGAAAAAAAAAAATTAGAGTTATCCTTCTTTGTGGTGTTATCATTCTTGACATTATCTAGATTATATTTGCCTTTAATTAGAAGATTTAAGAAAATAGATTAAACAAGTTTACTCAATATATAAAATTATCAAATAATCATTATAAATAATTTGTTAAAATGTCAATTTTTTCAATTTTTGACAAAAAAAAAATAAAATTTACTAAGGCTTATGCAAATTTGATACACTACTTATTCATCTGTTTTGTTTTTGTACCGTATATATATTACTCGATAACCCTTTATTTTTGATGTGTAGCATTTCGGTTAGCGGTACCGGTGTGTGGAAAGAAATTCTTCAATCAAATATTCATTGGAAAATGAATGAAAAATTGGTCTACAGTGAGAGATGGGGGGAAAAACAATGAAAGGATGGAAAATTGAATTATTACTTCTTGAATATGTAAATAACAAATGAATATGAATGTTGTGCATTTTCCCTGAAAACATATATGTACACAGAACTACATGTACATGTATTTATGAATTGCTTTGAATATATCTTTCTGTATGACTTATTGCTCTTGTACATAATCATAAAAAAATAACGTTTTAATTGTTATCTATGAGCTTTGATAAAGGGAAGTAATTAACTAGGAACTCTAAACTTGTGTATCTGAAGTTTATGTTAGATACAGATTTGCAGTTTATTTTTTGTGTAGATGGGTTTAAAGGTGACACTTACCTGTGGATGAAGTGTCTGTTACCAGGAGTAGTGAAACAGGTGTACAACCTTAACAGTAAACAACTGGTTAAACTGTTCAGCCAGGTATGAAACTACATTTACCGTCTTGTGTATAATCAACACTCTTGTAATATAATTTAAGTGAAAAATCCTGAAAAAAAATATGTTACTTAGTATACACCTTACAATGACAAAGAAAATTTTGCTTCTACTGTTTTTTTTAAGTTTATTGCAAGGTAAGATTTTGACCCCTAGGCAAGTAGATGCTAGAGGATGATTACCCGGTAATATTTGGGAATATACATGAACTAAGTTTATACTGTAACCTGATGCATTCCTTTCATACATGTATAAAGGGATTGCCTTGCAATTACATTCTAATGTATTCTTATATATTATACATATGTCACTGGGTCAACAGGTGTGTGACTGTCAGTCAATATATCTGGTCTCAGTAACTCAGTGGTTAGAGTGCTGGCACGGTACGCTAGAGGCCCTGGGTTCGAATCCTGGTTGAGACTTGACTTTTCACCACCTGTTATATTTGGCGCCCAATGTTCAAAAGCCATGGTCATCCCCAAGGAACATGTTTCACAACATTTAATTCTACTCATAAATTCCAACAAGAATTTTACCAAGAGGGGTAATACATGTATGTCACCGGGTTAACAGATGTGTGACTGTCAGTCAATGTATCAGGTCTCAATAGATCAGTGGTTAGATGGTGGCACGGTACGCCAGAGGCCCTGGGTTCAAGTCCCAGTTTAGACTTGCCTTTTCACCACCTGTTACTAACACAGAAGAACGATACCAAGACTAGAGATTGAGAAAAATTTGTATTTGTAGGGTTTTTCATTTTCTAAGTGTCCTATTTTTCTGTTATTGTAGATATTTGGTACAAGTCAGGATGACATGGTTGCAGATTTGGACCAGGTATATACAGGCCATTTTATCATATAATTTTTAAAAGAAATTCAATAGAAAACAAATGCATTCTTGGATGTTAGAACAAACCATATTTTCTTAACAAAGTAATACATGTACAGTATCTTGGTATCATTAAATGATTTTTTTAGACAAATTGAGTATAAACAAATGAGGCATTGTATTGCATTTAACAAGGTATTGTTTTTAACTAGGACACAGCTTCAACAGCAGTTACTGTACTTAAATGTTTCAATTCCTTCTGTGTGTCATTTTGGACAGGGTGATGTCGCAGAGACCGTCAGATTGTACTTTGAAGAAAGCAAGCGTTTACCCCCACAAAAGAAGAGTTTACTCTCTTTGCAGCAGGTAGCATTAATTTATTGAGAGGCAGGTTTTACAAGTTTTAAAATATTGTCTCTCTTGTAAGTCTTTGGATCAACTGTATTACCATATCTGTGCTCCACTTAATACATGTACATGTACTTAATTAAGTCAGATCTTGAGAATGCCTTATTAAGGGAAAAAATCTCTTTCTTATAAAGAAATAGTAGTGCAGTTAAACACGGTTATAGCGAACACGCTTATAATGCATTGACGCTTACAGTGAAGTGAAATTCATTCCCCATGACTTTGTTACTGGAACATATTGTAAAATTGACGGATATAATGATTTACACTTATAACGAAACTAAATCGCCCGTCCCTAGCACTTCATTATAAGTGTGTTTTACTGTAACATGTTGTGAATGAATTTTTTGATTTATGAATTATTATTTTTTAATTATCTGTAGTGCGGCATAAATTATTGATGCTGTGATCTTGTTAGGTTGATGACTACCTCAATGAATTATCCAAAGTAACCAAGGAAGATGACCAACAAAGAATTCTCACTAAGGTTGCTAAGAGGTTAGTGTGTCAAGACTGCTCCAGTATACTGTACTTGTACACAAACAATGTAACATGTACCTAACATTTTTACAATTTTGAGTAATATAAAGTACCCTACTAAAGTAACACTACTCTAGACCACTTGAAGCTGCAAATAAGACCATGTCATTTTGCATTCAGGTGCACGGGGAATGATTTGAAGATGTTTGTGAGATTGATAAAGCATGACCTTAGAATAAACTCTGGAGCAAAGCATATGTAAGTATTTAAGTTTTTTAAAAAATTGTGTGATATACCAATGACATGTACAGCTATAAAAACAGTGAAAGAGCTAAGTAAAAAAAAATGAAAATAATTGAATAAGGTGGAAATTCTTAATTTTATTTTTTTTGTGTGATGTAAACGATACTGACTGTCCAGTCTGTATAGTTAGTGATTTTTACTTTAGTTGTTTTACTACCATTGTTATATGCTCGGTCTCTACAGATTGGATGCTCTGGATGACAATGCTTACGCTGCCTTCCAGGCGTCCAGGAACCTGAGGGATGTAGTGGATCGGGTGATGGAGAACAAGGGAGGAGTGCCGGGGATGAAGAAGAAGCTCAGTGTCAAAGCCTCCCTCATGACCCCCGTGCTTCCCATGCTGGTCAGTGAAGCCTGACCATACCATTTAAAGCATATACAATTAATTAATTTTCCATACATGATTAAAATCTAAACAAAAAATCTCAAGTTCTCAATTCACATACAAAATGTATGCTATTAATGTGCATGTCAATGTAAAGAAAGAAAGCTATGTGTGAAGTTTTGTTTTTTGTTGTGTTTCAGGCAGAGGCTTGTAGGTCAGTTGACCAAGCAATGAAGAAGTGTCCTAGTGGTTTCTATGCAGAGATAAAGTACGATGGAGAGAGAGTACAACTTCATAAAAAGGGGCACAACTTTCAGTATTTCAGCAGAAGTCTGAAGCCAGTTTTACCCCACAAAGTAAGTTGCCTTTTTCTATAGATGCATTTTCTTAAATAGCTCATGTACATGTATAATATTCTGTAAATTCCTAATTAAACGTGAGGAATTAATGTCTGCGTAAAATCACGAGAAGCACAACTCTCGGATTTTATAATCTCACTTTTATTTTTCAGACAGATGTAAATTATTTGGAATTATGATAAAAATTTGGCATTCACGATTTTACATTCTCGCAATTTGATGCAAAACCGTTGAATCGCGGAATTAAATACTCGCCTAAAATAAGGAATCTACAGTAATTTTGCATGGATGTTATCATGATTGAGTTTACATTTTATTTAAAAAAAATGTTTGAAGGTCCAGCATTTTAAGGAGTTTATCCCTAAGGCCTTCCCCACTGGTGATGATCTCATTCTGGATGCAGAGGTTTTATTGGTGGACAACAAGACCAGCAAACCACTCCCATTTGGAACACTAGGAGTTCACAAGGTCAGATTCTTCTTCTCGGGCTTTCTATTTTTAGGTCACCTGAGTAAACTCAGGTGACCTATTGCTATCTGTTTTCGTCCGTCGTCATGCGTTAACAATTTACATTTTTAACTTCTTCTTAAAAAATACAAGGCCAATTGTTCCCATTTTTGGTGTGAAGCATCTCTATGGTAAGAGGAATGTAAATTGTGAAATTGGTGGCTCTACCACCCTCAGGGTGCCACAGGTGGGGCCAAATATGCAAATATGATGTCCATGAAGCCCTCTACCAAAATTGTGAAATTCATGGCCCCTGGGTCAGGGGATCAGGCTCTAGGGTGGGGCCAATATGGTCATATAGTAAAAATATATTAAATCTTAGAAAATCTTCTTCTCTACTCCCATAGATATTTGTTAAAATCTAAATACATGGTTATGATGTCCATGAAGCCCTTTACCAAAATTGTGAAATTTATGGTCTCTGGGTCAGGGATTTCAGGTACTAGGATGGGGCCAATATGGCCATATAGTAAAAATGTATTAAATCTTAGAAAATCTTCTTATCTACTCCCATATATATTTGTTAAAAACTAAATGCATTGATATGATGTCCATGAAGCCCTCTACCAAAATTGTGAAATTCATGGCCCCTGGGTCAGGGGTTCAGGCTCTAGGGTGGGACCAATATGGTCATATAGTAAAAATGTATTAAATCTTAGAAAATCTTCTTCTCTACTCCCATAAATATTTGTTAAAAACTAAATGCATGGTTATGATGTCCATGAAGCCCTCTACCAAAATTGTGAAATTTATGGTCTCTGGGTCAGGGGTTCAGGCTCTAGGGTGGGACCAATATGGCCATATAGTAAAAATGTATTAAATCTTAGAAAATCTTCTTCTCTACTCCCATATATATTTGTGAAAAACTAAAGGCCTGGATATGATATAAATGAAGTCTTCTACCTAAATTGTAAAATTTATGACCCCTGGGACAGGTGTTTAGACACTAGGGTGGGGCCAATATAGCCATATAGTAAAAATGTATTAAATCTTAGAAAATCTTCTTCTCTACTCCTGTATATATTTGTGAAAAACTAAAGGCATGGATATGATGTCCTTATGTTAAGTGGCATCAAATAGTATGTAGGTCATGGGCCCCGGGGGTGGTCCTGTCCCACCTCAAACAGGAAGTGCCAGAATATCTTGAAAACAGTTAATAACCCTACCCCTAAACCATATATATTCTTGTTCCCTGTGTTAAGGGCCATCAAATGGTATGTAGGTCATGGGCCCCGGGGGTGGTCCTGTCCCACCTCAAACTGGAAGTGCACTAATATCTTGAAAACGGTTAATATCCCCACCCCTAAACCATATATAATCTTGTTCCTTGTGTCAGGAGGCATCAAATGGTATGTAGGTCATGGGCCCCGGGGATGGTCCTGACCCCCCTCAAACAGGAAGTGCACAAATAACTTGAAAACGGTTGAGATCCCCACCCCTAAACCATATATATTCTTGTTCCTTGTGTCAGGGGGCATCATATGGTATGTAGGTCATGGGCCCTGGGGGTGGTCCTGACCCCCCTCAAACAGGTAGTGCCCAAATATCTTGAAAACGGTTAATATCCCCACCCCTAAACCATATATATTCTTGTTCCTTGGGTCATGTTAGTTTGCTTCTTCCTAATGGAGTTATCTTCCTTTGCTTGTTCATATTTAGTAATTAATCATTAAATATAATGTAATTATAAAGAAGTTGTATGATCAAAAGAGTTATGCAAGGATTTTTTATCATTTGAAACAAAAACAGTTTTTGAACTTTCAAAATAAACAAATAGACTTGTTAATAGTAAAGTAATAATTTGCTAACTAAAATCACTGATATAAAGGTATAATGATTTTGGTATATATGCCAGATGGTGATTCTCAACGAATGTTAAATATTTAAAAACTGGAACAGGAGAAGTGAGTAACTCATGATGGCTTTTATCGATAAAGTTGGGGTTTTTTTTCGTTTGTTTAAATACCCACAGGGAGAGTTTCTGTCTGCCCCGGGGGGATGGAAGGTTGTTTTAAATAAAACATGAATAATAGCCACCTTGTTATTATTATTAAATTATTTTCTATCAGAGTCTTGCACCTTTTCAATATCAGGTCATGCACTCTTTTATGATCTTTTAAGTTTTTCGCTAAAATTATAGGTTTAATAGTCCTTTTTGAAAGATTTCAGGTAGGGAGGTGGTCATCATTACAAATTTTTCTATTCCAGAATAAAACTTAATTAAATGCATATATGAGACTCCTTGACAAGTTTGTGTATTGGTTATGCTACTCAGGTGACCGTTAAGGCCTATTGGCCTCTTGTTGGATTTGGAGGGGTGTATGAACATGAAATTATTTTTCTAAACTTTTTTTATGTACTGGTGTCATATAATATTTTGATACCGCGAAATATTGAACCCGGGTTCAATATATTATGCGATATTATGAACCCGGGTTCAATATATCGCTGCGAAATATTGAACCCCCCTATAAAATATTGAACCCCGGGTTCAATATATTATGGCTGCGATATTTTGAACCCCCCTCTAATTTTCAATGCTATTGGAGAGAGGGTTCAATATATTATGGCTGCGATATTTTGAACCCCCCTTTCCTATTTCAAATTCCCATTGGAGAGGGGGTTCAAAATATTATGGCCGCTATATTTTGAACCCCCCTCTAATTTACATTGCTTTTGGAGAGGGGGTTCAAAATATTATGGTCACGATATTTTGAACCCCCCTCTTATTTTCATTGCTATTGGATAGGGGGTTCAAAATATTATGGCTGCGATATATTGAACCCCCCTCCAATTTCAAATTCCCATTGGAGAGGGGGTTCAAAATATTATGGCCGCGATATTTTAAACCCCCCTCTTATTTTCATTGCTATTGGATAGGGGGTTCAAAATATTATGGCTGCGATATATTGAACCACCCTCAAATTTCAAATTCCCATTGAAGAGGGGGTTCAAAATATTATGGCTGCAATATTTTGAACCCCTCCTCTAATTTTCAATGCTATTGGAGAGGGGGTTCAATATATTATGGCTGCGAAATTGGGGGGGGGTTCAAAATATCGCGGCCATAATATTTTGAACCCCCTCTCCAATGGCAATGAAAATTAGAGTGGGGTTCAAAATATCGTGGCCATAATATTTTGAACCCCCTCCCTAAAGGGAATTGGAAATAGGTTGGGGGTTCAATATATCGCGGCCATAATATTTTGAACCCCCTCTCCAATGGCAATGAAAATTGGAGTGGGGTTAAAAATATCGCGGCCATTATATTTTGAACCCCCTCTCCAATGAGAATTGGAAATTTGAGGGGGGTTCAATATATCGCAGCCATAATATTTTGAACCCCCTCTCCAATGGCAATGAAAATTAGAGGGGGGTTCAAAATATCGCGGCCATAATATTTTGAACCCGGGGTTCCATATTTTATGGGGGGGTTCAAGATATTATATGACACCGGTACATGTATTAATGATGTTTTTATTATATTTTAGAAAGCTGCATTTCAAGATGCTAATGTCTGCCTGTTTGTGTTTGATTGTCTTCATTTAAATGGAGAAAATATTATGCACAAGTAAGTCAAGCCTTCATCACTGCTGGTAACTCTTGTACATTGTATTGACAATGGCGGAAAATAATGCAAATTGTATAGCTAAAAATGAGTGCATTATGCTGAGAGGAAAATCTCTATGACCTTTTCTGTATTTCAGACCTATAAAAGAAAGAAAGAAGATTCTGGAAACAGAGATGAAAGAAATTCCAAACAGAGTCATGCTTTCTGAGGCCCAGCTCATTAATGTAAGAAAACAGTTTTTTAGTTCAAACTTGAAAGATTTCAACCTTAATTTAGATCAGCGTAATATTAAAGACAACAATAAAGTCTGGTGATATATAAATTTCACACACATATCAATTTTGTTTGTTGATGCACATTTCTATTTTTTGATGCAATGTATAAAGATTGGTTCATGTATATTTTTTCTTCAAGGACCCTGATGATCTTCAAACATTGATGACAAAAGTATTTAAGGAGGGCCTCGAGGGGCTTGTCTTAAAGGACCTTAATGTAAGTCTGTTGATTATAAAACTTAGAAGAAGTGTTCTTACTGTCAAATCAACTTATCCCAATAACGTGTACTGTTGTTTTCAACTTAAAGCATTAATTAGTACAATACGATATAAATCATAATGGCTTTGCTATCCGAGTACTTAAAAAATATTACTGTATTTTGTTTGAGAGTTATATCTTCTTTGTGCTTCCAATTAAAAACATGTATCAAACTCTTCTTTAAAGAAAAAAAATCAAACTCATTGTAGAGTAAATATGAGCCAGGAAAACGTCACTGGCTGAAGATTAAGAAGGACTACCTGGAGCAGGGGACAATGGCCGACTCAGCTGATCTTGTGGTGCTGGGGGCATACTTTGGTACAGGAAATAAAGGTACACCTCTTCACCTGTGTATCCAAATACAGTAAATACCTCATATAAGGAACTCTTATGTAAGGAAATTACCTACCTAAGTTGTATACCTTTCAACATCCCTGATGAATATGAAGAGAAGTACATGTATTTAGATTTGTTTATTTGCTTTGAAAATGACAAAAGAACAGTAAAATATCTGAAAACTCTTGCCCTAGAACCTGATACCTTATGTTAATTTGATATCTGTTTGTGTTCAGGTGGTATCATGTCCATCTTTCTGTTGGGTGTCTATGACCCCAGCAGCAGTAAGTGGTGTACAGTAACCAAGTGTCACAGTGGTCTGGATGACAAGACACTGGAGGAGCTTCAGACATCGTTGGACATGGTCAAAATTAGCAAGAATGCTGACAAGGTGAGGGTCAAGTCACTGGCTTATACTTCGTCCCATCTAGATTACTAGGAGCAACTCATTTTTTCTCCATGAAGAAAATAATAAGGCGTTGCTTGTGTAGATTAAGTTCAACGGCTCTTCTTGTCATGTTGAATAATTCGTACATTCTTTTTTTTTTTTTTTTTATGATAAGTACTAAGTTCTGGAATTTTCTTTTTACTGTTTTTCAATGATGAATATGCTTAGCTTTCTTTGAAAACAAAATAAAGTTTGATTTTATCTGTGAATCTGATCATATATCACTGTATAATGGAATTGGATTAATCATTCTTGGCATTATTCCTGATTGATTACTTACATGTTCTTTATTTGGTATTTACAGGTACCAAGTTGGCTGAATGTGAAAAAGCAAGTTGTGCCAGACTTTGTGACAAGAGACCCCAAGAAGTCGCCAGTCTGGGAGATTTCTGGGGCAGAGTTTAGCAAGGCTGATATACACACCGCAGATGGAATTTCCATAAGGTTTCCCCGAATCACAAAGTTCAGGGATGACAAGAATTGGGAGAATGCAACAGATTTGCCCAGACTCAGAGTAAGTCATAACTCTTAATGGCTAACATAAGTAGATATCAGATGAAAAAGAATCATATTATAAGCTATGTGTGGTTTTGTGTAGTTTTAAAGCTTTTGGCTTTAGGTTTATGTTTGTTCAGTCATTACACCAAAAATCTTTAGTTAAAAACTACTTTTGTTTCTCTTAACACTTGGTAGGTAATTCTTAGACAGATTATTCTCTGTGCATGTACTGTACAATAGATGTATCTGCATGGTCTCAGTCCACCCTGACAGCTGTAATCAAATACCAATTTTGTATAGTAGTAAATATGCAATAGATAAGCAGGAGTCCCTGTATATTTTTTAACTAAAACTAGATGTACAATGTACCCACCAGCAGCAAAATTGATGATATGCTTAAAAAATGATGAAATGATCAACTTGGGATCAACACTTATCGGTAGATTTTGAAACATTACTGGTCTGTCAAAGATGATTTAAGTTCTTCGAAATGTAAGCTAACCACTTTAGATATTGTTTTGCAGACCCTCTTCAAGAAATCAAAGGAAACCACAGACCTCATTCCAAGCTCCAGTAAAGGAACCCCAAAAAAGAAACCCTTGAAGGATGATGATGATGATGAAGACAATGGTAACAACAATGAGGGGGATGACAGTGGGACGGACATTAACAGTGATGATGACACGGAGAAATCTCCCATGAAAACCACCCCGGCAAAAAACAGTGTCACACCCTCAAAAACCACACCCTTGAAAGCTACACCAACAAAAAATGGGGTAAAGAGGAAACATAGTGACACAGGAAATGGGGAGATAACTCCATCCAAAAAGGTGATTCTATGGGGGATAGGAATTAATTTTTATACCTTCCGAGTGGAAATCACATCAAGTTCATTTTTGAAGAGACAATCTTATAAAGTTTTGTCTTGGCAATGTAATCACCTTTACAGACCATTCAATATAGTGCATGAAATAATGGCTGGTCCATATTTTCGTTCACAGTCAAAACCAATGTGCAAGTATGGAGCAGAATGCTACCAGACCAACACCACACATCTGGAACAGTTTGACCATCCTCCTAAGGTCTGAACAAATCCCAACATTATTTACATACATGTAAATCTATTGATGTAGAAGTAATTAGTTACCCTGATATATTAAAGAATGATTAACTTGTACATTATGCGCTACCCTTTGTACTGCAGTAATCAATTTTTAAATGTACCGTAGACATTGCAAGTTGGGTGTTGAAAACCAAATCACTAACTTCTTGCTATTGTCACATTGTTTGTAAAGCCAAAGTTATTTTTTTATTTTATTAGACGTTTATGCATACAGAATAATGTATTACCAGCTGAGTAGGAAACTTGCTATAAACACTTTATTAATTTGATACATTTCCCTTTATTTAGACTCTTCCAAATGTATTCAGAGGTTGCAAAATATTCCTGCCAACGGACACCAAAATGTACAGGATGCTTAGAAGATACATCATTGGGTATGTTTGCTGATTCCTTATTTTTAATATTAAGTACCTGGTAGATTGCACATTAACATTGTAGATTTAGATGAGTTCATTTCAAGTTCTTAATTAATTCTATGTTTATGTACATATATTATAAAAACTACCATCAATTATTCAACAGTTTATGATTGTATATTTACATTTGCAAGCCTTTGGGCTTCACAGGATTTGATCATGTGACCAACTATGGTCATATCCCGGTAAACTTTTTAACTTTCTTTTTAACGAGGCTGGGGGGTGGCTGCCATTTTAAAGCTTTTTTATCTCTACACAAAAAAGATTTTCACTTTTATGTTTTATAACTCACATTGTACTGAATTTGTCTTTTGAAAAAAATGGATATGATGGTATTGAAACATTATTTAAAGAGTCAATTGATGGTAAAGCAATGGTTACAAGATGCAAAAAATTAATTTTGGTTGTTTTTCAGCATTTTCTAACTTTTCAAAGGGAGGTAACTTGTAAAACTCCAAATATTTTGTTTAAATATTTTCCTTTAATTTTTTTTCTTTTTTAAATTTCACCTTGAAATTTTTTTTAATGCTCAATCTTTATTACACATGTATTGATTATTATTTTGTAAAAATTTGGAAATTTGTGGCGACTTTTTTTTTTTGTTTTACATATTTGCATTTTAGTGACATATATATTTTTGGTAAAATTGTGATATTTTACTTTATAACAAACAATGTTAAGTTTTTATTATTGTGTTAAATTTTTGTGATGTTATTGGTATGTTTTTTGCCTTTATTTATATTTCATATATTTTTTTCATAATTTTTTTTTACATAACGTACAATTTCTTCAGATGCAATACATGATAAAATTAACGATGATTGTGATGTGATCTTTCACATTAAAATGTAAATTAAGATTATGTGAAGCATTTCTGCAAATTTTGTAAATTTTGGAGAAATTTTTTTTTTGACCCCCCAGTCTCCTTAATTCTTCATTGAAAAACTGTAAGCATTTAATTCAGTAATATTCATACCTGTATTTTAGGGCCTTTTTTTACTGAATTTTTTCCACTAATTCCAGTGCATACTAGTATCATGAATAAACTTGTAGAAGCTAATTTATGTACATGTACAGTAAACCACACAATACATGTATGAAATACTGATAACATATTATTACCTCAGCCACTTTGTCGAATTATGCATGAAGGCTTGTCATAGATGTATGACAGACAATGTATACATCATGTAAAATACTGTCTTCATGTTTCTAGTTGGGATGGTGAATTGGTTCCTGAGTATGATAAGGCTTCAGCAACCCATGTGATATTGGACAAAGACCACAAAGTATGATTGTTGTTTTTTATTCTTTATTCAACTTTTATACCAGTAATTGATGTATCATTCAACCAGACATTTACTTTGAAGTAATTTTTATGAGATTGAAATCTTTAACCTGCATCAAAAAATATTATCGATAAAAGCTCATGCTTTGGTAATGTTTCCAAAATTTCAGTTTTTAGCTCACCTGAGCTGAAAGCTCAAGTGAGCTTTTCTGATCACTTTTTGTCCGGCGTCAGTCTGTCTGTCCGTCTGTCAGTCCGTCTGTCTGTCTGTCCGTCCGTAAACTTTTTACATTTTCGACTTCTTCTCAAGAACCACTGGGCCAATTTCAACCAAACTTGGCACAAAGCATCCTTAGGTAAAGGGGATATAAGTTTGTTAAAATGAAGGGCCACGCCCTCTTTCAAGGGGAGATAATAAAAAATCATTGAAAATTTGTTGGAATTTTTCAAAAATCTTCTTCTCAAAAACCATTCGGCCAGAAAAGCTGAAACTTGTGTGGAAGCATCCTCAGGTAGTGTAGATTCAAGATTGTTCAAATCATGTTCCCCGGGGGTAGGGTGGGGCCACAATGGGGGGTAGAATTTTTACATAGGAATATATAGAGTAAATCTTTAAAAATCTTCTTCTCTGAAACTGATCAGCCAGGAAAGCTGAAACTTGTGTGGAAGCATCCTCAGGTAGTGTAGATTCAAGTTTGTTCAAATCATGATCCCTATGGGTAGGGTCACAATGGAGGTCAAATTTTTACATAGGAATATATAGAGTAAATCTTTAAAAATCTTCTTCTCTGAAACTGATCGTGCAGAAAAGCTGTAACTTGTGTGGAAGCATCCTCAGGTAGTGTAAATTCAAGTTTGTTCAAATCATGATCCCCATGGGTAGGGTGGGGCCACAATGGGGGTCAAATTTTTACATAGGAATATATAGAGAAAATCTTTAAAAATCTTCTCAGAAACCGATCGTGCAGAAAAGCTGTAACTTGTGTGGAAGCATCCTCAGGTAGTGTAGATTCAAGTTTGTTTAAATCATGATCCCTGGGGGTAGGGTGGGGCTACAATGGGGTGGGGGGCGAGTTTTTATATAGGAATATATAAGGAAAAATCTTTAAAACTCTTCATCTCAGAAACTGATTGGCCAGAAATGTTATTACTTGCGTGGAAGCATCCTCAGGTAGTGTAGATTCAAGTTTGTTCAAATCATGATCCCCAGGGGTAGGATGGGGCCACAAAGGGGGGTCGAATTTTTACATAGGAATATAAAGTGAAAAATCTTTAAAAATCTTCTTCTCAGAAACCGATCGGCCAGAAAAGCTGTAACTTGTGTGAAAGCATCCTCGGTTAGGGTAGATTCAAGTTTGATAAAACTATGATCCTTATGGGTGGGGCGTCAGTTAGAGGGGGGGGGGTTTGAATTTTCACATTTGAATATATAGAGAAAAATCTTTAAAAATCTTCTTCTCAAAAACCGATCATGCAGAAAAGCTGCAACTTGTGTGGAAGCATCCTCAGGTAGAGAAGATTAAAATTTGTTCAAATCATGATCCCAGGGGGTAGGGTGGGGCCACAATTGGGGGGGGGGGGTGACAAATTTTTACATAGGAATATATAGGGAAAAATCTTTAAAAATCATCTTCTAACACAAATTGTCTAGAAAAGCTTCAGTCAGTTCAGATAATGTAGATTAAAATTTGTCAAAATCATATTCTTCAGGAGTAGGGTTGGGCCACATGCGGGGGGGGGGGGGGGGGGGGATTCCAATTTTACAAAGGAAAACATTTAAATTATTCACAAAAACTCAAATGTTATTATATATGGTTTTACTTATATGCAAACATTTTGACATATTGTTAATTCTTTAAAATTGTTTAGACTCTGGCCCCTGGACAATTCTTGGACCTCACAAGGGGTTCAAAATTTGATGTAGGTTTATAATCCATATATAAATAGTTGTTTAAGTCTGATCATTTTCTTGAGAACTGCAATGCTCAATATGTGATATGACTGTAAAACCACCCTGTTACAAAGGGGCTCAATGATAAACATAAGAATATGCAGGGGAATTTTTTTTTTTAATACAGAATCTATTAAACGACATTGTTCAGATATTTTGTATATGACTCCATAAAGCTGATTTTATTATGTTTATCGTTGCTCAGGTGAGCGATGTGGCCCATGGGCCTCTTGTTTATATATACCGGTAAAAAGTATGAGGTTTGACATGTTACATATTATTTTCTGTTTCAGGGTGACATAGTTAAGTGCGCTGGAGTGTGTTTAACCTTAGACTGGATTAAGATGTGTATAAAGAAGAAAATGTTGGTCAGGACTGACCCCTATAAAGTGGGTGATGACGACGAGTGACCTGTTGTTGTGTGAACTACATGTAACATGAGTGTCAAATTTCACTCCATTAGCATTTCTATGTCACTGTTTTGGTGATTTTGTTAGGAAATTACACTAGGATAGATTTCAGTAAGTTTCTAATACATGTAGAAGGAATTAAAAAGATTGTTGAACACTTTTTGGATAAATTTAGATCTGTATTTTGATTAATGTGTTAACACTCAATATAGTAGAAAATTTTCCTGTAGAGGTAATTGTAAGTGTAAGAAAATATCTGATTGAATGTCAATATCTGGTAAAGTGATATCTAATGAGAGATCAATGTCTGATTACAGTTTGATATTTTGTAAATGTTTAATATCTGGCAAGAACTTAATGTCTAACAAAGCTGACATCAGATGATAGCTTTCTGTTAATAGATACATCTATTTACATTAATATTCAAGTTCAAGTCAATATCTGAGAATAGGTCAGTATTGGATAAAAGTTCATCCCAAATATCTGACAACTGATTGATATATGATAAGTAGAAGATATCTGATGACAGGACATTGTCTTGATAAAGGTCAGTTGTGAACATAGATTGGGGCTTTAGGTCAGAATATCTGAAAATAGGTCATATATACTAATATCTGATAACAAGTTGATATCAAATCATGAATCAGTCAACACTAGATAGCAGATCAATACTAAGAAATACATGTACAGGTAGATACAATGATACCAGGGTGGTATATAAGAAGAGGTCAGCTACAGAATTACGGTAATCGAAAGTCCACAACTTTGTTGTAAAGATTTCAGAAAGGCAGCTCTTGTTGTATTTGTGTGTACACTTTGTTGTGATAAAATAAATATTAGAATATATAACTGTCTTATTTTATTTTTTTTCACACATCATCTGATGAGTTGTCTGATTGGTCAATTAAGGAGGCTGGGTGGTCAACAAATTAACCCTCAGATCCACCTTAAATAAAGCACTAGTTTTGTTCACCCAATGTTTTGTCCATTGTAGATTAATTTATTAGTTAACTTTAATGTTTAACTTTTGCATGCTTTGTTTAATGTTTTGTTTTATGTAACTAACTCATATTCATGGCTGAATGCCGACATGGTAATTGTCAATAAATGAATTGAAATTAAAGTGAAAAAGGGGTTATTTAGCTAAAAACAATTATTTAGTAAAGAAAATTTCCATATGTTTTCACTTTAAAATTTGAATGTTTTATCTTTATAGCTCTAATATTAAAAGTTAAGATTTTATATTTTAGTCTTATTAATCTGGCATATTTTCTGTTGGTTGTACCTCACGAATTGCAAAAATATTGAAAAATGCTTAAAAACGATAAAAGACACTATATCTCAAAATTTTGATCATTGACCTCATATAAGTTTTATGCCAACAGAATAATGTCAAAATAAGTAGTTCAATACTATAAATGTTTTTGTATTATCATCATTCAATTTTTTAGCTCACCGAGACGAAGTCGGGGGGAGCTTATGCTATACCCTCGGCGTCGGCGTCGGCGGACCTGGTTAAAGTTTTTGTTGCAGGTCCTGTATCTAAGTTATTACTAGTCCTATCTTCACCAAACTTGCATGGATGATGCATCTTGACCTACTTATGGACTTGAAAGACTTGGATGCTGAATCAGGGCCATGAGTTTCAGATGCTGGAGGAGGTTAAGGTTTTTGGAGCAGGTTAAAGTTTTTGGTGCAGGTGCCCTTTGATAGCAATTTCTAAATTACTACTGGTCCTAACTTTACCAAACTTGCATGGATGGTGCATCTTATGATACTGATGCACCAGACATGCTTTAATGCTGAATCTGAGCCATAGGTTTCAGATGCTGGATGAGGTTAAGGTTTTTAGAGCTGGTTAAAGTTTTTGGAGCAGGTACCCTTTGATGATTATATCTTAGTTATTACTGGTCCTAACTTCACTAAACTTGCATATATGGTGTGTCTTATGATACTGATGCCTCTGACAGGCAGGAATGCTGAATCTGAGCCATAGGTTTCGGATGCTGGATGAGGTTAAGGTTTTTGGAGCTGGTTAAAGTTTTTGAAGCAGGTGCCCTTTAATGATTATATCTTAGTTATTACTGGTCCTAACTTCACCAAACTTACATGGATGGTGCATCTTATAATACTGATGCACCTGACAGGCATGAATGCTGAATCTGAGCCATTGGTTTCGGATGCTGAAGGAGGTTAAGGTTTTAAGAGCTTGTTAAAGTTTTTGGAGCAGGTGCCCTCTGATGATTATAATTATCTTAGTTATTACTGGTCCTGACTTCATAAAACTTGCATGGATGATGCGTCTTATGATACTGATGCACCTGACAGGCTTGAATGCTGAATCTAAGCCATAGGTTTCGGATGCTGGATTAGGTCAAGTTTTTTGGAACAGGTCACATGTTTAATAAATATTAGTACTATTTCAAACTTGCATAGTTGATTGAACTATAATATAAATGAATTGCAGAGGTAGCTTCAGATGCAGAGCCTGATGCTAAAAAATATATCTTAGTTATTACTGGTCCTAACTCTACTAAACTTGCATGGATGGTGCGTCTTATGATACTGATGCACCTGACAGGCATGAATGCTGAATTTGACCCATAGGTTTTGGATGCTGGAGGGAGGTTAAGGTTTTAAGAGCTGGTGTTTTTGGAGCAGGTGCTCTCTTATGATTATATCTTAGTTATTACTGGTCCTAACTTCACCAAACTTGCATGGATGATGCATCTTATGATACTGATGCACCTGGTAGGCTTGAATGCTGAATCTGAGCCGTAGGTTTCGGATGCTGGATGAGATTTGTTTTTTGGAACAGGTCATATATTTTATAGATATAGCTTGCATAGTTGATTTAACTATAATATTAATAATGAACTGCAGAGGTAGCTTCAGATGCAGATCTCCATTATCAAGGATGCTAAAAAAATTCTCCTATCTCAAACCTGCTTGATAGATGTGTTCGTTGTTAAATGATATAATATGATTTCTATGATATAGTATTGTATGATATGATACACTATTGTTTTATATGATACAATATTATATCATATATTATTTTGTAAAAAGTTATATGATACGATATGATATTGTATCAATTTTTTGTACATTATGATATGATATTGTATCATGATATTGTTATGTATAGTATTGTTTATTATGATACAATATTGTATAATATGATATTGTATTATATACTATTTTATCACATGCTATTGTTTCATATGATATTGCAACATATAATATTGTATCATATGATATTGTATAATATATATCTTATCATATGATACGATATTGTATAATTATATGATATTGGTTTATATAATATATTATTATATCGCATGAAAATGTATAATATGATATTGTTTAATGTGATATTGTATCATATAATACAATATAGTATAATATGATATTGTATGATATAATATAGTATTATATCACATGATATTGTATCAATGGATATGATACAATGTTGTATCTAATTTTATTGTATCAAATGATACAATATCCTATTATGTATCAAATATGATACAATATCATACAATACAATATCATACTATAATATTATACAATATAATATCATATATTACAATATTTTGATGTATTATGTGATATGATATTGTATCATATATTATTATATTGTATCATATAATATCAATATCATAATATATTATGATATTGTATTATGTGATCAAATACAATAATGTATAACAAGATACAATGTCATATCATATGTTTTAATATCATATTTCATCATTATTTATTACAGTATTTTATTGTATTATATGATATATATTGTAGGTATCATAGGATGCAATATCGTATTTTATATTTATTGTATTGATAATCATTGTATCATATAATACCCTATGAAATGAACATATAATTATTATACATTTTTTTAACATATGATATAGTTATACGATATTGTGTCAAAACAGTATCCATGTATATCCAAGATCATTATTGACTATGATTTTCAAATAATATGATAAAGGTGGTCTCATAAAGGTGATTCCTCATAAAGGTGATGCCTCGTCTCGGTGAGCTTTGTAATCTGTGATTACCTATGTTTGTAAAATTGGATTAAAAATGGGTAGGGATTTGAAAAATGATAGAGGAAATTCGAACTAGAATATTTTTTAAAATTGTTGCTGAAATCTTAATGCTTTGTATCAATTTAGTGCATATATTCATATTAAACTGTATTTCATTTTTTAAAGTGTTTTATTATTTGTAATATTTTTACAATTAAGAAAATATCAATCGTAGTGTAAAATTTTATGAGATTTTTCATGATTTTTCAAAAAATATTTAATGGCCATTAACTCAAAAAGTAGGTCATTGACCTACTTTTTTGAAAGTGAAAAATAACACTACAATCATAGGTCTATAACATACAGTAGATGGTTTTTCATTATCATCAGTGGATTTTTTTTTTCATTCTGAGTAAAATCATCCTTAAGGCTGTCAAAAATTCCGTTCAGACAAAAAATACGGGAAATGTGCATTATGACATCACAGTATATTACAAACCTCGAAAGTACTTATTAATTTATTAATTAGCAAAATTAATTTATACTGATCTTTTAATTAATAACAAATGTTATCATACTTACAATTTCGATGTCCGTTATATCGTACACACTGAAAATAAGCGAGATGTCGTTCTCACTGTACTACAAAATATGGCGTCATATGCTTCAAAATGACGCATTAAGTTAAGTCATTGAAGGCTATCATGCAGTTTTTTAGCGAAGAAAAAATAAATGTCACAGATTAACGGAAAATTATAAATGAATATTGTGTTTAACATTATTATTAGTAGAATGCTACCTATGAAGTCTTATTTTCATTTTGTTATAATTATGCATCGTATTTATAAAGAGGCAACCTCGATTTTGTGTAAAATATCGTATATCTTTAAAAAGCTTGGTACGTAAATAAATCAATTAATTGCAAGGGCATACACTTACCTGATCATGACAAACTTTTACATGTGAATTTAAAATATGCTATGTAATTTAAAAACTTCTAAGATCCTTGTAAAATCTTACAAATTAATTATTTTTTTAATGAAATTAACACTGTGACCTTCAAAATTATTCAACATATGCATTATACATGTAAATTACGGTTTCTACTAACATATAATCTTATCTTAAAAAGTTCGCATCATTTTTCAAAATCTACGATATAACATCAAATTATTTTATAATTCAGTTGTGAATTTTGACATGCTTGCAATATTGAGTTTTTTAAATGACCTCAAAACCACAAATACATCCGCTTGTCATCCGCTTGTACCATGCGACTGCCATATCACGTGACCACTATGAACATACAAAAATGTACTGTGTTATATATATATATATATATATATATATATATATATATATATATATATATATATATATATATATATATATTTCAGAAATATGTTGCATTTGAGCGACATGCAGTTATCGATTTTAAAAAGGACATGCCAGTTTAACTAATCTATACGTGTTTTCATCACAAAAATTCGCCGATATTTTTATTGGCCGCCTTAACTGTACTGCACAGTCCTCCTATTTTGTACTGTTTATGGTTGACCATAAAATAAGCCAACGTTTTATCAATTTTATAGGGGTTTCCTTTTCATAGTTTATAACAGTATCATTCGGCAAACCTCGGCCGATTCCGTAACCTACATCAAACGATTGATGACATACGAATCGGCCGAGGTGTGCCGAATGTAACAGTATTTATTTTTTAACAATCTGTAATGGCTATCACAAGTACAGTAGTACATTCAAATGTATTGGTGTCTTATTAAGCAAGGGCTACCGTTTTCTAAATCTATTTTTAGAGCGACCATATTCACTAGCAACAGGTACACCTGTGATATTCTATCGTTAGCCTCCATCAAATTTTCCGGGCCTACTCCTTTTATCTGTCCACAACAATCAAATGTCTCGGCCTATGTATTGGATTATTCTTGGTTTAAGTTTACTTATTTTTCGTAAGTACGATCATTTGTTTTCTATATTGCAGATATTTGATTCCAGTCTATTGAATTTTGTGCTGATTTTAAAGATTTCGCTTGTAAATGAATTTACAAGTGCGTTCAAAATATTAAAGAATTCATTTAAACCCCTGTCACATCGGAGGCGTGTTCAACAGAGCGAGTGCTCGCGAGCGCTCGCCAAAATTTGTATTGCGGGTATAGGAAATTTTGGCGAGCGCTCGCAAGCACTCGCTCTGTTGAACACGCCTCCGGGCTGCATCCTCAAGGCGATCCTGCTGTGTCCTAAAAAATGTAAAATGCTCCGGTGTACGTAGTACTTTATACAGCTAATATTACTAGTAAACGGTTATATTTTGCAAAACCGTCTACTAAGATTTTTATCTTGTCACTAGTTACCTTATTTCATTAAAAAAAACCTATAACAATGGTTTTTTTTTTTATCATTTATTCACTATACTCTCTACCGAGTTTTTGCTTCCACCACTTTTCGCTTGATATTTCGATAATAATAATTACCTTTATGCTCAAACTACGTTCATCCATTAATATGAAAAATGTCCAGATTATCTGTTTTGAAACACCCCTCTACCGCTTCAGGTTTCAATACATATCCCAAAATAGAAAGTCTACGGAGATTTTGCATTGCACCAGCCATTAAAAAGCCCGGATAATAACGTTGAAAAATTATGCAAGGTGTCCCGAGTACTTCCGAATGGAGAAAAGATGTAAAAATTTCCCATTATAAATCTCAGTAAGAAATTTGTTTTCGTTCCTGTAAACTTTTATGAGTGAAAAGGGATAATTTCTCAATGAAGATATCTTGGATATTTTCCATTTCATCGATTTCAACTGTACTTCTTTCAGAGTTATGTGCATTTTTATTAAAAATCATCAAAAAGTAATGGAAGCAATAACTTGGGACATACTATAGCAATAAAGTTTACAATTCTTGGTAAGTAAAGAACGTCTTGTGCACGCAGTCAGCGCAACACTCCTTAAACGCGAGGTAAAAACTTGTTTTGTATTTTCAGTCGTAGATAAAGAAATTAAAGCACAGTCTCCCTGGGGGGATATTGCGCAGGCGGAACTGGACGAGGAACTCCGAGTAACTGCCAACACTAATGTTGCTAAGAACGTCATTGTGTTCCTAGGAGACGGGATGAGTATCTCCACGGTAACGGCCTCCAGGATTCTTCAAGGTCGTCTGAAGGCAGAGCTAGGGGAAGGGAACTATCTAGCATTCGAAAAGTTTCCAAATTCAGGCCTGATAAAGGTATTCTAGTAGCTGGCTGCAATCTTTCGTGCGTATCCCGTGGTTTTTTTTTTTAAAACAAAGACCTTTTTTCAATAAAACGCATTATAGAAAAGAACAGAAAATGATGCAATTAATCTTTTTATTACCTTGACGTCCTTTTAAGGTCATGACGAAATACCGTGCCATGACACATCTGGTATTATCGCAAGCAAATATAATTCAATTCCATGCGCGGATCTAGGGGGGGGCCGGGGGGGGGGGCCGGAGTCCCCCCCCCCTGGAAAATGAGAAGTTATTAAATTTACATAGTGAAATTATCGCAAATATGACTCGGACCCCCCCCCCCCCCCCCCGGCAAACACATAATATGTTTTGGAAAGGCGTCGTAAGCGGAAATATTAAGGGTTATATAGAAAAAATTGCAGTTATAGTCATATTCGCCCCCCCCCCCCCCCCACGGATTAGGAATATCATGAATATGGAAAATTAGGCCTTTTTTTTTTTTTTTTTTGCTTATCAACATTTCTGATGAATAGTGTAGCCCCCCTACTTTCAATTCGGACCCCCCCCCTGGAAAAATTTTCTGGATCCGCGCATGAATTCTATATACACGTTAGATAGGGAGATTAATATTAAGATTCTTATACGATATAGATTATTACTAGACATACTGCAATGATCGAACAACGCCAGATTCAGCCTCCACCGCCACCGCCATCTTGTGCGGGGTCAAAACAAACGCCCGCACACTTGGAGTCAGGGACAGTGCTGTGCTTGGTAACTGTACGTCACAGGCTGGTAATGAAGTGGAGAGTATTCTGGACTGGTTTCATGCTGATGGTAGGCTCACGGTTATTATTACAGCTTAGTGTTACAACTAAATGTACATGTATTTGGTAAAAAAATCTTATGAAGAGAACATACCTCATGTAATAATAAAAAGAGATCAAACCTTTGCTGCAATCAGCGACCTATCTGTTCTGTTGGTTTTATTGTGCAATACAGCACTTTTTCTTTCTTGTAATGAACACTGTAACAAAATAAAGAAAAAAAATCAACATCAAAAAATCCAAAAGAAAACTACATGAAGTTGCAGACGTTAATTGCAAGGAAATCTAATTTTTACCAGGTAGATCCACAGGTATTGTAACGACGGCCAGGATCACACACGCCACCCCCGGGGCTGGCTACGCCCACTCCGCTGAGAGGGATTGGGAGGGAGACTCGGAGATGGAGGGGGTGGTCGGGGGGTGTAAGGACATCGCCTATCAGTTGGTTAAAGAAAATCAACATATACAGGTACATGAATATTAAACTGAACCCTTTAGCAAATCTCAAAAAACTCAAAATTATTCTGTATGATAGAATGTTATTGTCATGTCTCATTTTAAAATGTGTAGACATAGAATTGGCTATTTTATTTTGGACTCTAGTATCCATTTTAACTTCCGCTATGCAGCATAAATTATAAATATTTATCTAACTAATTGGATGTGTGTTCTCTTAATGAAGAACTTTATTAAGTTTTGAAAATAAAAAAAAAAGAGTAAGAATTTCCAATTTTTTGCCACATAATCAATAGGTACTCTTTGGAGGTGGTCGCTATTATTTCCTTCCGAACACTACAAATGATCCTAAACATGGCGACAAAAATGTGAAGAAACAGAGGAGGGACGGGTTAGATCTAACCAAGGTATGTAACGGACGCTCTCTCTCTCTCTCTCTCTCTCTCTCTCTCTCTCTCTCTCTCTCTCTCTCGTAAAGTGAGTGAATACTCCGTACCAGGTTGTTTGTCCCCATATGAATAAAATAATTAACGTTATCTGGCGGTCATAGCCGAGGTTGATCGTAAAATTGATATAAATAAATATAGGCAACATGGCCAAACATATGGCAGATTGATAACTGTAAAAAAAAGATATTCAACTGAAGACACAAGTCATGAATATCTATATTATAGTTTGAGCCACATATCGAAAATGAAAATAAATTAAGAAGACACATGTACAATGATCCCAGCAAGTACATCAAGAATGTTTCAGCGTTGAAACAATGTCGATAGTCAACGTCGACATGATATTGATAAATGTTTGAATTTTGGTATTTGATCCGACGCTGATGTCGCTGATAACTGACGCTGATTCAACGTCGCGTTCTGACGTTGTTCCATAGTCGATCTTTGACGTTACCGCGTTGACACAATGGTATGATAACATTGATATATCAAATTTTGAAACAATATTGAAAACTGGTTATATAGACGTCGTTTATAATATCGACCTTCAATACTGTGATTGTAAAACAATTTAGAACGGACTGTGGTGTTTTCAGGCTTTCAGAAAGTGGATCTGTCGTCAGCCATTTTTTTTTATTAAGGATGTTTGTCAACAAGGTAATCATCATTTTCGCCAAAATCTTCCATAAATCACACATGTAAGCTCCAAAAGAAAGGTAGCCGAGCAGACGGTTATTAAAATGTTCCAGTTCTTCGAAGAGTTCTGGTAGGTTTGACCGTCATCTATCAATTAAATTGATATATTTTTTTTCGAAAGTCATACCGTCTATAGGTGCTAATATGTGTACATCTATCGTCTTTTTGATTACAGATACAACCTACCGCTTTGTTTGTATATTTTATGGTAAGATACTGCTATGTTAACTGTATAATTATAAGGAGTGGGAGAATGACAAAAATGAACGCAATCTCCGATCAAGCTACGTGTGGACCAGACAACAGTTAATGGACATAGACCCAGAGAAGACTGACTATGCTCTAGGTATATGTATATCTTTTATTTATTGTATTTTTAAAAAAAGCCATTTCGGAATTAAGTACACTTTATATGGTAAAATTAGATACAAATAATTATTACAAAAATGTTCAACTTGTTCAATATACGACATAAGTCAAATCTAGCTTTACTTTATATACACGTTTAGGTCTTTTTAATGATGGTCACTTAAGTTTTGAGCTGGACAAAGACAATGATTCAACCGAAGAACCCAGTCTCGCCGAAATGACGCAAAAAGCAATACGAATTCTCCGTAAAAACCTTAAAGGTTTCTTCTTACTAGTGGAAGGTATGCCTGCAATTTTGAATAGAAAGTGCAACGTTTTATCGTATTTTAGCAAAGTACACTTTCATATATATTGTACATGTGTATGGTTTTAATTTGTACACTTTTTACAGGTGCCCGTATTGATTCTGCTCATCATGATAACAACGCCAAGAGAGCGTTATACGAAACACTGGCATTTGAGACGGCGATTAGGGGGGCGTTAGAGCTGGTGGACGCTAGCGACACGCTGGTGTTGGTAACGGCGGACCACTCGCATTCACTCCTAATAACGGGCTATGCTTCTCGTCACAATAGTTTGTTTGGTAAAAGAATTTATGCCATTTACACCTCTTGGGTCACGAGTAACAAACACGTGATCGGTATGGAACCTTTACAACACGTTCATTTGTTTCAATTGCAGGTTATGTTGACAAAGTAAAGGCCAAGTATCGTCCAAAAGACGGGGTGTTGTGGACGACATTGTTGTACGGCACTGGACCGGGCTATGACTGGGGACTGAGAACCAACAAAACAAAACAGGAGCTGGGTAAGAGCTACACAACATCCATTTTCTAGTATTAAATCTGTCGAACGCTGGTCAGACTTTATTGATGCCTAATAATTACGAAAACTTTTTTGAAGAATTTATCATATTTTTCTTGGTTTTCAAAAAAAAAAACCAAAAACACTGACGTTTATTTTTATCAAAACATATTAACATTACTTTGAAATACAAAACACTTATTAAATAAAACCAGCCTGCCAATAGTATCTTGTCATTTTATGGTTTTAGAAAGCAAAGATTACATCCAAGCGGCAGCCTCGCCGCGGGCTTCTGGTACACACGACGGACAGGATGTGGCAGTGTATGCACGTGGTCCGATGTCCCATTTACTGACCGGCGTGCACGAGCAACATTACATTAATTACGTCATGACATACGCGGCATGTGTTGGACGGCACAAACACAAATGCATGCGTGAATCCAGAGTAATTAATGCTGGGGCTGCTGCAGAGAGATCTGTGTTGACCTTATATGGTGCTGTCTTTGCGTTGCTAATTCTGTATTGATCTACAAGCCGCATGCTAGGTCACCAAGTCATACATAGATGACATATATATTCCACGTTTGTACATCTACGTGTGCTCGTTTTATTTATACATGTAATTTCAATCTTGTTATGACCGTTAATTTCTGATTAAGATATGGTCGACACATAAGGTACTAGGATGCATAGGCATCGGAACCATGGGGGGAGGGGGCTTTTTTTGCAAAGTTAGACATACCCCCTCCCCCCCCCCCCTGCTGGGATGTATAGGAGAGACAGCTAGAAGGGTCTATCGATTTGGATGTCTATGGTACTAAGATGAGGCGCTTAGTTCTTGGGTGGATACCTTATGAAACATATAAGGGAATAACTCTCTGGCACTGCATGCTTATTAATAATACCGGTTGTAAGCTAGCTATAACCTAGGCAGATTGTAATATTTTCTCATTTTACTGCTAATGCCAATTGGACTCTTTCAGTACACTAATTTTCGCATTGAATAAATCTTATATTTGTCTTTCTTAGAAATTGATTAATTTATTTCATTTTAGGGTATGTTTCTTTCTGTAAATGTAATTAACTCTATAATGTCAGCATGAATAAAAAAAAGATTTTCAAAATAAGATGTATGCAAAATGCCTTTTTCAAATATGTACTTGTATGTTAATTTTAATACCTTTATGAATTAGAGTCTCTGCTCTCAGTGTGCAGAATGATTAGATTCGTTGTGTAATATATACAGCCTGTTTTTATATATGTATTACTATCTTTAGAATACACTGATCTGCTTATTTTCCATGAATACATGTACAATTCCAAAAATATATACTCGCTGCTCACAAATATACGTAAACACGTAATTATACTAATTTTATAGAATGTATACAAATATATATCTCTGGGGTAAACATTGTCAATATATAGTTTGGTATACTTTGTACGTTAAAAAATTATTAAATGTCTTTTTTGCTTTAATATCGAAAGAAACAAAAAGCACCAGTCGTTAACTAAAGGCAGGAATTTCAAGAAAGACGCGTAACCAGGTTGCCTCGATGATCGATGGAAATGGGGAATCTTCAACGTGCAATTTTTAATTTAATTTTTTTTTTGGGGGGGGGGGGGGGCTCGTTTATGGGAAAATCATGTTTTTATTTAAATGCCGGTGTGTAGCTCCCTGAAAAAAAAATCGGTTCACGATTTTTGTTCAGACCGGGAGCTACGTTTTATACTGAATGCAAACTCACATTCTCATTCTCTCTCTCTCTCTCTCTCTTTCTCTCTCTCCACCGTTTGTAGGGTTTTGTACCATGACGCGTGATAAATGGCTTACTCTTTTTACCGATTCTTCCAAGTAAAGCATTTATAGAAACGTCCTTTTGCGATATTTAGATCGATTATTATGGTTTTATTACGTAAGTGAACACATTAGGCAATGGTATTTGTCATGAATCTAACTCAAACCTGTTCCATATACATTGTAGTATACAAAGAGAGTGTGTTAAAAATACTTTATTATTGCTAGTAGCTGTGCAAGGGGACTTTGGTACAAGATTTGGAGGTGGTTTTTTTTTTTCAAATTCTGTCAAGTGGCGTCGGAACCAAATTAAAAGTTGGGGGGGGGGGGCTAGACTTATCAAAAACTTTGGCAAGCAAAAAAAAGTTAAGGTTATGTATAACTTTACCAAAAAAGTGCCCCCTAGCACCCCCCCCCCCGGGTTCCGACGCCTATTATACCTGTATAAGTTGTATAGCTGTATATCAAATTGCAACATATATTACTTTTCTTTTTCTTTAAATTTTCTCCTTATTTTCAATCATGCTTTTGTAACGATGCTGTCAGTATTATGCATGTATGTATGAACCTCTATATCGACTCTATTCTATGTTATTCTTCATACATATGTATGGTCCTCGCGCACCACTATGTTTGATTAAAGTGAATAAACTGAACTTGATTACATAGAAGGTGTTGGTTGTTTTCCTTATTCCTTATAGTTGTACCAAATTTAATTCATCAATCCACTTTTGGGCGAACCTGACCACAGTTATATTGGACGCTTAAGGTTAGTCCTCGTTGGAGATTGAAGCAGCGTTTCCAAGCGTAAAAACTTGCTATCGTCCATCGAGGATCTCTGCTCTGTAAATGACCAATTCGTTTCGTTTTTAAAGGGGAGGGGTAGGGGTTGTTATGGACTCGCCTTTGATTTTCATAAACATTAGTCTGTAGTACCGGTATGTGTGGGTTTTATTTTTGTTTGTCTTGACAAAATAGTTTATTTCAATAATTTAGTAAAATTACTTAATTTAAGGTAACGAATGCTTATAGTTTGTATTGTATTGGCATCAAGTTATCAGTATAATAAAAAAAAATCAGATAAAAACAACGTTATTTCAGTTTCGTGTATTTCTTTAGTTCTGTTGATAAAGCTAAAACGTTTTAAATTTAGCATAATGGAAACTCCTCTCTATTGTAAGTAAGAGACGTATATTCATTATACAGATTGCGAGATTTGTAGTGCCTCACACGTTGGCCTACGTCTGTGGCAGCGGGAGGCTGTGAGGACCGGCTAGTCAATAGGTGCTTGTCATTGACCATCGCATACATGCAACACCTTTGTTGGGTAAGAGGGCAGATTATAATTTGACAATTTTCACATAAAACACGACCTATCCCGTAAATCTCGCTTAAACTATAATCATTGCAATTATCCGATGTATCTGATGACGCGGAAACAATCCAAGTTGAGTTGGGTGGTGGGTGGTTTGTAGAAAGGTATCACCCGGTTTTTGCCGTATGAATGTATAGTAAGAATTCTGTACAGTTTCTAGATATCTTTAACTATTTTTTAAGTTCCCTATATATCACACAGTGCCATGTAAACCTCGGGACTGAGTATTGTCTGAAATCTCAAAGAGTTTTAAACAGAAACAGAACATAATTTGTGTTTTTTAAAAGTAACATGATTAAAAATATCAAGATGGTCAATATATGTCATTTGTGTTTATTAGAATAATTAAATAATTATTAAAGTAGAACCATATGTACAAATCATTGACATTTGGATGTGTTTTAGCACTAATCATTCATTCATTAAAATTCGTCATAACCACGGACGCCACATTCCCTCAGCCGCTTCACAACTCTCCTTGAAAAGAGGTTCCAATGCCATTATAAGATCAACACTGTGTCCAGTTTCAAAAATTTTCGAGCACTGATTGGCCGAGGACTCGATCACGTGATCAATTCTGGAGATGATACTGGCGTGTTTGTCTGACGTCGGCGTGGACGCGAAGCGAGGACTTCCTATCTTGGTGGTCAGAGGGGTGGAGGAGAGCCGGGGGAGGGAGATATCGACGTCAGATTCAAGGAAGATCGGCTGTGGGTGACTGTAAAGCGTCGTGTCTGGGCACATTACGGTGGACATTGAATATTGTCGGGAACTGAGAACGGAATTGTCCAAGTTAGAGCGCGCGCGACTGAACAGCCTCCTCTGGGGCATCTGTCTGGTTGGTTCGGCGCGGATGTCATTTATTGGCGGGGTATATGAGCCCATCGACTCTGTGTTTGTCTCTTGTTGCGGTAGTTTCTGTGTCTCTTGTTGCGGTAGTTTCTGTAGGTTTTTGTTTGAACAGCCCTTGAAGTTGGATCTGCTTCTTAGGTTCTTGAGACTTTTGAAGATTACCTTCATTCCGCGTGGCTGTACCTTTGGTGTAAATTTATCTGTTTTCATTTCAACTTTCTGAGCATCTGAAAAAAGATTGCAAGATTTTAATTTCAACTGTTCATTCTTTTAGGAATTGAAAATTCGCAGGTTTATTGTGAAACACGAGTTTTGTAATCAAATATTGAAATAACTTATAGACTGAATTGGTAATATTGTGATTTAGTTAGAATTTTGTTCTGCAGAACAAAATGTGTTACATAAACCCGTGATGTCAAATATTGGAGGTACTTTAGTGTTAATCATATTTTCAGGTAATTAAATCCTACATAAATGCACTTACCAGTAGATTTTCTGGTTTGATAAAGATTTCCGGTGCTTCCTTGTAAAATGACCTTTGATGCCTGTTAATAATAATAAAGTCATGTTAATTATATGAATGCGAAGGTTTCAACAAATGACTAAGATTAAGAAATACAAAAATCAATATTTTTGTTTCGTTTTTATTACAATTTTTCTTACAAAAAATCATTGGTAATTAATGGTATAATCATTCAAAAAAAAAAACTATGGAAGAAAAAAACAGGGCAAAACAATTTCAAAATATTTAACAGATGAGGGAAAAAAAATAGAAATTGTGTTTATTGATTGACGCAGAGAGAAATAGAGAAGATTTGTTTTCGTGCACTGACCTCTTTTGCTGTATCACCGGTCAATGCTTCAGTCATCTGTGACAACCACCTGTTGAGGCGGTCACGGTTTTTCCTCTCCATGGCATGCTTCCCAGTCTAAAGGGGAAAGTATAAACCGTTCATTAATCAGTATTATGCTGAGTTCTTGCTAGTGGATTATTACATCAGAAAGAAACATAAGGTAAGATGTGTAAAAATTGAGAAACGAGGCTTATTATATTGGTGCATGTGAATAAACAAAAATCGAGTGGAATTTTGAATGTTTCTAGAGGAAGTGGACTCCAGCCAAAGGGATAAAAAGCAGATTTCAACACCCCAATTTATCGAACAGTGAGAGTGGCATAAAGGAAAAATAACACATCGTTATAAGGCCCATTTAGCTTGTAAGAATTTTTTTTTTCAATACAATCACGTATGTTGCAAATATCACTTATCACTTATGTATGTACATTAATGTTGATAAGAATATCACGTTAAATGTCTTGCGACAAGGAGGGTGGAAAGATTGAGTATGCTAACATTTTCAACAACAACAAAAACCCTGTCTTTATATACGATTAAATTATTCTTAAAATTATATAAGACATAAAATCATGCTTACCCCTTTCTTTATCACCAAATCGTTTCCCCTTGCTTTCGTGATTTTCCGGAACGTTTCCCCGATTGACTTCTTGATTTTCATCGTGATATACCGTCTGTGTCCGAGAAAAGTCTCTAATAATATGATAAACTATTCGCCTTGAATACGGATTTACATCTGGATATACCCGAAACCGTCGTATACTGAAGAAATTGACAAGTGCCAGGTGTGACAATCAGGTGTGAATTATTGATCTCTCGATGATCACGGCCAATATATCGAGAGGTGTCAACAGAGTACTTCTCCGTCCACGCAGGGGGGCCAATCTGGGACCACGGATAGTCTACCTATCACCCCCTAATTAATGAATGTTGTCATCAAATCACATACTAATTGGACAATACTAGTTGTGAACCCCTGTTGATTATTAGTATGTTAATGATTGCTCAGGTAGTTTTGAGGCGGGGAGTAGTACTGCATTTCGTGGGAATTTCTGGAATTCTTTTCTCATTTAATTTTTGATAAAACTGACAAGCATGGGAAATATCGCGGAAGTAATGATGATTTACTTACTCAATATACAAATGTACGACTGTATGAATGAAAATCAATTTAATTTGATTTCAGTAGCAGTTCAACAATATATTAAGTCAACAAAAAGATTCTATTAATACCTATGTTATTAATAATTGTGCATAATGTCATTCTAGACTTTACCTAACTATATACCTGTACATGCACTTAATATCATATACCTCTTATTATTATTATTATATACTTCATATGTAATATTTACTTTCATTATAATTTTTATTTTCAATTGTTTAAATGACCTTTTTTTCTTTCCATATTTTTGTTTCTTATTTTTAAGGTCTTCCGTTTCCAACGGAAGACCTTTTTGTTTTCGTACGATTTCTTATTATTATTATTTTTTTCCACAAATTTTGTGCACGCGATTTCTCGAAAACTATTCGACCGATTTCAACCATTTTTTCACAGAAGATGAGACTTGAGATAAACTTCATACATTTTTAATATTTTTCCTGTCGTCACTTCCGGTACCGATTTATCGGCCATTTTGCACATTTTTACGACCTTTTTTGTGCAGAGTTGATCTCAGAAACTATCAGAGATATGAATATGAAACTTTCAGGATAGGTAGTCCATAGTTTGAAGTTGTGCCTATTGTTTTCGTTTTACGCAAGTGGCGCCATTTCTTGGAGCTCGCTAGGGCTCGAAAATTGGGTACGAATTTCAAATCAAAATTTTCACACATTTTGATCTATATCTTTTTATCAGTTGATATTTTGTTAAGACATATATAACAAAAGTGATAGAGTACCAAAAGTTCTTTCCAACAAAATCAAGAAAAAGGGGCTGGCCCCTTTAATTAGGGGCCAATAGACTCGTAAACTCTATTACAAATAACTTAAAAACGATAAAGATTTTGTAATGCATTATAGAAGCAAAGTTGTTGATCGTAACAATATCTATCAGAAAAAATCATTGCCACGCCCATTTATGACGTAATTAGGGATTTTTAGGGGCCAAAGTTCTCAAACTTTGACACAATATATCTAGAGAACGAGACATATTTTGTTAAGCATTTTAGAAGAGAAAATGCTTGTATTGATAATTTAAATCGATTCCACTAATCAAAACACAAATGGCTGTCCCCATTAAGGATCTACAGGGCTGGCCCCTAAAATATTCAATCATTTGTATCTCAAAAATGAACAACAATTTGAGATGGGTGTAAGAACAAAAAATGTTAGTATTATTGAGACCTTTCATATGAAATTAACAAAAAGGGGCTGGCCCCTTAAATTAGGGGCCAAGACACTCTTAAAGTCTTTTACACATAACTTAAAAACGATCAAGATTTTGTAATGCATTATAGATGCAAAGTTGTTGATCGTTTGTATAAGTTTGTAAAACTCATTGCCACACCCATTGATGACATAATTAGGGATAATAAGGAACTAAAATCTTAAATCTTAAATGTGCTGAATGTGAAAAAGCAAAACACTTTGTTAAGCATTGTAAAGGATATTGACAATCGTATACATTATCTGAAAGGAAGGGGTTGAGGGGGAATTCTGAAATTTCATTAATTTTGTAAATGTGTCGTTTAAGAAATTGAACGGAAGACCTACTCGTTACTCGTAACGAGATCGTATCTAGTATTATATACCTATCATACTTATATAATTCAAATGTAATTGAAATATCAGTTGTAACTTTGTTCCTTGGAGTGAGGACTAACATATGCACATGCAGCCTGATGTCCAATTCTATTATGTACCTCATTGCATAATAAAATATTTGTTGAATTAAATGGATATCGCCCAGTTCCTTTTCCACACACCAAACTATTCAGGGTACTAGACTTAATTTGTAATACAAATTTCAAAAATACTCCCCCCCCCCCCCCTATAATTTCTGATTTTCAACTCCTCGATGGAGGATATGGTTATCAAATGTCTTAATGAAGAATGTTCCCCTATAGACCATTTGAATCATTATTTTTTTTCTATTGTGCAGCTAACTATTTACGTATATAATTATATACACTTGGTCGACTTTATGGAAATACATTGATAAATAATTGAATTTTTGATTCAAGAAAGAAAAACTTTTGTTGATGAATATAAACAATACAAAAAAAATTGGTGGGAACGGACACGTTATGTGCCGTCAATCAATACGTACTTTGCTTGGATTTATCACCGATACTGGATAGCTTCTTGATTATAAATTAATTTAAAAAAGGAATTTATATAACCCATAACATGACAAGTAATGGCTGAAATAGCTGATTTGTGATTGGTCTCATACATACCGTGGGTCATGTGTACGTGGCACTGCAACTGGTGACCAAACTCGAGCTTCTCTCCATTTTGGGGGTACAAATTAGATCTATGCAAGTTCAACGAGTAGGGTTTTTTTGTTTGGGGGGGGGTCTATTTTATTAAATCCAACTTCATCATCATCATCATCATCATCATCATCATCTATCACACAATCGCATACTGACATTTCGTATCAAATCTAATTGCATCATCATCATACATCACACATTTTGCATCTACAAATAATCACTTATATCGTGGAAAATATCATTTCTAATGCAGCCGGTCTTTAGTAAAGTTTAATTTAGAGGTATTTTATTCAAGTTTTTCTGGATCTTTCATTCACTATTTTTATACCGAGTTTTTGAAAAATGATCCTTAATAAACATATAATTATTACTAGATACGATCTCGTTACGAGTAACGAGTAGGTCTTCCGTTCAATTTCTTAAACGACACATTTACAAAATTAATGAAATTTCAGAATTCCCCCTCAACCCCTTCCTTTCAGATAATGTATACGATTGTCAATATCCTTTACAATGCTTAACAAAGTGTTTTGCTTTTTCACATTCAGCACATTTAAGATTTAAGATTTTAGTTCCTTATTATCCCTAATTATGTCATCAATGGGTGTGGCAATGAGTTTTACAAACTTATACAAACGATCAACAACTTTGCATCTATAATGCATTACAAAATCTTGATCGTTTTTAAGTTATGTGTAAAAGACTTTAAGAGTGTCTTGGCCCCTAATTTAAGGGGCCAGCCCCTTTTTGTTAATTTCATATGAAAGGTCTCAATAATACTAACATTTTTTGTTCTTACACCCATCTCAAATTGTTGTTCATTTTTGAGATACAAATGATTGAATATTTTAGGGGCCAGCCCTGTAGATCCTTAATGGGGACAGCCATTTGTGTTTTGATTAGTGGAATCGATTTAAATTATCAATACAAGCATTTTCTCTTCTAAAATGCTTAACAAAATATGTCTCGTTCTCTAGATATATTGTGTCAAAGTTTGAGAACTTTGGCCCCTAAAAATCCCTAATTACGTCATAAATGGGCGTGGCAATGATTTTTTCTGATAGATATTGTTACGATCAACAACTTTGCTTCTATAATGCATTACAAAATCTTTATCGTTTTTAAGTTATTTGTAATAGAGTTTACGAGTCTATTGGCCCCTAATTAAAGGGGCCAGCCCCTTTTTCTTGATTTTGTTGGAAAGAACTTTTGGTACTCTATCACTTTTGTTATATATGTCTTAACAAAATATCAACTGATAAAAAGATATAGATCAAAATGTGTGAAAATTTTGATTTGAAATTCGTACCCAATTTTCGAGCCCTAGCGAGCTCCAAGAAATGGCGCCACTTGCGTAAAACGAAAACAATAGGCACAACTTCAAACTATGGACTACCTATCCTGAAAGTTTCATATTCATATCTCTGATAGTTTCTGAGATCAACTCTGCACAAAAAAGGTCGTAAAAATGTGCAAAATGGCCGATAAATCGGTACCGGAAGTGACGACAGGAAAAATATTAAAAATGTATGAAGTTTATCTCAAGTCTCATCTTCTGTGAAAAAATGGTTGAAATCGGTCGAATAGTTTTCGAGAAATCGCGTGCACAAAATTTGTGGAAAAAAATAATAATAATAAGAAATCGTACGAAAACAAAAAGGTCTTCCGTTGGAAACGGAAGACCTTAATAAGAAATCGTACGAAAACAAAAAGGTCTTCCGTTGGAAACGGAAGACCTTAATTACAAGTATTGGTGTATCCACGCCATAGGTTTCTAAACCTACATGTTTTTCTCTAAGTATCGATCGTTACTTTAATGACAAGCGAAGGAGAAATACATCTTCCCAAGTCAAGGGTTTCTGATCCGCCCAGCTACTCACAAACGTAGACTTGGTAAGACGGAAAAAAATATGGCAATATACCTAAATTCGGGCGACGACTTGGCAAGGAAAACATGTAATTCTTTTGCAGAGGACCGGGAGGGAACGAGACACCTTAATATATTGTCGTGGGTTTGGGGGGGGGGTCTTACACGCATGTAGTTTTTACATGTATCATCACGTATTACAAAATTCATATCAAGCGTCATAGAACATCAGTGAATAATGTAAATATTTAATATGCAATTGTTTACACTGCGGAAACTAGGGCATGAAAGAAGTTCGAGGCCATACTAAAATAGCAGCCAATCAAACAGCAAGAAAAGAGACAACGACCACCACATACCGATATAGCACACTGATTGTGCACCCCAGACAAATTGTACCCAGATCACTTAAAGCAATATGAGCTGTAATTTTTACAATTTTATTTTGCTGAAAAAAACCTGCTAGTATGATAAATCTGCATGTAACTTAAACTTTTATAATAAATATGATTTTAATAAATCATTAATTTTTGTCAGAAGAAAGATTTCTCTTCTAAGTAATATATAGCAGATCAATTTAATTTGTGTACATGATGACAATAATTCAGTTTTGCTCCAATTAAGGCTTCTTAACGGCTTTTCTCACAAAATTAACTAACAGAGATTTAAAAACCATGATATTTTTTGTCATTTTAGTAGAAAATAACGTTTTCTTGAAAAAAAAATAATCTACATGAAAATTGCAGCTCATATTCCTTTAATTTGTACAACATTTCTTCAAAAAAAAAAAAAACTTCCCTAGGTTAGAATGATTAAATGTATATAATAATGTGTATTAGGCGTCATATTTATATAATTATGTCAAATGCAGAGCCTGAAATATTGAAAATATAGAAAATGACACTAATTATTTATAGTTTCAGGGCATGATATTGACATCTTTCCAACTTGGGACGGATTACATAAAGTAATGCATTACATTACCATAACTTCATAAAGGATTTAAGAATTATATTACCATTGCCATTACTTTATTTTCTTGAAGTAAATAATGCATTACCATTGCCATTACTTTGTGACCAATCATTAATAAGTTTTAAGTCCTATATAATCCGGGGGGGGGGGGGGTGCGTGCGTAGTATTCATTTACTAGTAGCTTCAATTTCACTGTTGATTTCCCTATCTTCACTTTTATTTATTATCTGCTCCCAAAAAGTGGGGGCGACTCATGCGCGGATCTAGAGGGGTGTCAGGGGGGTCCCAACCCCCAACCCCTGGAAAATGATATTTACATAGTAAATTTATCGCAAATATGCCTCAGACCCTCCTGGCAAACAGTTACACAATTATCCTTCGGACCCCCTCCCCCCCCCCCCCCGGAAAAATTTTCTGGATCCGCGCATGGTGACTCCATGATATAGTTCAATTTTTTATATGTGCAAAATGTCTGCTGCGAGAAAAGCTACGTACGTGCCTGTCTAGGGTTTCTGTGGCGCTCCGCTCTACATATAAATTCATGTAGAGCGGAGTGGATCAGAAATCCTTGACTTGGGAAGGTGGGTATTGACTGCTGAGGAATATTTACGGCTTAAATATTGATCTATGTTATGAAAAAAAATTATATAATTAGTAATTTACAGATGGATGATCTAAACATTTACGTAGTAAAAAAGAAAGAATAACTTGTAACGAGTTTTAGATATATAATTATATATAACTACATGTACACATTTCTGTGAATTTTAGTGGTGGATCACGTACGGCACCGAATTCTTCGTTAATTGCAATTTTTAATGATATCAGTCATGTCGAACATTTCGATCATATAAAATTTGTCATTGCTTAAAAAAAATAAACGAATGAATGAATAATACATTAAACAAACAAATGCAACTAAATAATTGCATTGTTAGATGTTCATTCTATGTATTCAAACTATATGCATGTGATTATTGTAAATTCATAAAGTTAAACATATATATATTTATCTCAATAGCACGACTTTGCAGCGAAAACGAAATTCTCGAAGACTCATTCCATATAGATTTAAGGTGCTGAAACAGAGTACAAATGCCAGTCTTTTCAATGTACATGCACATTTAACAATGGAAAAAATTGGCATATATAGTCATGACTGAATACAACAAACAATAAACATGCAAAAAAAAAAAAAACATGCATTAAACTCCCAGTACGCATTTTAGTTGTGTTGAAGTTTTTCTTTTCTAATATCAAAGCACTTTTTCAGAAAGTAACTTATTCTTTAATTAGGCTATCTACTTTTAGTTTTAAATAATTTTTTTTTCAACGAAAGTTTTAATATTTCAACATAATATTACAATGTTTATCATGCCAAAATAAATAAATAAATAAATAGCCAATTTTGGAGAGATATATAACAAGGTATAGAAAATATAAGATAAGAACATCGCTATACAGATGTATTATGATTCTAGGGTGATAAATTTGGACGGGTGCGAGAGGACGGGGCACGATTCGACTGAGAACAAATATTCACGTGGGTAAACACGTTTGTGTCTCATACAGTATATGTATACAGACAGTCGAAAAAAGGATGTAGTAATTCTTTCATATTTTATCTCGTGTCAATTATTTTCATCACAGTGAATCCTGTAACTGTTTATTATTTTAACTCTAGTACGTACAAAATCACTGGATTTATTTCACTGTGGGAGTTGGTCGCATTGGGTTAATATCAACAACATGTAAGTTATCATTATGAGTATTCGACATTAAATATTCATTCGTTTGCATTCTTGCAAGTTATTTATATATCGTGATGTCGATATTATTACTAATAATTTAAATATTTGATATTATTTGAATTCTTTTGGGTTGAAAAAGAAAATGTAGGGCACGTTTTCAGACACACGACCAATTGGGCGTCCATTTTTTATGTCCACATATTTTTCAGAAATGCTATTAATTGACATGAAATGGTATATCTGTTATGAAATAAATAAATAAAAAATAATAAATTCAGATGCACCGACTCCATGTATACTTACACCCGTACATGAAATATAAATATTTTGGTTTTCAAGTCACGTGTTAATGACGTCACATATGAGATCGAGAGAAGGTTGTGTTATAGTAGTGTTTCTTTGAATATTGACTGAAATCAATCGTTTCAACTATAAATTTTGCGAATTTCACCCATCAACATTTGATTCTAAGTTGAAGGTAAGTAATTCGAAGGTGTTTATATGAAACGAAAAGAAACCACCTGCATTTGTGGTCAACAATGGTCAAGAGTGCGCGTTTCTTGTGACGTACACACCATCGACTCACTCATATTGATCATTTTATATTATACATAAATCATGTTTTTTTGTGTTTTATATGGATGTTTTATTTCGCATCAAACTTACATGTACAAGGTTGGGGGGGGGGGGGGGTAAATGGATTGCAATTGGCAGTGATTGGACAGGGGTGGTTGTTGGAGAGGCGGATTACTGTTTTGGGTAAATCATAATTATGTAAGAGAATTTGGTAAAGAAAGATACTATGTCTATATATATATATTGTAGACAGTTGTAAAAAATATAAGCAATGTGGGGTGTAATGATGATCATTTGATGTCAATAGAACTTGGTATATGTATCACGATGAAAACTCATAAGCCATGCATGTTTGTGGAAAATGATTGTTTTTTCTTTGCATGGTTTTTGAATTTAGCAAGTGAGACCAGTTGCACAGATGGGTTTTGATATTCCAAATGGAATATAAATTTACAGTGCAAGAAATAGAGAAATTGCAAACTTAAACTTAGCTGCATTAAAATATATAACTACATGTATAGTTTGTCCCAAGATATTTATGCTGCACTTTTGGACGATTTTTAATAAAAAAAATACACATACCTGTAAAAGAAGTGCAATTGAAATTGATGAAAGGGAAAATTTCCAAGATAACTTCATTCACACATTATCATTTTTTCATCGTAAAAATTCCCAGAAACGAAAACAGATTTCCAACGAAGATTTATAATGGGGAATGATGACATCTTTTCTCCATTTGGAAGTCACTCGGAATACCTCAAAAATTTTTCAACGTACCTAGTCATCCGGGCACTTTCATCTCTTTAGCAATGGAAAATCCCTATAGACTTCTTTATTTTTAAATTAAGCTGTATTGAAACCTGACAAGCTAGAGGTTACGTTTCAAAGGGGAAATCTTGGGATTTTTTCGTATCGTCAGAACCGAGAGGTATTTATAAATATGGAAAAATTTAAGAAAATATGCTGCAAAAATATCTTGGGAGAGACTATAGTTATCCTTTCTCTTGCAATGTGGCACCAAAGGACTTGTCATTTTCAAAATACACTATAAAATATAGTGAATGTTTTGAAGGACAGAACATGTATTTCACATTTATTATTGTAAGATTTTCAGACATTAGAATAAACACATTATCATATAAATATGCCCCTCTCCGAAGAAGGTAGGACATATTGCTTTGCTGTTGTTTGTGGGTCGGTTGGTCACTCCACCAACGGTTTCCGTTCATTTTCTTCGCAGGAGTTTCACATACTGAAATGAATTTTTTTTGGTATACAGATTTATCATAAGATTATCTTGGTCCAGTTTTGTATTGGTATGATTGAGCAATTTTTGACAGAGTTATGCCCCTTGGACTTAGAAAAAATTCCAATTATTTGCTGTTTCCATTCATTTTCTTCGCAGAGGTTGAACATACTGATTACTGAAATGAAGTTTGGTAAACAGATAACTTTTTAGCTTGGACAAGTCATACTTGATAGGTAGATTCATCTCAGATAGTAACGGTAGATGACCCCTATTGATTTTAAGGTAAATTTTATTTCCATGTACTGGTATACTGCCCATAATGTATACTTCTCATAATAAAATGTTTGTGCATCCTATAACACATATTATGTACAGATGTATGTCCATGAAAGGAGTGCATAAGTGTTTTACAAACATCTCTTGTTTTCATTTTTGTTACATCACATCAGTTACACTCTATGTTTGTCAATACTGTAAACCATCTTTTATTGGCTACGAGTTTATTTTGCAATTTACTTCTGATAAACTGGTTCGTGATGACTTATGTTTGCAACCAAGCCTTAGAGACTTGTGTTGATAAAACAAGCATACAACAAGGACTGGTTCGCGGCGAGAAATATTCGTGACAATGTGGCTCTTGCAAACCTAGCAAAATATTTCTTGCACACAATTTTTTGTTTTGCGTCTTCACTGCAAGATTTATTTTATATTTTCCTCTACTTTTATAAAAATTTTAAAGTTTACTGAGATAATTGCTATTCTTAATACCGGTACTAAGGAAGAGGTTTTTGGTAAGTGGTAAGTGAAATATGCAGCAATACACCATACGAAGCAGTGAACTCCTTTATACATTTTCATTGATGATTGAATGAGGATCAGATTCGGTGCCTTCTGCAATCTACATTCAATTTGTATTTATTTTTTTGAGGAATTTCCATTTTAGGGAGGGAAGGGGGTGGACAAAAAAAATTTGATTGCCAGTTTTTCGTCGTATTTTACCAACTTGCATAGCACTTGAAAGTCCACCCTTTATTGACACAAATCCAAATGTATAAGAATAAAGTGTTTACTGGTGAATTTTAAAGATAGAAAATACTGGTAAAAGACAACCTGTCAAAAATTATATGTTTAAGGGAATGGTTGTCATTATGTTATTTGAGTTAGTCTTTTATAAATTGTCAGTTCTTTAGAGAGAATGACATGTCAGTGTCAGAGGCATTTTGACCATCACAATAGTTGATATGATAAAAAACTAATTTTAATTACATGTTTTTGATTAATCAAATAATGTCTCCTTTCTTTTTCTACAATACTAGGTTTGTTGTTGGATGGAAGATTGATTAATATGGAGGAATGTTTTGTCAGTGATTCTACATATGGATCTCTAAGAAGTGGGTAAGTACAAAACAAACCCATGACACTTGCAATTTATGTATCTCCATTGAATGTGATTTCTATGAATTTCTCCAAACATCTGTTTCCCTAAACTGATTAATAAACTAAGATTTGTTGTAGTTAATTTTGGACTACAAGATTTCAAACTGATGTAAGTATTCATGCAGGATGTACATACCGTAATCGCTACAATATGCACCTTATATGGTATACGCATTGGTGTACTTTTTTTAGCAAATTAAATTAATGTTTGTGAATATTTACCCCGGTTGTCAAAGATAATTTATTTTTGGGGGATTATGAATGTGAGGAATAGTGGAGGAGAACTAGATTCTCCAAGAAAAAGTTCCCTTCAAATTGAATGCATTGACAGTGTAAATCGCAGGAGAGGGCGGGGTTTAATTTTAGAGATGTGAAAGCCTCCGGGGCTTGCAGTCTACCTGCGGTCATGAACGCTGCTAATCTCTGTACACAGGAAGCAAATTAATACACAGGAAATAAATAAATAGTCAGAATTGATCTTGGTTGAAATATCTTACTGTTCTAAATGTTTAAATGAAGCGATTTTATATGGATATGAATCCAGTTTAACAGTTGAACTGTTCTTCATCGAAGTCTGTGTCGTCCGAATTTATTTTCTAAATATCGGTATATGTTTGTAAAGTACAAGTGAATAAATGCAGTAAATTATTTCTGCTTAAAAAATATAGCTTAGTACATTATGTTAAGCACTTGTAATTGTTTAATGTAGTTAACTTTAATAAAATATTGTATAAGAAAACCATGCGATGAAAGAATGTGGAATGTGAAGGCAGCCTTGTTACGATGATGATTGATGATGATGATTGATGATGATGTTCGTTTCCCAACTCATGCACCAAGTTCCAATTGCCTGTATTACCAGTAAACAAAGAACCTTTAGTAGCCCCTTAGTTTGTTTTTTTTTTTAAACTTCAATATATTTTGGAACTGCTCATCTTTGTGAAAAAAGAAGGTACATGCAGTTTCTTTCAATATTTGTACACCAGCAGAATCAGTCTCCTTTCAAGGTTAGAAATATTCAAAGTACCGGTAAATAAAAATAATTTCTTTTTGGGCAAACGAAAAAACAAACCAAAATGCATCATGGGAATGTTTAGAAATGATTGAGTTTATTCAACCCGCATGTTAAGCGTCGATTGTAAACAAAGCAAACTTTAAAAAATTAGTGAACAAAATGTACACAGGTTTATTTTTAATTTGCCTGAACATTATGACCTTTATTGATAGCGATGTCAAAGTCGTAATACATGTACAACCATACCGGTCTCAACGTCGGGGGCAAATTTTAACATGTGGCGAAATACAGCGATACCCTTTTATGTTGTTTGTTTTGTTTGCAAATTTTGTACAGAATATTTTTCATTGAAATTTGGCTTAAATGGCCGGGAAAACTACTGCAATGTCTATTATTATATACATACTTAGCATAACCATCGTTTAAAAGCGTACACAAAATTTGACATAAAAGTGGACCAAGCAGCTTTAAGCATTGTTAAAATGGTTTGTTTTTATCTTCCAATAGGTGACTATTTTGATAATCATGAATTTTTAACCTTAAACAAAATTGTTCGACTCTAGATAAAAAGCCATTTTGAGTTTATGAGGTCTGTGATGGTAACAATTGAAGCGAATACGATAATCAATTCATTCTTTTTCTGTGTGGTTATTGCAAACTTTTTTTTTTAACTATTAAATGCTTGAGATATTGGTGTTCGAAATTTTTTAAGAACTGGCTTTTTCATATCATGTACATTAAGTAAATTTTTATTGACATGTCACTATGGTCACTGCACTTGTTACCGCCCATTGTTTGGTGATATCCAGTCCTCAGTGATAGCAGACAAATGATGAATTAAGAAACTGTTGGTTTTTAAAACTGTTGGTTTATAAATGTGACGGAGATTTCATTTTATTATCCGATATTATATAATATACACCAATCCTTTTTTGTTTGTGTGTGTTTTTTTTTTTTTTATTTCAATTTATATATAAGGATAAAGAACAGACATCAATATAATGGTACAAGAAATTTTACAACCTGAGGATTGGATAAATATAAAACGTCTCTTTGAATTCATGCAAATATCTAACTATATTGTATCTAGTTTTACTTCTTGACTTGCAAATCTTTTACTATCTGTATAATGGCTTATGGTTCATCATGGCAAACCCACCCTAATTAACACCTATAGATTCTGATTTATTGGTAAATATTACCCAAGAAATATTTTACTATAAACTGTGTACAGATCTCAAACATCTTCATAATCTCTTAGTTAAAAGATGGGGTTTTGTAACAACTATTAGTGTTAATTATAGTGAAAATTGTATTTGCTTGATTCTGCTTCAAAAATGACACTGACAATAGCTCAGCTGATAGTTTTGTCACACGTGTGTTAATGTTAAATGAACAAAACAAATGTTGAACTTTTCTATCTAAAGATTGATATAAAACATGACATGTAATATTGTAAACCCTCTAAAGCAATTTCAATAATAAATTTATATATAGTACCAGTTATTAAATACTGTGATATATAATATTCAGTGTAGACCAGAATAAAAAAATTTAGTGTAGACCAGAATCAAAAAGCCATGTCAGATTTCAAATTAATAATGACCAAACATTTATGATATATCATTCTAAAGGCTTTATGTCATTTAACCAAAACTATTACACAAATCAGAAGCTTCGACAAGGCGCTACCTTTGATGAGAGTACTGAAAGTCGATCTTCATTTAATGTAATTGTACATTTTTTTAACAAAAATAACAAATTCACATTTTCATTTATCACATTCAAGAATTTTTGCAGTTAACATTTATGCTAAATGCTTTATGTCATGTAAACAAAAATATCACACAACCTGGAAGTTTCATCAAAGTGCTGCTTAGATGATCGAATCAAAGTATTGAGAGTACTGAAAGTCGATCTTCATTTAATATGATAGTACACTTTTTAAAACAAAAATGTCAAATTGATCTTCAGTTAATATAATAGTATACTTTTTACAACAAAAATGACAAATTAATTTTTCATTTATGATCCTAATATAGTGGTTGCTTTTTAATGATGCAAGCTTTTACTGAGTTTTGGTCTATGTAAAAAAAGTTTTCATAAAAATATCTTTCGGCAAGTTTCGCAGACTAATACTTAGCCCTCTCCTAAAGTCAATAAATTACAACTAACCATGTATAGTGAAAGCTGAAATTGAGGGTTATTCCCATGATTTGATGTACATTTTACACTTGACTTTTTTTTTGTTTTATTAAATTTTTTATAGCTGCATTAGCTGGTCTTATACTCAGTACTATGTGAGTTAAAACTTGAAAAGTACTTCTTGGTAGTATCATCATATTAAGAATTGTTAAAAAACACACACCGGTTTTATAGGGAAAAAAGATATTGGCAAGTCATACTGTATTATGTTGTTTTTTTTCAGTATATGAAAGATAAAAGCTATATATGCTAATACTTGTATTCCAAACAAGATTGCTAATAAACCACTTCCCATTACTATCAGTTCTTTGATTTAAACTAAACACTTGCTATTAACAGAAAGGATAAAAGGTTAGAGATGTTGGTCTCTTTGGTATATAAGATATTTATGATACAACTGAGAAACTACAAGGGTAAATTGCCATGTTTACCTCTGCAATGATTACAAGCACATTTTTTGAACTTGAATTTCGATACAGAAATTTCCTGTCAGAGTAGTATTGATATCTTCATGATAGCAAAGATCTAAATGTAGGTCGATCTCTTTAGAGTTTCTCAGTGATAATGAATTGCAACTTAAACAGTGATAAACCATGTAATCTGGGTTATATTTGTAAACACAGAAGTCCATTGCACATTGTGTGCAAAATGAACGATTAAGGTTCACTGTTTCTATATATAGAAATTACCTGTCAGTGTAGTATAGATATTTTCCTGATAGCAAAGATCTAAATGTGTATAATGGTGTGCAGAAAAGGTAGCATAAATTGTGTTATATCTCTTGATTACGGTACTTCAAAATGTAGGTCTTTAGGTTTCTCAGTGTGTGAATGAAATGCAACTTAAACATTGATAAACTATGTAATCTGGGTTATATTTGTAAACTTAGAAGTCCATTGCATTATATATATTTATGTGCAAAACAAACGATTAAGGTTCACTGTTCAAAAAGGACAAATGGATTTTGAGGACTATAGGACATACCGGTATATGACAGTATTTTGACATAGAAGGTATTATCTATTTCTGTGATTTTATGTCTAAATGTAAAAAAAATATGGGGAATTATTATTCATTAAAACTGCATTCGATGACTGATAAGTTTATCTACCTTAATCAATTGTTAATCAAAAATGAAAATTTCAAACAATATATTATTGAAAAATCACCCATGTGTGTATTTGTTTTAAAAAAAAAACCCATCAAATCAACCACAACATTTAATACAATGTACCGTACTATAAAATCATGAATAACAAAGCATCTATTGTTGTTAATTAATCCTTAACAAAGCTTGCATGGTGCTTGCATGAAAAATAGACCTTAAGTCTATATATACCGATATATGGGTGGGGTTTTTTTTTTCAGAATAACTGGTTGTTCTTGAAACATATTGAACATATCAAATGCATATCAAAATGGGAATGTATGATAAATAACACATATACATGTAATTGCAGTCAGAGACGGGCAATACAATTGAAGGAAAGATGCATGAATTCTTTATTAACAAAATATCAAGCAAATTAAACACACAATATTCAGTTTTTCTTGCTACAGCAAGAGGGGAGATTTTTATCTTGTAAATATTGCTACTGTACATGGTTTTATCAATGTTCATTGAATACCAATATTCGTGGATTTCATAGTTGAGTTGATCTACAAAATTCAATGTTTGTTGAGGTGCAGTATATAAGTACACATTGTAAAGATATAATCATTGGTCACTAGTTTTCCTGTAAGTATCTTTGAAACTGTGAATTGCACTAAATCCATGAAAAATATTCCCACAAATATTAATGGAGCCATAGCATGAGAGATAAATCCAAAGTACACCAGATCTGGGCCTGAACTTTAACCGATTGAAGAAGAAAAAAGGGATATTCATATCATGATTGAGTATTTTGCAGCTCTCTTGCCTGTTAAAGTCATTTTGGATCCAACTAAAAATAGTGCATGTCAGGGCATAGGAAAATATGTTTCTAGATCAGGGTTAAGTTTGAAAGATAGAAGTAGAAAGTCAGACAATTATTTTTCTCAAGGGATTGCTTCAGATAGGAGAGATTTTAGTTTAAGGGAAAACAACATCACTTACTTCTAAAAGCTTTCCTATTACAAGCAGAAATTCAGTATGTCCTAACCAAATTTCTGTCTTTCATTGTAAGGACTATGGGTGGTATTAAGATTTTCTGCCCACATGATTAAATTTATAGATGGAATGTAGAAAAATATGTTGAAATACAATTATTACCATGTGCAATTTAATAATCCAAAAATGAAGAATCCAAGTGATGTCATAATGGAAATATGATATTGTGAAGTTAAAATACGATCCCACCAAATTGAAGTGAATATTTCATTTCCCATCTGTTTTTTACTAGGAAATGTGCTCATGCTTGCTCCAATACCATTTTTTACTTTGATGATTAAATAATAAAGACAATGGCATGTGGATTTATCCTTATTTCTAAGGTCATTATAATTTGAAGGAATTTCAATTTTTTTCTTGATTCTCACCTATTGTGAGAAGGGTCCGTTTTAGTGATGCCATAGAAACACAAGTATAATGAGTCCTTTTATGCACGGGAGAACTTTAAGATGTAATTATACCCTTACTTATATATATAGACAATTTTTTCCTCCCAAATGACTTTGTTTTATGGTAATTGGTATACACTAGAGATCATAATTGTCAGCTTTTAAAAATGAAGAACGTTTCAATAGAATTAATTATATGTGATATTATGGTATTAGTGTATGCAATTATTTCATGAACACTGCTAGAGAGAAATATAAAAAAATTAATAGGTGCAAAACAAATTTCCATTTTAGTAGATTCACAAATTGAGAATGTGATGCAACATACATTGAAACAAGAAATATCCTAAGGGAACATCAGAGAGGGTGGGAGATGTGTTCTGTTTATCACAGAAGCACAGAAACCACACAACGTTGAAAAATCTAGAAGTGATTTCAATGAAGTTAGTATCATGGGAATTCAGTTGACACCAATGCAACTAAAGGTCTGATGCATTGTTTTATCTTTGGCAGAATGCAAGACAGCAGCAGCAGTTTCAGCATGTCTCTCAGTGGTAGCGATACTTTTGAGGACCAGCCCTCCACCAGTGGCTGCAGGTACAAATCCCTTCTTGTACTATTCCAATAAGATACATTATGGTACACAGGTAAAAAATTATTATGTTTATTTAATATTTTTTGTTTAATATTTATAGCAGTGACATGACCCACAAAGAAAAGCGTAAAGCTCGAGTGAAACAGTATCTAAGGCAGCTAAAGGCCATGGTACCGCCCTCATCAGGAAAAAAGGGGAAAATGGGCACCCTTAGTGCCCTACAGCATGTGATAGGGAGTCTCCAGAAAATCCAAGGTATGCAATTAATTGAAGGAGCAGGGGTCAGTATTGTTAACATAACTTGCATTATAATTTATGCACAAAATCATGTGTCATTGTCATATTATGAATCCAATATTGTCAAATCAGGCATACTTCGACAGTATGATTTTCAAGTTTTATGGAAATTTAAGCATTTCATTTATGTAAATTAGTTGTATTTTTAAGTGTCCTGTGTGATATGTTTAGAATCTATTTTGTTATGTTATATTACTAATGTATTTTTGATATGTATGTGTTTACAATCTCTGGAAAGAGGAAATAAGGAATGAATGAATTTATCCCTAATTAAACACCTCACAAATAAAATAACCTGTAATTTTGTTTGTATAATGAAATTTGGTGAAATATATCTTTGGTATGAGCCATTTCTGACCCATTTTCTATTCACTAACTTGTATCTCATTAAAACAAAATATCAAGATTTTCAATTGAGAATTAAATTTGGAGTTCTTGCTGAAGAAAATGAATCCCAAAAGAAAATAAAGACTACAACTGATTGCAAAGTGTGTGTCTACCAGTAATTCAGTATGAGCGCACAGACTAGTATACATAGGAAGAAGATAATGATTTTCGGCAGGCTGTAAGCAGGAGACACTTGCAAAAAAAAATGTCATCAGTAGTTGTTCAGAAACTCAAATTAAACATTTTAATGGGGAAAGTTGTTGGACTTATAACAACTCATATGAGATTTCCTTTTTAAGGAAAGGTATATGATTAAAATTCATTCAAGATGGAAAATTTGCTTGTGTTACATTTCTTTCAGAATTATGTGTTAATGATTTATGCTTCTGTACAGTAAAACACAGTTATAACGAAGCACCAGGGACGGGCAATTTTACTTCATTATAAGCGTAAAATCGTTATATCCATCAAGTTTACAATATGTTATAAAGTCACGGGAAATGAAAATCGCTTGGCTGTAAGCGTCAATTCATTATAAGCGTGTTCGCTATAACCGTGTTTTACTGTATTTGGAAATGAAACTGGAACAGATTTCACACTTTCTTACATATATGTACGGTACTTTTATTTTCAGAAGAAAAAGATAAAAGTCAATTAGCAAGTGGTGATGCCCTCGTTGAAGAATTAGACAATTCCCTTTTTGATAAAGAATACCAACTTGACACCCAAGTCCTAAAAACAGAGGTTGGAATATAGCCATTTGAAAAAAAAAATTACAAAATCTAAAAAATGCTTAAAATCATATAGAGGCGTGTTCAACAGAGCGGGTGCTCGCGAGCGCTCGCCAAAATTCCCAAAACCCGCAACACAAATTTTGGCGAGAGCTCGCGAGCACTCGCTCTGCTGAACACGCCTCAGGATAAGGAATATTTGAAATTGTGTCCTAAATGATACATGTGATAATGTAATATTTAGTATTAACTTTTAATTTCCAATGTAATATTTAGTATTAATTTTTAATTTCCAGGAAACTGTTCATGTTGTGCTAACCATGAATGAATTTGCAGTCCTTAAAGTGTCGGAAAATATCACTCAAATCCTAGGATATCCAACAGTAAGCATTGCCTCTCATAACATACAATTCCATGAAGATGATAAATGGTCATATAAGAGGAATCTTCCACTGATTATTGTTATTTGAGACAGTTTCTTTAGATATTGATACAACTATTTCGTTGTCGGTTTTCTTTATTTGATCCACTAATTGGCTAATAACTTACCTTGATTTTATTCACTAATTGGCTAAAAGTTTACCTTTATTTGATAACTAATTGGCTAAAAAGCTTACTTACTGGAAATACATTGTAATGGAAAGCTTTATAAGGATATGAAGATACATTTAGCAACTTGATGGCCCTGTCAACATTAGTGAGGTCTGTCTCGAACATGACAGTACGTGACAAGCTGAGATTCTATCAAATAATTTAGAATAATTGCAACCATTGGGCCATGTTATTGCAATAACTAGAAAATAAGCACTGTTTACAAATCTATCTGGTGTGTAGACTTTGGTAAATCAATTAATTTGAGTTCCCAGATTTGGTGGAGAAATCTATAATCATTTACAAATCTCTATTGTATTACCTTATCTGGTACTGTAGACACTCCTGCTTACAAAAGTCAACAAACAACAATATGATCAAAAGAAATTATCCTAACAGACAAATTGTTGACTTCATTATATATTTACGAGGGTTGTTCAGAAATTATTGAGACAATATGAATATTTCCCTTTCTAAGTGACAAATTTTGGTGAAAATTGTCATAAACATTGAAGAAACCCCAACATATAATTAAACAGAGTTATATTATTAAGAATATTAATATTTTGTTTACGACGGTAGATAAACAAGTAGGTGGTCGGGGTACCCGGTGCAGACATAAACTCGGAGATTAAAAAACTTAAACATCTACTTTTTAAGTGTCCGTAGACTGACAGTTAATGATAAAACAAATCAAATTCAATATGTTCATCTTGCTATTTTTTGTGACTTACTTTTGATCAAGAATCAATAATGTTTGAGTTGAAATACGGACATGTACAAATATATTTACCAAGCAATAGAAATCTGACAAAGACTTTACGTTGAATTTTGACGTCAAGGTGGCGCAGCGAATATCCATCAAATTTGTGGAAATCTCAGAAGAAGACATTTTAAGGCCACGCAATTGCTTAAACAAAAACTATACCATGGCAAGGGATAAAGCATCTTCGCTAGCCAAGGGTTTTCGGTCCACTCTGCTCCCCATAAACCCTTGGCAGATTTTATTACGAAAACTCGGTGACAAGCTCCGTTTAATGATTGGCTGCAGCTGCGAGTAGCTGATCCAATCGCAGCGTTGTAAACAAGCGCTTATAAATAAACTTTTAAAAGAAACACGCGTGTGATCTTTGGTAAAACATTCGGTGCTTTTCACAAGTTGAGGCACAAGTGCTCGAGTACAATATCTCCACAAGGATGGTCTAACTAGATCACTTTTTAAAACGATATTTTACTGGATTTAACAGAGATTTACAAACTTGTCAAGGCTCGTGTGATCGTAGTATGGGAAGTAAACATAGCGAATGAAGAAGTTGCCTATCCCGTCAGTATATACGTCCCTGCTTATGGTTAGAGTTTCAATTGTTCAATGAGCTGTATTTTATTTAATTTCTTTTGTCCACAATAATTACGACACCGATACCTGGTTTTATGGCTTGAATGCATTTATATATAGCAACTTTTTCACTCCCGGTACAGGTCTCTACAAACACTAGACCTATAAATAAAAAATTCTTGCTTTCTCTAGGTTATATCTTCATTCCCGTTGAATAGTATCGTTAATTATGTTCCTATTCTCGCTAGTCAACATGTTTTCAAGTTGTACTTATGCCGTAGCGTGTATATTACGCGTTGTTTCATTCGATTAAAATGTAAATATACAAGGGGCGCAACTCAAGTTGCTCGCTAGATAGCGCCACCGCATCACCCAGTTTTAGTAATGAAATCTGCCAAGGGTTTATGGGGAGCAGAGTGGCCCGAAAACCCTTGGCTAGCGAAGATGGGGATAAAGAGCTTTAGTTCATCATCTTTTTTTCACTGTTTAACTAGAATTAAGACCAAGGGACTAAATATCAAGTTCTTTTTACACACTAACTGTTGTCAACAGTTCTAAAATATGTACAAAATGACTGCAGGAGATATTCACAGTAATTTAATTTTCTGGTAATAATAACTTGATATTTTTTTTCACAAAAAAAATCAAGAATGGAGAGAATATGTAAATGATGACATCTTCAAATAAAATCAAAAGGTGAGGAATAAAGAATTATAATTCTTTTTCCGTTCGTTTGTAAGGTGTTTAAAACACAGGAGCAATGAGAAGCGTTAAAATGACGTTGCAAAATGATTGCGGTTGTGCCGGGTCACGTGACGAAGGCACGTTGATCTGCTTACCATGAATGATCTAGAAACTTTTCTCATTAATAAACTATCCTGATTTACGTTTTGGTGAAATTTCAAGGGTTTATCTTTTTTCCTAAAAGAATAAGAGAAAATGTCTAAATAATTTCCGAACAACCCTCGTATGTTACAATAAAGAGCATTTTAACATCCTGTGTGTATATAGACTCAAAAATGAACCCCCCCCCCCCCAAAAAAAGAATATTCTAAAATTTTGCTGAATCTGAATTAAAGTTTTGAGTGTCATTTATTATAGGACAGCTGGATCAACAGAAGTCTCAGTCATTTTGTTCACAAAAAAGACATAGTTACCATCCATAACAGTCTCAATGTGGAAGAACTTGTACAAGTGACAGATTATGATGGTAAGATTATACTTGAAACATGTGGTCTAATCATCACTTAACAGACTTTTATAGCATATTACCAATACAATATATATGTCAAATTTTATGCTGTAGATTCTCCAGTTGAGAGCAAACCTGAAGTTAAAAAAGTCAGCAGGCAAATAAGGAAAAAGTTCTTTTTCAGGATAAGGTAAAAATTATATTCAGTCTTATATCCAGTAGCAGAGCCGTAACCAAGCTAACAAAAATCAATAAATTTTAATTAGAGGGAAAAGATCTTGTTTTGTTAGAAAAATCAATTTTTACTCCTCCATAATCAGTACTTGTCCCTGTTTTCAATGTATCCATCCTACTTCTGTCTCCATTTCTTAGACTTGAAGACATGTATTAAGAAAACAGACTTTGATGTAGCTTGACTAGTTAGGCAGATAGTTTTTTTTTAATTATCTTGCAAATTGATAATCATATTAAAATTCAAAGGCTAAAAAATTAATCTAATCTTTTTGTTATACCAGCACAGCTAGACAAATCTGATATTTGTTGTTATAAAATATTTAAGATGTGTTTTAAAGAAAGCATTGGCAATCTTTTTCTTTCAAACAACAAAAAGTTTAAATTTAAAGTACTGAAAAAAATTATCAGGTAGGGGCCGTTTTGTCAGATTTGTCAGAGTACAAATCATATTTTATCATTGGCTTCAAATTCTACATTTCTTCGAGATATTTCATTCAAAAGTCATACTATATCATGTTTTTATATAGTTATAGTGAATATGAAAAATAGTTATTTTCATTTTAGCATTTTTCAGAAGAGGGGGTTGGGGGTTGGATGTCGTCGGTCCTATAACACACAAGGCCATGCAAACAAATTGAATACCGCATATTAGATCCATATGATAATTTGTCTGCATGGCCAATATGATTTCAAAATGCAGACATAAACTTAAGGGAAATATACACTGAATGTAAATATACCAAGTTGTAGTTGTAATTTCCTAAATGTGTGGAAGAGAATAAGAACCCTTAACATTTTGTTCAGTTGTTTTTATTAAGAACAATAAACAGTATTTTTACCCAAATCCCAATATTTACTAGATATGGGTTAAAAATTAATCATGTGTGTAACCCTGGTATAAAGAATGATTTTGCAAGTGGGTTTTTTTTTTTGTATATATAAAGGCTTTATTTTTCAAGTGTATTGTTTTATATGAAAGAAATGTAACATCAATGAAATATGGTACAATGTGACATCACTGGAATAAAGTGTCAAAACCTTATATACAGAGGTTGATCTTTAATGTTACAAATTACCTTTGCTGTGGTCTTTTCACATAATTGGTAGTCTCTCCACGAACAGTAATGTTTCAGCATTTATTTCATATTTTGACATAAAAATTCCTTGTGTACAGATAAATTTACTTTCTATTTCCTCCTCCAAGGAACTACAAAGGATTACAGCAGAGTGGCTTCAGCTTGGTAAAACCAGACCGTTTCACAACAGTCCAGGCCACGATGTCCATTGGTTATTATTTGGAGAGAAACAAAGCTGATTCCCCCTTATCCTCTTCCTCTGAAGACTGTGTACAGAGGGGAATGAAATGTATCTTTCTGGACTGTACTCCCCTCCGTCCCCTCTATAATGGTAGGTTTTTGGAACTTTCATTAGATTAACAAAGTAAATTAGCTTTTTCTTTGAGAATGTAGTAATCTGATTAGATACCTTGAACTGGCTTATAGTTGTGGCAGTTAAGGACGGCAGACCCAATTCACTTCTACAATAGTGATTTTTATGAAAATTTTATAGTTAGAGTTACTAAAGATATATAAAAATCAATCAAAAAATAACATCAAAATTGAATTAGATTTTTTGTAGGGACCATTACAAAAATTGTGTGTAATACTTTTCTTTTTCAATTGAACATATTAGGGAAAAGCGTTCTTGCAAGAGAAAAATAAATTTTAAAAAATTCTGCAATAGATTTTCTATCCAAATTGAAACATGATACTTATATGATAATTTTGAATTAATATCATTTAAAAAATGACCATGTCATCAAAATTGTTTTTATGGGGGCACATGTCAAAGTGCGATGTGTGTTATTTTTCTTCTATTGTTCATGAAAAGTACTGCGCAAACTTTAAGAAACAGGCTTTGTACTTCATTTCTAAGTTGATTTATGAAAGCAAAGAACTTTAAGAGTTTGCTTTACATTTTTTTTAAATAAAATACTTCAAAACTTAAGCAAAGGGACAGTTTTACTATATTTTTCAATACGAGTATTGATGCGGATCAGAATGTATACGATTTGTTCACTGACTCAAACTCTGTTAAATAATCTAATATGTAGATGCTTATAAATAGTGTGAGCTAATATAAAACTCTCTACGGAATATCTTTTAACAAAATTTGTGCATGTTAAATAGTGTTGAAAAGCATATTTCAGCATGTTAAATAATAGCAAGGTTGCCCACTACATGCAATATTAAAGTGTGTATTGATGACGTTGAACAGCTATATATAGCATCATAAGCGATTTTTCATTAAATTTTAGTGATTGTGACGTAATATTGAGAATTCGATGTACGTAATAATCACTCCTTTTAGGTGCGCAATATATCTGCGCAAAGCAAATTACGTCCGTCGTCCTTAACAGAACTGTTATTATTTGCATGTGTAAATTCAAAAAATTCATTGGGTTTATATTTCTTTTGTTTTGATGATAACATAATCCCCAACAAAATTGTTGCATTGATCTATGATATTAAGTGACATTACTTCTTATTAAACAACGAAGAAAATCTTCAGTAATTTGTTACTCTTGTTTCAGTTGAAAATGTACAGTTAGATAAGCAGACTTTCCATATGAGGCATACCATCTATTGCAGTTATAGCTACATGCATCCAAAGTAAGTGCTGCTCTGCTTTCTATTCATATAATATGGTTTAAGTAAATGGATAAAAAATATTGAATGAAAGAGAAATTAATGCTGTTTGACTAATGGGCAGGATGAGATCAAGCTAATTAGAAATACTGTATGAACTGTTGCTTTAATGAAGATGTTTTGATTAAGAACAAATATGCATACAGCAAATTAGTGAAATATTTTTAGTCTTGGCAGCACTTTTAACAAATCCTAAAAAATATGGATTTATAGCAAAGTAATTTTGTATTCCTTATGCGATAGGAAAGTTATATTTTTTAACACTTTGCAAGGTCAAAGTACATGTAATAAAATGTAACTGAAGGTTTTGTGTGATTTTGCAGTGCCATTCCACTGTTAGGGTACTTGCCACAAGACTTAAATGGGATGTCAATTTTCGACTTTTATCACAAGGACGATCTGGAGACATTGTGCAACATTTACAAACGAAGTAAGGACCATTCTAAGTCCAATTTACTGTGGAAAATATTTAACCATTTACCTCTGCTGTTTATTCTCATGTTGTAAGGGTTAGAAATGTTCAGCAAGGCTCGTATTAACTGAAAGTGTTGTATTTTAGTTATAGTCTCCAAAGGAACAACGTTCAAGAGTAAGCCAATCCGACTGAGGACTAGGAATGGCGACTGGCTGACTGTGGAGACAGAGTGGTCCAGCTTTGCCAATCCCTGGTCACACAGACTAGAGTTCATCATTGGTCAGCATAGAGTGATCAAGTAAGCTTAACATAGTGCTAAGTTATGAAAACCAGGGCCTGTAATGGGACAAAAACCTCAGATCTGTAATATTTCAGTTTTATTATCTTGGCAATTACCTTTAAGCATTTTTTTTAATCTCAAGTTTATTTTTTCTTTGATTTTTAAAAAAATGTGATTATGATAACAAAGTGCAAGGGACAGGCTTTTTTACTTCGTTATAATTGTAATTCGTTATATCTGTCAAGTTTATAACATGTAATAAAGTAACGGGGGATGAAAATCACTTCGCTGTAAGCAACAATTCATTATAAGCATGTTTGCTATAACATGTTTTACTGTATTAAATCAACCCAAATCAGTCACTTGAATACCGGTAGGATAAAGAAGAAAAACCTAATGTTGAATATATTGTAATAAAATTTGACTTTAGACCACCGACCGATTGCAATGTGTTCTGTGAGGCAGAGCAACTTACTATGATACCAATGCTCAATGACCATCATCAGAAGTTACAGCAGAAAATCAGACAGATGTTGTTAGAGGTAAGGAAAGTGTGTACAACAATATTAAGATTATTGAATGTAATTTTTAATACATTCTCCTTCATCAATACCTTAAAAAATAGATACAGAAAAAAGGATAATATAAAAAGATGTTTACATAGTATACAAAGTAGTTTACCATTAAGCCACTTTCTCTACTTGTTTTTTTTTTTTTTTACAATTCATTGAAGCTTAATAATTGAAAAATTGTTTTTGTTTGATATGAGGTTGATACTACATGTACCAGTAACCTACTATATGTGTAAGTGTTTGCTAATACACAAGTTTGTTTTGCTTTGTAGCCTGTGAGTGAGGAAAAGGCCGTTGTCAAGCATGAACCAAGGACAGATTCTTCTGATGACCTGAGGATTTCACGTAAGAAATTTTAAGGATCAAGGGTTGGGCTGATATGCTTGAACTTTATTTTGAATTAATTTAAGAAGAATAATCGCAAGTCGTAACATTTGTTTTACAGAAACATATAATGAATGAATCTGACCTTTTCAAAACTTTGATTGATGCTTAAGATCTAATATTGTTTTTTTTTAAGTAATTATTTTCCATGTGTTTTGATTAAATTTTACAGAAAATTGTTGTTAGAATATATACACTGTACGTAAGGATTAATATATTATGCTATTCTCAAATGATTTATAGCAAATACATGTATATCAAGGTAAATACCACTTAAATCACCACCCTTATTTTAAAGAATTACCTTAATTGTATAATCTTCATTGCAGAAGAAACGGAGAAAGTTCAGAAGAAGAGCAAACAGCAAACGGAAAAATATGCGGACAGAAAAGCTGGAAAGTGCTCGGTAAGGCAAAAGTTTTAAATGACTGAGCTTCTTTGTACTCTAAGTATGTACATGTATGTATAACTACAGCGCTGTCTCTTTTGGGGTGCTGTACATGTGCACAATATGTTATAATATTTCAAATGTGTCCATGGTTTCAGGAGTCTCTGCAGTCCACAGAGTCACTGGGAAGAAGTTCTCTCCAAACCTTTCCAGAACATGAAACCTCTATGGCATATGAGCAGTTAAATTATGCTAATAGTATTAAAAGGTAATTAGAATGAGAAATGTATTACACTAATTTTAGAGTATTTATATCTGAATTATCTTGAAACATGAATTTGGTAAAGAGATGACAACTGTTCAAGTTTGCAAATCAAATGGTAATTTGAAACCATTCACATCGTAGAGGTGGAATTGTGATATTGTTTGGTAATTGTGTATACTTTTTTAAAAGTCTTGATTTTAATATGTAATTACCATTTTCATGTAAGTAGTGAATGTTTTGCTATAATGAGGGTTTAATGATTCTTTCATTTCAGATACCTAATGAGCCAACAAAAAACATATTCTTCATCTTCAGAGAAGAAAACAACATCAGAAGAGGAAACTGATACACCTTGCACCATCTCCACAACGACAGCAGGTAATTCATAGGGACAATCAACAGGCTCTAGAAAAGAAATCTGTAGAAGTCAATACTAACTGGGCATTACCTCAGTAACATTTTGTACCCAGATTTGTTAGATTGACATTCTCCATATTTACCAATAAAAGTGGTTGTATATGTGTTATTTATTTGTTATTTTCAGAAGCGTCCGACTCTGAGTTTGAAGTAGATATCTCCGTTCCAAAACCACCAAGCTTTGGGAGCAGTACAAAGGTACACTAAGTAACAATTACACCACAGTTATTTTTTTTCCCCAAAAAAATCTGAATCTCAAAATAACTTGTAAAGTGTTATAAATACAAGTACTTAAGATTAATTGAAGAAAGAATTTGCAATACGTGAATTTTTTGAAGCATAATAATATATTTATCAGTTTTTTAAATAAAAAGTAAACTGAAAATTTTTACTACACTTTATTAATTTTAGGGTTTGAAGTAAATTTTTGTATCATATTCATATGAAACATGTGATAATATTCTGTGACATTTTGTTTATTAAAGGTACTACTGTCGGAGCAGGAACAGAGGGAGGACATTGCTAGTAGTCCGGCACACCAAATAGAGGATAACACAGAGGAAATATCCACCTCCCCTGGGGCTGTTGCACCCACCCCCATGTTGCCCCCACCCTCTGTGGAAAATATGGACACGATCCGCCTTTTAACCCTGACACAGGATACATTGTTACGACACACCAAACAACAGGAAGACCTGTTTGTAGCTCATGCCAAGCAGGATAGAACTCCAATCATCCTGAAATCAAAGGAAGGAGGCATGCTTCAAGAGAGGAAGAGAAGTCATTCCCCTGACCATGAAAAGGGCTTCTACAGGCCGACCAAGACCTCGAGAAATGACAGCAATATTTTGATCCCACCATTTCCCTTGCCAAATATAGGGTACGCGGTTCAGTACAGGCAAGGCAGCGCCCCTAGAGGTGGGAATGTGAATGGAGGTCAACAGATTGTGTCTCAGTCTGGGCTTCCTGTTTGTTCTACCAAACTGTCACAGAGTAATGTAGAAAGTAGAGCGTCTCCAATACAGAGCAATGTGATTTGGCCATATTATCCTCAAACAGCATCAGGTAACTGCAAAGATTTTCATTTATGTGCCCTTTACTCCAGGATTGTTTTCAATTTAAAAATGATAACAATGATACTTGGCTTCTTTTTCATAACTGTAATTCATTTAATATGCTGCAAGAAATAAAAATTGTTTATTTTACCTGTAGGGGCCTCATTTTATCCACAAGTGATGGAAGGGTTTTATCATGACCCCAATGGTATCCCAGCCACCTTGAGTCTCAATGTGACCAGTGCTATACCTCCAACAGCCAATACGACTGGTACAACAATGAGTGGTGCTTCTAGACACAATCTTAAGGTAACTGGGGTGGTGAAGGATTCATTAATTCATCAGAACAATCACTCCTTTCAAATCATTGTCATGAAAAGTTAGAAAGTAATTGTGCAAAGAGCTATTTTGAAAATGAAAGGACTATGTATGATAGGGGCCTCATTTGGCCCCCTAAAATGAACATTAATTTATGAAACTTTTTGCTTTCTTTGTACAGATATACATGTTTTTTCAAAATTTTCATTTTAATCCAGTTGCCCACAAATTTGAAATATGACATCAAAGTGTTAGTTTTTCCATGACATTTTCGCATTTTTAGCAGAAAACAGCTTATTTTCAAGCATTTTTCTTTATAGGAAATATTGAGCGATTGCTTAAACAAACAAAATATTTTCATTAAAGATGTATCTATCGAAGACATAAGTGACAAAAAGTTTGTTCTTACTCAAAGCATCACTTTATATATCCTATTTAAAAAAGATTTTTAAAAATGCAACTTTTTGACTTATTTTGATTGAATTATAAAATTGCGTCACTTCAAATAAATATAAAAAGAAATCACATTTTTCTAAGCAATGATATAATGGTAATATGAAATTAAAGAAAACTTTAATTATTGGAATCAGAAGGAGAGAGAAATGTTGAGAGTGGCAATAAAATCAGCAATTGAGATGGGTTTGTAATGAAGCATTTGGTTGTGTTTCTGAAGGTACTGCAGGGTCGTTGTCAGGGGCCGTTCCAGCTGCCCACCATCAGCACCGCATTCTCTTCCTCCTCGGACATGTCCATCTCCCACACAGACAGTGGCTCCTCCTACCTTTATCTGCTCGACTCGGACGACCAGAATAGCTCAGGACAAGAGGTAAGGATCTATGTATTGGTAGTTCCTTCTACTCAGAATCACAGCTGAAGGATCATGTAAATGATATGGTGAAGTCCTCTCAAAAACAATATATATTTTTAAAAGATCATTATAAAGGCATTCTTGCTTTAAACTACCAGTAAAAAAATTCTTAAAAATATAATTTTAAATAATTAAATTATCTGAGTACTGTGGAATCATCATTGTTCGTGGGGGACCAATGTTACTGGCTTTCGTGGGTAACCCTTGCCCACGAATTTACGGTCCAACAAAATTACATGTACGTCCCCACGAACCAGGAAAATTTTGGCTACCCACGAACATTGACCCTCACGAATAAAAATGATTCCACAGTATGAGATGATCCAGTTATTAATTAAGACCCTCATTTGCACATTACCTGGTGGCTAATGAATCCTTGTGTTACAGTTGGAGACCAAGAGTAATAAAATTACCAGAAGTAATAAACGGCAAACAGAGCCACCATGGCTGGAGTCCATATGTTGGACAAAGAAACTTGCCATGAATTATCAAATTCCAAAGAGGAAGAAAAACAGGGTGCTGAAATCTGACAAAGCTTTCATTGCCAAATCTGAGCCATCAAGTACCCTCCTTCAACAGATGATGGATTTACAGAGTGAGATAGACCTGAATCAGGGGGCTCCTCCTGTGGTGAGCACTTATTTATTGTTTTTTTAAAAATTCAAATAAAAGATCAGAAGGGGGGGGGGGGCTTGTAATTTAATGTTTATATATGTGTATATATATGTATGTATGCCTGCTTCATCTTAATGTAATAAAAGTGCTTTTACGAAGTGAAAATGTAACGAAACATTTACATCATTTTCATTTGTTATACAAAGTAAAACATTTAAGTATGATTTTTAATGTGATATATTTACAAAACATTTTAATAAATTTGAGAATAGCATAAGTATGCAGTTACTGTGAAAATTTTAGGTTACATAAAACAGTGTATAATTACTACATAAATACAATTTTATTGCTTCATTCAGAGTCTTTAACAGTTTAAAAACAGAAAAATTCAATTGACGAAAAATATGGCATATAAATAGATAAAATACAGTGTATATAAACAAGAAACAGACCTTGTTTTTGTGTATTTTTTACGTTTCATGTAATTTCTTTGATGCCCAATAATAGGGACATACATGTATATCCCTGCCCCAAAATAAACTGAACAGATCAAATAAGGAAATGTAAGCTAACTATAAATGCATATGAATGTATGTTTTAACAGTAACAATAACAACTAGACCTGTTTTTGTCTTCACCAAAACTTAACCTTAGTTTATAATTATCATTGACATGGCTTCCTTGTTTTTAACAGGATGAAGAGAATGATTATCTTTTTTATTTGGATGATGAGGAGGTGGAGGATCAAGCATCAGATTGTGATAGCAGGTTTATTGCCCTGCATGACATTCACGAGGCTCTCTCTCAGTGTGAAAATCACACTTCTGGCATAGGGTGCTACGCCCAGCAGGCACAGTCTCACAGTCCGCCGGCCGATGACAGAAGTCCCAGTAGCACAAAATCCTCAGAAAAACTGGAGGATTCTAGTGGAGATGGTATAGATATTTCACTGGGTTCTGAGGAGGAGCCTCGGTGTGAAAGTTCTCAAGAGCAGGAGATTAAGATGGACTGTCGGACATCAATAGAAAATCAAACCTCTCTGGAAACTCAAGCTCAATTAGAGACACAGGAAGCCATGGATAATCAAGGACCTTTAGATACTCTATCCATGGACATTGAATCCAACTGTTCTAAATCATCTAGTGACTTGACGCCTAGTGATGAGAGGAGCAGTGGTGAGGCTGGAAGTTCTCTGAAAGAGTCAGATGCCATGTCCTCAAAGGATTCTGTTGATGAGAGCAAGGACTCTTCTGAATCGGATGTGGATGTGAGTAACAGCACAAAGAAGGACAACTATCATTTGTATTTTGTCATTCCACCGATATCCTTTGTGGATCATGGTAAGACTCCTTTCTGGTCCAGGAATTGTGAAATGACTCCTGTTGTAGAAATGGAGTACACAGTGAAATCAAAAGACCGTAAAAGACATCTGGATGATGACATGCGAAGTATGAAGAATGTTGTGCAACCAGATCTTGTGAAAACGCAAATGGGTTACATGCTGGAAGAGTTAAACTTATCCAAGAAATTGGAAAAAAAGGTTGACAGTGAAACAAAAGAAACCGAAGGAAATCGCGGTTTATTGAAGAAATCAGTGTCACATTCAAAACCCAAATCAGAACACTTTCTGACTGACGATGTGTTTGATGGCTTGTTTGTGACTATGTTGGGTGAGGATATTGTCCCTTTTGCAAGAGAAGAATCACCAGATGTGGAGGATGTTTCTCATCGACTAGAGGAAGTGGATTAAAGTGTCAATTGAAACTGACTGGAAGTTTCTCCTTTGATTATCTCTTTAATATGTTGTTTGTGAAATGGAAATTCATTGGCTTATTAGCAAGAACTGAGAATTGAGGTGGCTTTGATTTATAAATTTACTGTTACAAAATTATTATTCTTGCAAGGAAGTATTTTTACCATTAGTGCTATAAACATTTTATTAATGGAATTTTCTTGATTTTCTCTGGGGGTTGATCTTTATTTCTAAAAGGTGGGGTATATTGAAAACCAATGGTTAACCTCTAACAGTTACTATCAAGGTTTATTTTAGATTATTGTATTGGTTATAACGAGAAGGCATGGTAGGTTTTTTATTGGACTGTTGTTTGTAGTACTAATAGGGTTTTTTTTCATCTTAATTTATGAATGTTTGAAAGAATTTTGAAAAGTTGTACTTATTGGACAAAATTTTAAGAGATGGACTTTGAACTTGACAGATGTTTTCAAATTGATGTAAATATGTTAAAACTACTTCAATCTCTCTTATGTAACATGTTTAAGATAACTGAATGCAAAAGGAACACATGTTTATTACCTTCTAACCATTTATGTTCCTGGTGCATGTTTTTGGTTTGGTGTCGACTCGTATGCAACAGTGATTTTTATTTTGATGTATGTCAATATTAAAGAAGAAATCCTCAAGAAGTGACTCAAGAAGAGTATACTTAATTAAACCAAAGTGATACAAACGGTACAGTATTTAAAAGAACTGATTCTAGTATCCAGATCCTTATGTCAGAGACGGCAGCTTGTCTGTCCCAGGTTAAGAATAGAGGAACCAGCACATAACAAGGCAGACTCTCAATGCAACATTTATTTGTCAAGATTCTGAAAGATTGTTTTTATAGCTACAGTAAATTTTTTAATAATTTTTTTTTAATTACTTCATTTTGACTCCTTTAAATTGGAGCAATATTAATTTGCAGCTGTAAACCACATAATGTAGATCACTATATGTGTCCAAAAAGCCATTTGCTTTACAAGCTTCAGTTGGAATGGCAGAGTTTTAACTCTTAAAGAAAAATTAAAAACAGATTGTCAAATTTTGCAATACCTATACACATGGAGTCACTTAACCTCAGACATCGGTCATCAAACGGTCATAAAAGAATGACATCAATCAAATTTTAGATACAAATGGGTCGTCTATTCCAATGTGAAATTGCGTCCAACCAACACCAGGTTCAAGGTGCAATATGTTCATGTTCACCAGTGTTATCATTTCTAGCTAAGCCTAGATGTAAGGGTGCTGACATGTCACATTGTGCATAATGTTGTAAATATTCATGAAATTGATCTCAATTTCCATGGCCTCTAGGAGACTATGGGTTTTTATTTGTTTTCGAAGGTTTTCAAAATGATGTTTTATATCAGTTTGGAGACCTTTAATAGTAAAATTATTTGTAAATAATAAATTAACAAAATAAATCAGCCCTTTCCATTTGATACCTAGCAATGAGTGTGAAGGTATGAAAGCGAGAGGAAGGCAGTGAGTCACCAAAGACACAGATATCCATATATATATATTGTATATATGTATATGATTCTACTACATGTATATTGTCAAGAGTTTAGGTGATACTGATTGAAGCTGCTGGTCAGTGACAGCAGGTTTTTTTTTCTGAATGATCCTTAATGAACAAGGACCATGTAGACACATTATCTTTTGTAACACTGTTTTATATGCTGTTTGTGAAATAATTCATTCCTGTTGGTTTTTTTTTTACTGTTGTTTAATTTAAAATAACAGTGGAATGAATAAAATTTTAAAATGGAAAGAGGTTTGGTTTCAGTTTTATGTATGTGCAATTAGTAGTGATTTGTGTGAGAGAGTTATCCTGGAGGAAGGTTTTTGGGTAAATAAGTGTTTATAGAAAAAAAATCCTTCTGAGGTACATGGAAACTCTAACTTGTGCTATACAGATAGCTGATTTTTTTTTTAAAGTTGAAAATTTGTTCTAACCCTTTACCCGAATACAGAGAGTGAGGAGTTGGGATATTATTAGACCTGCATAATACAATACATGTATTATAAGAGGAATTTTTGATCAGAGAGAGGTTTCTGTAAGCTTTAAGTTTAAACAATGAATGAATGTCTCCTTTCATATAATTAGTTCAAAATTTTACATGGGCATGCCCTTATGTTTGTTCTTCTTGGTTTGTAATTAAGAATTTTATGTTCTTTTTAATAGGACTTAGCAGGGGATGAAAAAGAGGAAACAAAATGTCCAAAGTTAATATTCAGAAACTGCTGCAAAATAATTATTCCACAAAACACGAAGGCCCTTTTGTAAATTTGATAATAATTATTTTTAATTTGGTATATTGGACCAGAGTCTGACATTGTTCTGAGAAATTGTGTTATTGTTTAATTAAAGTTAAACAAAAACTAACTATCAAATCTTTTACCTTTCTACAACAGACACGTTGTTTTTTAGGTCGACAAATTTCTACGGAAGTATTCGTGGAAGTTTTCTGCACTAAATGTATAAAAAACGTATGCAATGTATACTATAAGTTAGTAAGTTGGTTACATTTTATTTAGTTTGCATGTTTATTCAAGGGTGTAGCTGCAGCTGTATCGCTGTTTATATAATTTATAATAATAATTTAATTACTGGTTTATGTTCTTTCAAACGGGGGGAGGGGGGAGCCAACCCCGAGGAATTTAAATAAACACACTGAACATTAAATATATATATCAAAGGTAAATACTTGTGAATGTTTTAATTTAGGCTAGCTGAATGGTTTTTCAACGTTATCGGATCGAGTTTGGTTTGATATAAAAATATATTAATATATTCATGTACGCGAATTCAAAAAAGAGTATATGAGTAAACGATACAAGTATGATATATGACCATTTAGTACAAGATACATCATAAGGGTAAGAGTAAGTTTAGGTAATTATTGATATTGTCTGGAATTTAATTTATTTCTCTGCGAGTTGGTCTAAAATGACATGAGATAAAAGCTGCCGCTATATATATTCATTAGCATTTCCAAAGTGATAATTAAAATCTGGATAAATCGAGGTTTTATAGCTTTGACAATCCAAAGTTCATCGAAACGCATTTTGAGTGCTTGATTTGATCTTTTTAAAGAAATAATAGAGTCTACACTAAATTTTGTTTGTCTTAACTATTTTTTAAAAATATATCTTTAAAATTTTATTTCGAATGACATAAAAATTAGCTTTTAATATCAAAGTGAGTGATATTTTGTCAAATTAGTAATAAAAATGATAACAATCACAAATATGGCCCAATACTCACTTCACGGTTAAATTTACATATTCACAAAATCTATCAATTAACATCTCTATGGAAACACTGATGAATTGTCAATTACATGTCTTATATTTTTTGTTCTCATTGATATTAGGTATTATTTTTATCATAAATGCACATGCTATTGGTGATATTGCAATTGACTAGTTGACTTTGCCGACAAAAAATTACAAAATTTCATGAAACACTCATAAAATGAATGAATACGGAATGCTCGAATATCATTTGATAGAAGAGCCAATGCAAGCATTCCATATGATTGTATGTAAAGGGACCCCGTGACAATATAGCATGCAGGCTCAAGAGAACGTGAATACATTCGATTACTCATTCTATATAGCCAGTGCAGGTATTCAACGACAATCTCCAGCTTCATTACAGGCATTAAGCAACTCTAGAACCAATGCAGAAGACGACAATCTATTGAGCCAATGCAGGCATTAGAACACTCCCTATAGAGCCAATGCAGGCATTGGAACACTTCCTGTAGAGCCAATGCAGGCATTGGACCACTCCCTCTAGAGCCAATGCAGGCATTGGACGACTGATGGTCTAGAGCCAATGCAGGCATTGGACGATTAATTGGTCTAGAGCCAATGCAGGCATTGGACGACTGATGGTCTACAGCCAATGCTGATGGTCTAGAGCCAATGCAGGCATTGGACGATTAATTGGTCTAGAGCCAATGCAGGCATTGGACGACTGATGGTCTACAGCCATTGCTGATGGTCTAGAGCCAATGCAGGCATTGGACGACTGATGGTCTAGAGCCAATGCAGGCATTGGACGATTAATTGGTCTAGAGCCAATGCAGGCATTGGACGACTGATGGTCTACAGCCAATGCTGATGGTCTAGAGCCAATGCAGGCATTGGATGACTGATGGTCTAGAGCCAATGCAGGCATTGGACCACTGATGGTCTAGAGCCAATGCAGGCATTGGACCACTGATGGTCTAGAGCCAATGCAAGCATTGGATGACTGATGGTCTAGAGCCAATGCAGGCATTGGACGATTAATTGGTCTAGAGCCAATGCAGGCATTGGACGACTGATGGTCTACAGCCAATGCTGATGGTCTAGAGCCAATGCAGGCATTGGACCACTGATGGTCTAGAGCCAATGCAGGCATTGGACCACTGATGGTCTAGAGCCAATGCAAGCATTGGATGACTGATGGTCTAGAGCCAATGCAGGCATTGGACGATTAATTGGTCTAGAGCCAACTGATGGTCTATAGAGCCATCTTGACCAATTTTCTTGATTCAATGCAAGATTGTTTTATCTAATGGATGACATTTTAATTGTTTAGTGACGTTTTTAATGTAGATAATCTAAGCATGGATGAATATGAATTTTCAGTGATATTAAGAATTTATAAGGGAAATGAATAGACTAGCATTTGGAGTCATTGCTTGCTTTGACCATCCTATGCATAAAACTAAGATTTAGAAAACAAAACACTTGTTTCAATTCATCGTTTTTGATGGGTAAAATGTTTTTTTTAATAAAGTGCTCTATTACAAGACCGGATCATTTCATTCCTGGTGTCGACTCCAATTACAGTTAGACCTTTCTTTAATCCAGCTTGTAGTGCTTCACCTGAAATACATAAACGTAATAAATCAGCACAAGGTCTACACATGTATGTTGTCTTAAATGTTCTAAACCAGGTTATTACATTATAATTTAATTCTGATTGTAACGCGGCATTTCATTGGATAGAAAAATTTAGTTAAAATTGTATAACCTGTTTAGCACGTCACAAGACACGTCACAATACACCAACGTCAAAAACGTATTGATCTGCTTGACCTTACGTTTGAATTTTGAACAGATTAATTTCATTTTTAAAGTAAAGCACACTCAATTTGTACAGTACATCACAGAAAATTAAATTATAATTAATGAACTCAATGTCTACCCAAGTTATACGCTTTTTTATAATCCGCTTCGCGGATTATAAAGCGTAAACTGCCCCAACCCAGGTTATACTCGTATGACTTGGGTAGACATTGAGTTCATTTCTTAAATATTAAAATAGGTTTGTTCCTAACATGCCTTACCTTTTCCACAGTGAAGTACCACTAGATTTCCATTCTTTGGTGATGCTTGAAGGAGTAGTTTTTCATAGAACACTGACTTAGTATTTCCTTCAATCAGGGCTGGCAAACCTTTGATGCCTGTTTTGCTGGATGTGATGCAGAGAAATGGCTGGGTGTAGTTACCTTAAATGCATTTGCTCATGTTAAGATATTTAACTTAAAAATAGTTTCAGGTTACAAATTACTTAAATATATATATATTTTTTAAATGTTTTAAATAACTTAAAAAAGATTGATAAGTTTCATGTTACAAATGGTTACAGATACAATTTGTTTTAATTGCAATGAATTGAGCCTATTTAATAGTTTAAAAGTTTAATGATATGTTTTGTCTTTAAAAGATTTGCAACTGTACTCACTTTTTCTGTTGAAGAAGACAACCACCAGTGTAGCTTTGTTTGGATACATTAATTCTACTCCTTTCTTTGTGTCGCTGACACTGGCCCAAGATGTTGTTAATACAATGGTGTGTTCCTCATTCAGTGAGGGGAGGTCCATGCAGATTCTGAGAAGTGTTTGCCACTCGGTCTTGATAGGTTTAAATAAAAGATTTATATAGTTTTACATGAGTAAATATGAGTACCTGGTAAATATCAGTTGGTTAAATAAAAAAAATAAATATAAATTCACATACATGTAAATACCAGCAATAGCAATTATTATAATCAATATATACAACTACAAGCGTTAAATTTTAGAAAGAGAAGAAGTGCTTGAAGTGCTTATATTGCATGCCTAAAAAATCTTGTTCAAATTAATTTATTGTTTACTGATACAAAATTACTTACTATTTCCTCATTGAATACAATGACATCAACAGGATTTTTTTCTAGGCTGCCCCCTTTTAAGTTTAGTGGATCATCTTGGAAAACCAAAGGTTTCGCCCTTGAAGAGGGATCTTTCAGTCTCCTTTCCACAAACTGGCGGAGCCTTTCCCCTGGAACACCTCTTTTAACATCACTGAAAAGAAAGAATATCTGGTGGTTAAACATCTATAAGTTTAGGCTATTTTTTTTTATATCTTTCCTTTACCAGATTTGGTATTGTACCTAATATACTTTATGTAAAATTATCTTGGTTTATTATAAATTAAAATCATGTATCAGCTAGAGTATCCTGAATTTGCATTAAAAATTGGTCACATTCAAGCATATCTGCATGAGGTAAGATACAACTTTGTACCTACCCAATGAACTGGCTAAGTTCTTCTTCAGCCTCCTCCTCTGTTGTCCAAAATGTATCTAGCGTTTTTTCCCATGACATTTTGGTCAACTTACACAAGGCATACTGTATGTTCCTAGTGCCCTTCAGATATTCTGCTTCCTGTTTAAAATCATTTTGGAATCAGTTGGTTTTTAAATGCCTTCTTTAAGAGGAATGGACAGTTGTGATCATTAAATTAGACTATAAAAATCTCCTTAAAAAGAGCAATTTGGGTAAAGATATAGGGGGAAAATGTAATTCAAGGCTAAAAATTGAGGGTTATTTTTATAAATTACTAAAATTAATAATAGCTCATATGGCAAAAATGATTCCATCTAAAATTTAACGGTTTAATTTGTTGACAATCATGCCACTTTGAAATATAGTATCATACATCATATCATATACAATATCAAATATCATCTTCAAAATATGTGTATAGGAGGAAAGATATTTGCAAATGTAAAATTAGCATCATAGTAATACATACTTTTGTCATTTCATCCAGATCATACTTTAGGCTGGTAACTTTAGTTACCATCTGTATAACAGTTTCCTCTGGTAAGGTCATTAGAGATCTCCAAGGCCGTGTCACATTCAAATATGGTGTCATCATGGATTCATGCTTCTGAAAATTTGAATAAACATATATATATATATATATAAAGCACAGAGAAATTCACCTTATTGGAGCTCCACCTCCGCCCCGACCGGGGCTTGAACTCACGACCTCTGGAACCCATTCTCCTGGCAGTGAGCGGCCACCGCGCTGACCACTCGGCCATCTAGGCAAGACAAAAATCTTGCTTTCGATGACGAAGGGAACCTAGCGCGCTGGTCTCTCACTACACGTGTGCGGATATAATATAAATATATATATATACTTTCTGTAAAAATTTTTAAAAAAAAGAAAAAGCCTTATAAATCTTTTAAATTACAATTTGATCGACACCTTTAGTTTTTGGTTCTTCAGCTTCCCTTGCTCATAGAGATCATAGATCAGCAAAATCTGTCTGTAAACAGGATCACTGGCACATGAAATCCAAAAGATAGACTGGTAACTAGAAATATCCTTTAAAAGAGAGTTTAAAGTGTTGTTTAACTATATAATCAATAATCTAGAGAACAATTTTTTCTTAAGGATTAATTTCAAAATTACATACTGAGCCAAGAGGAAGATGTTGCTGGCACCTCATTCTCTATTCCTTTGTGTTTTCACACCTGGCTGTCTCCACATCAACGTCTGATGGCTTCAGACTTCTGAATAATTTGACCTAATATGGTTGTAAGGATTCAAGTTTAGATAATCACAAAAAAATATAATAAACAATTATTCTGTAACAAAATGGTAGAAATAATGATGGACCAGATCAGGATTCGAACCCTGGCCCCCCTGAATCTCTAGTCAGGTGCTCTCTCTGTCTCTGTCTCTCTCTCTCTCTCTCTCTCTCTCTGTGCAAAATTCATAACTTCATAATTATCATTATTTATTACCATATCTTTGTGGGAAACTCTGTTTATATTGTGTCCAATGATGTTGTGGTTTGTAGCAACAAATATCTCCTCCTCATGGGTTAAGTTGATGAAAATATGAGATGGAAGGGTCATATATATTGTACCATGTGCGGATACAAGCAATGGTTCTCAACAGCTGCTAACCTGCAGTTAAAAGATATGTTAAAATTATTTAATGCTACTTAAAGTTATCAAATAGCAAAATAACGTAACAGTTTTTTAAATGCTAATTAAACTATATCAACTTGCCTTTGATGATTTCCCCCTAGACATATATAGGAATATCCATTCAAATGTCCTTTGTCCACATTTTTTATGTCATTCTCTCCAATAAGGTGCAAGGCAAGAGGTTGTGGCAAAGTGCAAGCTGCTGTTTGGCCATCTTGAAGCTGTTTTTTTTTTTATCAAAATAGAAAATTTGAAGCATTCATTGTGAGCTAGATGATTGTGTTGCAAGGTAAACACTATTCTTGAAATATAAGCGATATTTGTGCTTGGGTCATATTACATACCTGTTTTACAAAACTGATATTCTAATGTGGCACATGTATTTATTAATCTGTCATACATTTACCTGATAAAGTTTTCCCCCTTATGCTTTTCAAGATGTCATCCTGGTTATTTGTCAGTGCCTGACTTTTGCTGAGAGATGCCTGTAGGGGTTTCACCTTCTGTTTCTTTAGAGGCGGCTCCTTTGATAATGAAATTCATAACAGTTTTATCATACAATGTATGTACTTAATATAATGAATGTTACTGTTATTTTCATGAATTCAGTACTTAGTTATATATATGTACTAGATTACCGGTGATTAATAAATTAATACCACTTTACTTATTTATAATTGTGATTATCCAGCAAGTTGAACATGTACTTACAAAACTGTGCGACTCACTCCCATCTGCTTCTGGATCACATGTTTCAGGGCATACTGGTTCGAGGAACCCAGAGTCATCAGCATACACTGTGACAGTGGCTTGACTGTCAATTTGGGTTTCTCGCACAATATCAAAATTGCCTGGTATAAGAAAATACAAATTATGATACTGGTAATTGAAAAATTAAACCTGGAAAGGGGAGGAGGAAATCTATCAACCTTTTTATTGTACACCGCTTAATACAGTTTACTGTAATGTTATACACTCTTGCTGATATCTTTTATCAAGGTGTTTCTCATGAATACCCAAAAGATATTTCCTCAAACAATGAACTTGTATTTCCAAAATTACAAACCTATTGTGATATTAACAGCCTCTACAAATTCCTCCACTTCAGTAAACATTTTAAACTGTCTACACAAGTCATTGTAGCTCCAATCAAAATCTGTTCTTGAAGCAAATTGCCTTCTGCCTCCTAAGAATGTCATCTATTCAGGAAATGATATATATATGGTTGACTTTATCTCATCAGAAGAAGAAAAAAAGAAGAAGAAGAAGAAGAAGAAGAAGAAGAAGAAGAAGAAGAAGAAGAAGAAGAAAGAGAGAGAGAGAGAGAGAGAGAGAGAGAGATTTACAAATCAAATTTAATTAAATTATTTACTTATATTACCTATACAGAGAAAACATATTGACTGTGGATATATATAAATGTAGCCAATAATAAAGCCAATTAAACTTATATTTGCAAATATGACATCAATTTAACATTAATAAAAGAAGATACCACGCGAAACATATCTGTATTAAAAAATAATTTTTGGACACAGCTGTACATTGGAAATCCCCCCGATGACACGTGTTAGGCAAAATGATAATAGAAAATGAAGTACATATACGTAGCATACATTTTTCTAACTAATAAATAAGTACAACGTAGAATATATTTTTCTAATTAATTAATTAAGTCTTATGATGTTTCTATATACTTACAATAACAGCGCGTTGCCCATCACAGTTAAGACGTTTCGATCGTAATATAAGTCTTCTTTGGAAGGGATATCCAGTCTTTCGAGCGGTGGGCATTCCGTCTTGCTTCTAGAAAACCGCATCCTGGCATTATTTATCACTGCATAGTAAGCATTCTCTTCTTTCCTTATTGCCCACATCTTTATTTTCTGAAAGTGCTCTCAGAATAACCGATAAACGGGTAAGAACGTCGTAACGTGCGAAAATTACGTCAGTCTAATTTTAAAAGTTTAAAAATAGTTCGCGAAATCGGAGCAAACGGCATACGAACGTTAGACAGGGCAGGTTTATATTGTACCGCTGAAGTTTATTTCGTGTATTTGAAGTACTGGTATTGAAGTGTGGCAAGAAGATAAATAATATATACAGGTGTTACAGAAATCGAAATTTCATCATATGTCAAAAAGGATCTGCTCCTGGACGATGGGTAAGCCTAACGATAAACATATTATTATCTATAACGTTATACGTTATATTATAGTATTTTTCTTTCTATAGCAATCATAAATTAATATAGATATGCACTGTGTGTATTTTTTATGTTAATATTTATATCGCCAACATGTTTTGTTTCTACTTTGATTTTGTCGATTTTGAGGTATTCTACAGGCACGCTCTAAAGTAAGATTCACAATAAGTTATGAAGTCGGGAGGGGGGGGGGGGGGGCTGTGAAAACACCTTGTAAAGTGATGCTACATCCTGGTAAATGAATATCGTAGTACAGGGTTTAAGTAATGGACACATCAGGGGCCGGGTGTGACTGAAATCCATCATAACTGATTATTGTCATTTCTACTAACTTACAGACTTGATGAAAACAAGCCATATTTACAAACATTAAAAGATGTGTACATTAATTAGTTAGAGGAAATGACAATAATCAGTTATTTTTCAATATGATGGATTTCAGTTGCACCCCTGATAGATATATGTGAAATTTTGTTTAGACATTGAACCTTATCCTGATGACGACATTGAGCCATATAATCCAGATGACAGTACTGAGGATGAAATTGAATCTTATAATGATGATAACCAAGAAACTTATGGTAATGATGTTGAGAATTAATTTGAAGATAGTGCTTATAGTAGTTAATAAAAGTTCAACAACAATGAGTTGTTATGAATAATTAGTAAAACTCTGGGGAAGCCAACTGAACTACAAAACTATAAAAATGTGAATATATGTTCTTTTGTTGATTTTTTCTATTTTTATATATATAAATTAATTTCTTATTTTGATAAGATACCCATGCTACAAAGTTTCAAGAGATAAGAAAGAGGCTATCATCTTGTCCTGATAAATGTACTTGGAGACTCTCAAGGTAATTTTGAAAGTTTTAATGAAAATTTCAAAGTTATCTCCCTTTAATGCATTTTTCTCTCTCCTCTCTCTCTCTCTCTCTCTCTCTCTCATAAATTGATATATGATGTATTCAGTTTTTAAATATAAGTTAGATCTAAATTTATAAAAAGAATTTAATAAGTGCTCTTTTAAAATTTTGTAGGCAAGAGTTCCAGGAAATCAGCAAGAATAGACCAAAAAGTCAAATGGATCATACACAGTGGCTATTGGATTATTTCTTTGAACATGCAACAGAGGAGAATGTTTGTCATCTAATATGTGGAAAAGAAGTCTGTGAAAAGTGTTGGAGGTATAGTATTTTAAAATGAGGGAAAGAGGTATAGGAAGTTTGGTATTTTACTCTTTGTTTTAAATTTATTTTGTAAATCTCCTAAGTATTTGCTTGCATTAATAATTTAACCATACCCCACTCTGAAGTAGAGGAAGTTAGTATACTGTTTTACCCTTGTGTGTCTGTCTGTCTGTGGTTGAATTAATTTTTAACAAATTTGATGTCAACTTCCTATTAATGTACATTGGCTTTGCTTAAATATTTTGTATATTCACATCAGGGCAAGGGTGATAACTAGTGAGCATTGGCTCACCGATATCATGTTGAAATTATTTATGAGGGAGAGTGTTAATTTGATAATTTTAATGGTCAGTTGTAATATATATATATATATTTGATAATTAACAATAACTGACAAATAATGAAATTTTATTAAATTATAAATTTCATCAGTTATCATTTTTAAACAGAGAAGTACATAAAGTTTCCCCTTACAAGTACAACAAGTACCTAGATGAAAGCCGACAAGGAGTTAGAGGAAAAATTCATGGAAATACCGGATCAATTAAGCCTTCCATTGAACATACTGGTAATGTATTGTTTTGGTATAAGAAAAAAATAATGACTTGTCTTATGCATAATCCATAATGATAATTTTTGAAAGTAAAAAAAAAATATGCAGTTACAAATTTAGTTATGCATGTATATGCAAATAGATTTTATAAATGTGTATATTAATCCAAATGGCAGAGAGCATAGGATGGTTCCAGAATTTTGTGAGTGACATAGGAGAACATATGCCACACCAAGAAAAAGTTACATCGCCTGCTGGAATGAAGAAAACTGATGTGTGGAAGCTAATGACTTCTGACCTTGATAGTCAGTCATTGGCAAAGTCATCATTTATGCAGATATGGAAGAAATCTTTTTCGAATGTAGCCATTGTGAAGGTACATATATTTGTGTAAAATATGTAAGAATAATGAGAATGTAGAACATAACCTATGCTCATATATTAGCTTAATCACCAGAAAATTGGACAAGTGAATAGAGTTAAATGATTATTAATTTTAAAATTATTGTTTAAATAACAGGAAAACCCATTTTCAAAGTGCTACATCTGCACAACTCTACATTTTGAGTATGAGCAATGTGGAAGATATGACAAAGAAGCAAAGAAGCTCATAACAGACAAGAAGAGAGCACACTGGGAATATGTTAGGTAAATATTACATTTATTTCTTTAAGTTTTTAACTTTGTCAATTTCCAATAGTTTCCGTTTTATCTGGTTTAATTAAAGACTGGTTACCGGGGGTATTTCATGCACTAGCGCTTTTGCGCTCAGTATAAATAGATTTACTGGGAATATTCAAATAATGGGGCGTTCGTTACAAAGCATTACAGGTTGTGTCTTTGGCTTTTCCTACCCGCCCTGACCCAAACATGTTTTTTTTTTTAGATATACTAATATTGAACTGCTTTTAATTGTTACTTTTGTGTTGTCATTTATTTGTATGTGGAATAAATATTAAATGCAATTTGTAACGAACACACCAATCCTAAAAAAATTGTTTTATTTTACATTAAATTAGTCAATAAAATATTTTATTTTAGGAGGAATGAAACGATGGAGAAAATAAATGTTTTATCCTGTTTTTTTTTTCAATTCTAACGAAAATATATTAAGAAAAACTTTTTTCTTAATGTTTTGTAAAGAAAACAGAAAGAGGCATACTACATGAGAAGAGAAGCTTCATGTTTGTATCCAAAGCGCTTCCTGACAATAATTATGGACGGAATGGACCAAAAGAAAACTAATATTCCCATTCTATACACCAAAGCTAGGAATTCAAAACAAATTTCAAATCTTCAGCAAGTAAGGACACATTTGCTGGGTGTACTAGTCCATAGAGATTCAGGTAACATATAGAACAATCCATAGAAAACATTTGCAATGTAGAACACAATGCTGGTAATTGAAGTAAATACATTTGTCCCTCAAGTTTACCGCGGTACTTACTCTGTACTACTTGCTTTTCAGAAACTTCAGGAATGAGAAAAGTTGGATTTGGCCATTTTGATTTGATGCAATATCCCCATGATGCCAACCTTAACTTGACAGTTCTACTTGAAACTTTATGTGGTAAGTACTTTTTTTGTAAAAGTAATAGAAAAGTTAAGTTTTAAATACTAGAGCCTAGACATGAGTGTTTGATATAAATGTACCGGTATATGGATATTCATTTTTGCAGAGTTCAAAGATGCACTAGGAACAGAGCTTCACCTGCAAACAGACAGTGCTACGGACAACAAAAATAAGACGGTTTTGGGCTTCTTAGGATTGCTAGTGCATTTGGGCATATTTGAGGAGGTATTTCTTGTTTATATAATGCACAATTTAATTTTGATTTATTTCCTGGTCATTAATAACTACCTGTTAGTGACATATACCGTGACAAGTATTTTATTCTTCAGTGTTACCTGCACATGCTCCCAGTTGGCCATACCCATGAGGATATAGACTCGTTTCAAATTTCTCAAGCTCTTTAAAAGCGGACATTATGACACTAGATGGTAAAATCTTATTTCACACCGAGTTGAAAAACCTATCCTTACAATTGGTGAAATCCTTCATGACATCACTGCTGGTTTTTTTTACAATACTGGAAATGATATTTTTATTTCAGACCTGCTTCAAGCTTTTCAAAAGCTGTCATATGTTCAGCAAGGAAGGATGGTAAAAGTGGTTTGGGATTTTAAGGGATGGATGGAAAATAGCCTAATCAACAGCCATGGTCTCGGGGATCAATTTGAATTTCGAATCCACACAGTTGACAAAGGTTACTCAAATCAATATACTAGTATTTAAGAAATATACAGCAAGTTAAAAAGTTCACCGGGATATAAACTTTGTTGGTCACGTGATCAAATCATGTGAAGCATTGCTGTTTATTACTTATATTTATGTTTGAAAAAGACATATTGTTCAAATTGCTAAAATTACTGAGATTTTATGTTTAAAATGATCCAAGAGACAAGCGATTAGTGTCATGAAAAAAGTAAATTCAGAATTTAACGTTTTCACTATTCTATTGGTTTATATAAGGAAACATATTTGCAAATGTAAACATATTTATGTGAAAATATGCCTTTTTTATTGTACTCTTTATCAATAATATTATATTTGTATAAATAGAAAGAAGGACACCAATTTTCCACTACAGGAAGGGCGAGGGAGAACGGTGGATGCCTGATGCTGATGACGACAGCACTTATGAGGTTAATCAGGATAGGTGTGGAATATGGATATTCAAGGTAGCTATTCATTCTAAGTGTGTGTGTGTGTGTGTGTGTGCGCGCGTGCGTGTGTTCGTGCGTGTGCATGAGACAGAGACTGAGATGTATTGAATTAATCATATTCTATTATATTGTTTAGAACATGAATTTTCTACAAAGAGCCCCAGAGTGTGTTGCTCCAACAGACAAGAGCATGTATCTAGATCGGATTTTAAAGGAAACATGTCCCAAACTTCTTAAATCTGGCCTGCTGACTTCTACCGAACAGCAATGGGGGGAAAGTTTTTCATCGGTGGTCATGACGTATCTTCAGACTTCAGGAAATGTTAGTAAAATCAAATTTTCATTTTTTACATTTATTACAGATAATTATGTAAAAGTGTAAAACCCGGTATTAGAATCTGAACATACATATATTTAAGGTGGATTTCCCATTGATTCATTTGATTGAAAACGTGAAAGGGATACCAGAAACTTTGATGTCGCATCCTGTGGAGACGAGACTTCAAGAGTTTGAGGACAAGGCAACGAAAAGAGCCTTGGTAATGCAAATTCTTCTTTTTGTACATGTTACACAGTTCAAAATGATATGCAAAACATCACCAGTGTCTTTATAATTTGTTAAATCTTCTACTTAGTATTCTTTTTCATTTAGAATCATACAAAATATTTACTTTTTGCAATATTTTGAAGTGTTATTTATTTCGATTCTTGACAGGTGTACACTGGGAACTATTTACCCCCGAAAAAGAGGAAAGCAGTAGAGAGGAGCAAAGAGCAGAGAAAACAATAAATTCAGCAATTCTAAAGCACAACAGTTTTTAGTATTTTTTAATGCTTTCTGATAGCATTTAGAACAATTATGAAATGAATTTTTTTTTCCAAATTTCTTAATTAATGCTTGCTGATAGGTTTGGAAAAGAAAATGTTTGCATTTCCTGTAACATAAACAGGTGCTTAATGTAGCATTTTATGTGTTGAATAACTACCTTTTCCAATCTGTTGTCATTCTATATCAGTGCACAAAAGCACAATAATTAGTTTTGCAAAATGACTATTAGTTGATGCTTGAAGATGGTGACATGAAACAGTTATTAATATTTTGATTTGAGAAACAACAAGGTTGAAGTTATCAAATTTCATGCTTTCATTGAGCAACTAACGTTCTAACAAACCAAACAACACCTTATTCCTGCATTGAGAAACTTATTATAATCAATAGTCATCCAATACCTGGATTGAACCACTGTAAATACATCCAATACCTCCAATGAATCACTATAAATTCAGTCATCTACTGCCTTCATTGAGCGACTCCTCAGTTTTCCAATGCCTGCAATGAGCGACTCCTCAGTCTTCCAATGCCTGCATTGATCGACTCCTCAGTCTTCCAGTGCCTGCGTTGAGCGACTCTTAAATTCAGTTTTTCCAATGCCTGCATTGAGCGACTCTTCAGTCTTTCCAATGCCTGCATTGAGCGACTCCTCAGTCTTCCAATGCCTGCATTGAGCGTCTCTTCAGTCTTCCAATGCCTGCATTGAGCGACTCTTCAGTCTTTCCAATGCCTGCATTGAGTGACTCTTTAGTTTTTCCAATGCCTGCATTGAGCGTCTCTTCAGTCTTCCAATGCCTGCATTGAGCGACTCTTTAGTCTTTCCAATGCCTGCATTAAGCGACTCTTCAGTCTTCCAATGCCTGCATTGAGCGACTCTTCAGTCTTTCCAATGCCTGCATTGAGTGACTCTTTAGTTTTTCCAATGCCTGCATTGAGCGACTCTTCAGTCTTTCCAATGCCTGCATTGAGCGTCTCTTCAGTCTTCCAATGCCTGCATTGAGCGACTCTTCAGTCTTTCCAATGCCTGCATTGAGCGACTCTTCAGTCTTTCCAATGCCTGCAATGAGCGACTCTTCAGTTTTTCCAATGCCTGCATTGAGTGACTCTACAGTCTTTCCAATGCCTGCATTGAGCGACTACTCAGTCTTCCAATGCCTGCATCGAGCGACTCTTTATTCATCTTTGCAATCACCCTATGCAAGCAATGAGTAATTCTCATTCTTCACTCAATGCAGACATTCCTTCTGTCCCATAAAATCACACTGGATGCATGAAATGCCAATGCCCATATGCATTACAAAATGTATATTGTAGTTTGTGCATTGCTTCAATGCTGAGTTTTAACTCTAAGAAAAGATTCCAAATAAGAACACGAGGTCTAAACCTGACAGATATTAATTCCCGTTATCACAAAACTGAATGACAAAGCAACGAATGGTTTTATCAGAATGTCGCAAGAAAAATCCACATATTTTGCTGATATTTTGAATGGATACTTGGCGTGTTTCTGTAAATTGCCTTTATCAACACAGAAAAATCAGAAAAAAATAGTTCAGACAGATAAAAAATTAGTCTAGACTCAATTAAATGTAGCGTTTTCTTTCATTTGCGATAGAAAATTGAACGTAAACGTCAAATGATTCCTTCACTTTTTGTCTGGTCCCTCCATTGTTTGTCTAGTGGTACATGTACGTGCCTCGTTATTAAAGTAAATATTTTGTGTAGACACTTCCCGAACTTAATAGTGCTAAGCCTCCTGTTCAGTATTGCACTTGCTTTTTATTTTTTACAAACCAGCTGCGTTCAAGACTTACATCAATATTCATAAAAAAGGGTTTGAAAATAAAAATATTAAATAAAAGAAAAAAACATTTTTCAGTGATCATGGCATTATGATGAACTGCCTTTGCGTTGGTGCCATATTACGCTCTATGGAGAGCAATTGCAGTTTATAACATCATATTCACTGAAAAAAGTTGCTTAATGCTAAAATGGTATAAATCTTCATATAAAGTAATAGTACTGTTTAGTACGAAGGCGTTCATAAAGATAAAATTGAAATGTGGAAAGACATTTATTGAAGGAAAAAAAACCAAGAAAAGGGTAAAGATACAAAGGATTTCGTTTTCAAAGAAACGAGTGGGTCACATACATGACTAAGTTTTGTATTCTCATTTTAAATACTGTACGAGTATATCGGTATAAAATTTTTAACTTTGTATACCTAGTCTGTACCGACCTCTACTTCTATGTAGGTATTTCACTCTGCAATGGACTGACACGTGTGCACGCTGTTTACTTTAGCGTAGCTAATAGTGGCGATTCTGGGTGTTTTCTGTTCATTCTTCTTACAACCAATTACAACCAACAAGGCTTCACGGAACCGTGTACCACTCCAGCTATACAGGTAGAAATTCACGCACCTGTTGACGTACAGTAAGTAAAATGACATGGATGATATGAACCGCTTCCAGTCCCGTTCATCACTTGACCTGTCCAGAATAACGACGTTCGAATCTATGGTCGTGAAAATAGAAAATGGAAGCGTGCACACGATGACCGTAAAAGAGTCAACTAAAAGCATGGTGGCCACCTGTCTTTTACGGGAACCTTGTCTGAACCTAGCGGCCTTAGACACGCAACCCGTAGCTGAAGAGGCAGACAATTGATGCTGGGCCTTTCTGATCTTGTCCGACATCTTGATATGGCGAATGATGATGATGTTGCTGATGATAATAGCGATGAATGATACAATCAGAAAAATATTGTGAATCCAGGGCCAAACGAATTTCCAGAATATTTCCAGATTTGCTGAATCAAGGTACACGTAACACAGGCGATCTGACTCGTTCAAAGCATAAGTATCAGACGTGAACAAAAAGTTGACATCTTTGATAGAAGCAAAGATGAAGACCAGAATTGTGACGCGCTTTGCGCGCTTTGTCGTGCACCAGGATGAAGATTGCAAAGGAAAGGTTATAGCTAGACCTCTTTCGAGTGTCATAGCCATTGTTAATAGAACCCCAACATCACTGCTCACCCAGCCAAAGAAATGGAAGAACTTACACATGTAGTGGGAGTCAGGACCTCTGTAAATGGTCGAGGGATAGTTTACATTCAACCAGTCGACCGTCAGAAGACTGATCAAACTGAAAGTGTCAACGACTGCATTGGCCATCATGTAGAAAGACGTAGATAGTGAACGAAAGTAGGCGCTCCTCATCACCAACACAACCAACACGTTGCAGACGACACCCGACACGATCAGGAAAGGCGGGAAATAAAGGTCCAGTCCATCCGTGATGCGACAGAGAATAGATTTTTCAGTCAACAGCTGAGACATGACCAACGTTACCTGCGGTATTCCTGTTCTTTGCAAGTTTGCAAAGCAATCGTAGGAGTTTAATATTTGTCTTCATTCGAGGAAGAATTTAACACAAGAAAATTTATTCCTTTCCACATAATGAAACGAGCTGGTTTTGGAAACCCTTTTATGTTGAAAATTGTGAATTCAGTGCAAGAACAACGAATTTGGTTCACAAAATCATGCAAAAGATATACTTGTCCGCAGTGACACAGCCGTTCTGGGCATCTTGTTTATGATTTCCTTTGGGTGTCTCAGTTAATTTGGGGCGTTAAATACATTAAACTGACATGGCCATCCGCCGAAGTCATTGTCCGCGAGGTGTAATTATGTCGTCATCGGAGACGTTTAAAAGTCTAACACAGGATGTTCTGGTCGTCTTCTTCAATGTTTAACTTCGATCTGCCAAAATAAACCCGCTACATATATGCATTAAATTTTTGAAACTTTGCAGGTAAAACCAATGCTGCATTATTTCCAAATATTCATAGAAATTTTCAATTAGTAATCCTTGTTTCAGTTTAACAATGTTTATTTTAATGACATCAGAAGTCTGTCCTTTTCCAACGTAATAAATACTAGTATACAAATGTCTTTAAGCTCAGTTTTTTACATAGTTTATTTAGAGTAATTTTTCCATTTTTGACATTTCTTTAAATTCAAAACCACGCAATAAAGATTAAAAATATACTGGTAGAAAAAGAACTACATTGATATTTATTCAATTTTAAGGAAAAACCAACGTCCATGTATATTTATACTTCAATTTTGTATATATATTTATTGACATAACATCACGTTTGATGCTTAGCATTGCTAAACAAAGTTTCAAACTTTTGCAGCGAGTCGACAATTTGTCTAAAAAATATAAAGAAAATAGATCCCTATTTCCTAATATATGAAGTACCCAATGTATCCATATTTAATCTTTACATGTATTGCTTAACGAGCTTCACCCGTTAACTCGCGGGGTTTTTTTTCCTTTAGAATAAAACCTATGATAGATATGCAAATACTAGTAGTTATGACATTGTCTCTAAACTTAATATTTATAAAATTTCATAAATAATACTTGTAATATTTATCTAAGTCAAGGATTACCGATCCTATCAGAAGATCAAAGTACCTTGATGGAATTTTGGACGATATAATTTTTTTTTCATCGTCATCCTTGCACTTTCATGTCAACCGGATTTTGAAGTATGGACATAGGGACGAGTGGTCCATGAACCACATCCCTCACCTGCACAAGAAAACCTTTTAGCCTAAAGACATCGGTAACTAGCTTGAAATAAAATACAACTGGCATGTTTAATTGCATATTTGTTTCATATACATATTTACATCAATTAATTTCTTTTTAAAAAGAAAGTTCAAGTAAATTCGTCTTCATAGCTTATTCACACTAGTGTGCTTACAAAATCCATCCCTGCATATTTTGCATCAGAATATTTTTTATGCATCAAATTTGGACTATAGTGTGTAACCTTCATTTTCAACAACCCTTAAGTACAAAATGTACAGGTTTGATTCTGTTACATCCGCATTCCCTTTTTGTCATCTAATTTCTAATCCTGAGGCAAGGTATCAATAGCTTACTGCAATATTGATTTAACAAACCATAACCTATATTTGCATTTTCACCCTTAAAATATTTCTGTAAAAATAGTCATCTCTCTGTTTCTTTAGTTCCTCTCTGACTATATATAAGGAATAAGGAATCATTCTTTGAGTATTATGAGGTGATAATTTCGATCGGGGCGTGATCAAATCCAATAAAGCCCGAAGAGCTTTATGATAGATTTGATCACGCCCCGACCGAAATTATCATCTCATAATATTCAAAGAATGATTCCTTATTAGGTACTTATATTTATATACGTTTAAGCCATTGTACGATTAAATATTTAAATATATATAAGCAAACCCCACTGGCGCCCCAATTATACGTCATTTGAAGTTATGGGTTATATAGTACAAAATGGATACGTAGTGTTATCACAGGCAAAGACACTGGGAAATGTAAATGTACAAGAATATTGTTGTTGGCTGAAAAATGAACATTCTTCGTTAAGCTGAGGAAAGCTAAAAGTGAAGGCAAGGTGAACCTGGGACAGAGGGGTTTTTTTCCAAAGACAAATACATTATTTTCAAATTTATTCAACATTTACTCAGTTCAGCTCAGTACATATATACTTATAATAATTTCTTCATGCTATTAAAAATTGTTAATATTGGCAATATGTACATAAAACAAAATAAAATTCAGGGGAACAAACACAATAGCCATGATATATTGGATATACATGCCATTAATTTGATATATGATATTAAAATATCCTTTTAAGCCAAATAAAAAGGTTTTAAAAACATAACACTTTTAAAGACAATAAAAATGAGGTAATGTTTCTTCGTGCTGTATTGTCAAAAACAGTACAACATATAGTATGGACATCAAATATCCAAGTAATTGTAAAATCCACAGAGAAGGTTAACATTCAGTGACACGCTGATTATGTCACACACTGAACAAATCTCAATTGATAGATGATAATTACCAGGTTTAACAAGGAGACAAACATACAACTTTCCAACAATAAACTTTTGTCTTGATAAAACTACTTACATCTTTTCACCTGGCAAGATTTAGCTTTTCTGGGATATTTCTGTTGATACCTATCTAATTTGAATTAGTTCCTCAATCCACTCCCCAATTTTCAATATATCACAATGAAAAAATTGGAAGTTTTAAAAGATTTCGTTGTAATTATGTTGTTTTAACACCTACTAGTAGAGGAGAATTCTACATACTATCAGGGACGTACATACGTCCTGGCGAAATCTTGCCAAGGTGTGTACATTCAACTCAGTACATGTGTATCAAGAAATGAAAACCTTTTTTCATGAGGAATCTGATGTAACATAGAAATACTTAAACATAGTCAGCCTGGAATAAAAGTATTCCAGGTTTTAGATAAAACGAAATTTTTCTCAAAAACAAAACAAACCCTGCTCAACAAGAGCTCAGAAATGTATACTTATCAACAGATCTGTAAATTTGATATCTTTTCTTTTTTACAGCTGCTGTGCACATGTAAGCATAATGACAATTAGTTATACAGTAAAACATGCTTATAACGAAGTCCCAGGGACGGGCGATTTTACTTCGTTATAAACGTAATTCGATATATCTGTCAAGTTTACAACATGTTATAAAGTCAAGGGGAATGAAAAGTACTTCGCTGTAAGCGTCAATTCTTTATAAGCGTGTTCGCTGTAACCGTGTTTTACTGTATTGTAATCCTCAATCAAATTAACAACCTTTATTATAACCATATATGCACATCACGATTGTATTTACTTTTGAGATTTTTGGTGTTTTCATAGAAAAATAAAATTAACCAGCTAGTGCCTGATTTACAATGCCATCTAAATACGTAATCAAACTCTCAAGTAATGGTACCTATATGTAGTTTTACTGAGATGTAGGTCTTTAAGTTTCTTATTTTTAACAAATAACAAAATACCCGGTAAGTGAAATTTATATCTGTATCACATTCTGACTGTTATAAAGACTTACACTATATTCTTACACTAAATATCTTCAGCTATTAACAAGTCTTAAAATTCAACACAGATTAGTCCCACGCGTGATCGCATTAAACTCTGGCTTTAATCCGAAACACTGGCTAATATTTCCTCAGGGTGAGGGCATACACTGGAGTCTGTTGAATGCCTCCTTCTCTAGCCACTCCCTGTGGTCAGGGTGAGCTATGTTGATAAGAGCGTAGGCCCGCTGACGTAGACTCTTACCAAACAGGTATGCTATGCCGTACTCCGTCACAATGTAGTGAACATGTGCTCTAGTGGTCACCACACCGGATCCTAAAGATAGAACATGATGTAAACTTACACTGACCAACTGACATGCTATACATTCTTCGTTCTCTAAGTTGGAACTCCAGTTTTGTGTGGAAAACGATTTTGAACTAAAATTTTGTGTGGTAAACAATTTCAACTGTTGTTCTGTCAACATCTGGTAAACTGTGCATCGTAGCTATAGCCTGGCCATTGTTTACTAAATGAGCTGGCTAAAAAGGCAAAGCTCAGTTTCACCTTGGTTCTTGACATGTACTTTTTATGTTTACACACTTTAATATGGTCATGATATTTTTTACAACACCAATAGAGATGATATCAGTTGAAGGGAGATTATTTGGGCAATGTGAATATGTTAACAAATGATGCAAAAGTTAGCCAGCACACATATGTATCTTTATGCTTATGTACTTTATTTAGTAATTGTACTACCACTGATAAAATTTCCACATTTTTTAGAACTTTTGTACCTACCGGTATTTTCAATACATAATATGTACTTTCATCATGCTGAAATTGAAAAACTGACAGAACTTACCACTCTTCAATATTGGAACGATTTTACTCTCCCCTCTTCTTGTTGCTGAAGGCATTGCTATGATTGCCTTTCCCTCCCCATCCAATCCAACAGCAGCGCCTCTGATAAAATCTATCTGCCCTCCGAACCCAGAGTACAACCTCTCTCCTATAGAATCGGCACAAACTTGCCCAGTCAAGTCGACCTCAATACACGAGTTAATGGCCGTCATACGAGGATTTTGACAAATAATGGCAACATTGTTGGTAAATTCCACATCTCTCATTTCTGAAAAAATTATTGTCATGGTTATTAGATACAGTTATTGGTTTAAGGGATTACTTAAAAATTTTATGTATGCTGTTTTTCAAATTGAGTCCTGATAATCTTTGAATAAATAGATAAGATTTATTCCAAAAGGCATAAAAGATTATACTGTATAAAGGGTATTTTCACCCCGTGTAATTTTCGCCCTAAACTTGCGAACAGTTTCGCCCCTTCTTGAATTCGCCCAGACACAGTTGTGATTAGAGAGAGATAATTTGAGACATTAGAATTCGCCCAGTCATAAATTCACCCAATGATAACGAGGGCGAAAATAAAACGGGGGCAAATATTTCCCACTATACAGTATACAGTTAAGAATGTACTGCAAAGATTATATAAATAATAAAGTGTAGGCCTTATGAACATAAATTAATACAAGAGACATGCAGATGAAAAAGAGAGGGAAGTGTAAATATACATGTAATGTGCAAGTAAGTGCACATACATATATACACACAGGGAAATGTTTGCATCCATTTAATTTCTCCACATTTTGCCCTTATTGACAGTAGCCTAAAAACCGCAAGTTTTCCTCTCTATGTATATGTGAATTTGAAGAGGGGTGAAATCTTTTACAACCATAATTTGACAAAAATAACACCAGCTAAAAATAACCTTGTTATTTACTGTTTACAGCTTTATTTAGAGTGGCTCACCAACAGAGGGGTTGTTGTTCAGAAAGTTGTAGAGAATCTTGGTTCCGATGGAGAAGCTGCTGACCAGTCTGCCTGTCAGGATGGACTTCTCCGAGTTTGTGATAACGCCCTTCTCTACAAGTTCTACAACACCATCACTAAACATCTCCGAATGAACGCCTAGGTTCTTGTGGTGACCCAGTTGTGACAATACTGCATCAGGAATGGCTCCAATACCTGGCAATATGCATTTTCAGTTTTTAAAAAGTCCCAATAGAAATTTCACTGACAATAGAATTTTGATAAAAAAAAAAAAATACACAGTAATTAGGACAAACCAATTTAATTTCTTGTTCATTGGACATCTGATGAAAACAGTATGAGCGGGCAAGCGATTAAATAATAAAAAAAAATTTTGAGGGGGGGGGGCCAATTTTTGAAGATCCTTCACGCTCCTGTATTTGATATGTCGCTGTGTATATCAGTGACATGACTAAATCTGCCAAGGGTTGTAGAGGAGCAGAGTGGATCGAAAACCCTTGGCTAGCGAAGATGATCAAAATGGGAGCGTGAAGGATCTAATTTTAATTAGATTGTTTTTTTCCCCTTAAATTCAAATGTAAATAATCAAAACTTCAACAAATATAATAATCAAAAACTTAAATTGCAATCATTATATTTGATAATCACAAATGTGGTTAAATACAGTGCACTATTAAAGTGCACAGTGCACTTTTTGAATCTGACAAATAAAACATGACATACCGGTATCTGTACAATATGATTACTGACAAATTCATTCTGAAATCACATATTTCCATTACAAGTGATGAATAGGGTTTTATTGCAGCAGCATGACAATAAAAGTGCTGCACCGATTCTTGGTCAGGTTTATGTAACCATATTACTGTAGCTGCTATATACCTCTTGTCTATTATAGAATTTTCTGTTTTTGCTCTAGAGACTAAAAAGTTTTGTCTAGACTTGTTTAAGCCAGCTTTAGTTTGTTTTTCTCAAGATGTTGAAGATTATTTGTTGATTGTTTTTAAGAAATATTTGGCCAACTACAAATACATGTATCAATTTACTTTAAAAACTATTTTATCACGACAGACACATTAAAGGATTGGACAGCAGGCAATGCCTATATAGGCACATAGCTTCAGGGGGACCCCCTCTCCCCCCCCCCCTTAACAATAGTTGAAAACCTCCTTTCTTTTTTTAAATAAATATAAATTTTCAGCGATTTTTTTTTTAATATTCACTAGTCTTAATTTCTCAGGAAATTTGCCACACAGAACAATGAGCTATAAAAGTCATTAGACTAACTGTGTATCTGTATTTTCTTTTCTTTACAGTTCCTGTGCATGTAACCACAGAAAACATATTCTTACCCATTTGTAATGTTGCTCCATCAACCACCAGGTTATCAGCGATCAGTTTACCGATTTTATTTTCCTCCTCAGATAACGCCCCTCGCTTGAGTTCGTGAAGGGGTTCACTGTGTTGAACCATGGCGTCAATGTGGGATTCATGAATCACGCCGTCCCCAAATGTTCTAGGCATGTGATCATTTACCATGGCTGAAAAATGTGTAATATTTAGATTCATGTTAAGAAAGATAATTTTTGTTAGTTTCATCTCAGTTTTAATTCTCAAATATGGAAAGGTAGTTGATATCAATTCATTTAATACAATATTGTATCTGCTGATGTGTTCTATTTAATATTATGACTTCATATAGTTGTTGAGTAGATTTCATCTACATGTACTCTTATTGTTAATCAGTGTACTAAATATAGAGTCTGACATTAATTAAAGAGACATTGTGATTCATAAACCCATGATTTACCAATTATCGATTTTTTACAAAAGGAACACTTGTATATAACAAAAGACTTGACCTATATGGCTGGTGTTATATAGTGCTTTTTCCCCCTTGCCATCTTTTCCCCCCGGAAAAATGGCTAAATAGCAGTTTTTCCCTTCAGAAAAATGGCTATATAGCAGTTTTTCCCCCACAGAAAAGCTGAATATATAGTGGGATTTCCCCTCTTTTATAGACAGATTACCCCCACGGAAAACCTACTATATGGTAGATTTTTGATATTAATGAATAATTCTTATAAAATCTTAAATATGAACAAAGAATATTTCTTGCCCACTCTGATTAAACCATTTCATAAATGTCATTATCTACTTGGGGGTGATATATACTTTCGAATGATATCAATCATCTTGCCTCGATGAAAATTGGTCTTAACACACTATTATGTCATAAGCTCAAAAGATTCTTTAAAAAGAGGTTTAACCTAGAGAAAATTGCTCAAACATACAAAAGGACTGATAGATTTATTCAAAAAAATTTTTCATTTACAAATTTGGGGGGTGAAAGCTACCATGTGGGAGAAACTGCTCTACAACACCAGTATTGGTTTCTGTCTTTACAAAAAATATATCGAATTCCGTTCCACTTCTTGATTTTAGGCCATACACAGTAAACTCTTAGGTTCTAGTTCTCAACTGTTTTACGCGCATGTAACAATTCGTTGTGTTACCCGTTCCCAAGTGTGTTGCTAATGCTGAGGGTAATAGAACGGATTATCAACTGCGTCTAATCCAATCAGATTTCAGTATTTAACATGAAAGTATAAAAATCTATAATACGATACATGTTCTTTATATTATGTGTTTAAGCATCGTCGGAAACCCACGGTCGGTCTCGCTTCTCTTACCTCGAGGTAAGAGAAGCGAGACCGACTGTGGGTTTCCGACGATGGTGTTTAAGTCGAAAGTCTCGCGTGACGCGATTTTAAAGGTCGCAAATCCTTTGACTCTTTGCGACAAATAATGCATGCGCCTTAGTAATAACAAGAAGAGTGATGTTTGTAGGTGTAGAATGATTTTTATGAGGTGTTTGAAGACTATCATCATTCACAGGGCACAAAAAACATCATGTGTGACATAGTTATCACTTTAACCTACTGATCGAGCTATCCAGGACTTACACTATAAGATGTAAATATAGACCCCTATGATGAAAATCAGTTTCCGAAATTTTTGTCGTTTTTTTTTTTTTTTGACCCCTATCTATTTCTTTGAACAAAACCTATCAAAATATCTAAGAAATTTTTAGGGGCAGACCTGTCCTGAAGATATCTAGGCCAAAAACCATGCAGAAATATACCATTTTACTGAGAAAATGCTGTTTTTGCCAACTTTGAAGATTAATAATAAATTTGCAAGAGCAAAATGATAGGTTCAAAATGCAAATTCAAAAATGTTAGAGAAATATGTATGATAGAAATAACAAAAAATTTTGATTTTCAAAAGTGGTTTTTTTTTCGGGAAATCCATCTCCTTATAGGTCAATTCTTTTGTTATTTGCAATAGATCCTTTTATTTTATATCATACATGAAAGATAAAGTTTTGAAAAATAACAATGTTCATAAGTAAATAAATCTGTTTTAAAAGGAAAAAATGGGATTATTCTTTGGCACAACATAAACACATAAACATTGAGTTTTCCTTCTGCTTCATAGTCACGCAAGTGCAGAGGAATGTAAATACTGCAGCATGGCATATAGCATGAGCAGGCGGCATCATAGTGAAACCCAAGGTCTTTAGGACTAATACTCTATACAGGGTTATTTTCACCTTGTGTTCTTTTCGTCTTTCTTCACTTGCAAACAATTTCGCTCGTCTTCAATTAACCCAGATATAGTTGTCTTTAACGAAAAATATTTTAAGACATTGGAATTCACCCTTAAATTCTTAAGAAGTCTTAAATTTGCCTGCTGACAACGAGGGTGAAAATAAAACGGGGGCGAATATTTCCATGTGTACAGTATTATTCATATATCTATTAAGATGCATATTTCTGACTACAGACATTAAAAACTTCAAATTCCAGTTCTTTTCTCAGTGCTTCAATCCCACTGTAACTATTTTCAGACAGCAATATAAATCACATGACACTCAAATCAATGTCCAAAAACAGCTTGGTTGGTTTACACGTGTTTTAACAACTTGTTTACAGATAGGTGATGACTAAGAATGCATGAAACCTCCCACATGATCAAATTTCTTAAATTTCTTCCTATTTTCATTGCCATAATTCAAAAGTAAAAAAATTTTTTGAGTCACTATGTCACTTTAAATAGCTGAACATCTACATGTAGCATTAATGAATAAGCTTTTATTATACCTATGATATATCTGGCATTCTGAATGGCCGACCTTGTGCAGTCTACACTGGTTCCAAGTGAACAGAAGCCGTGTTTATCTGGTGGTGCCACAGTTACCAGAGCCACATCTATGTCAATAATTCTACGACGGAACAGGTGGGGAATCTCGCACAGGAATATGGGGATTGTGTCAGCTCGGCCTTCATTGACTGCTTTCCTGGCATTGGCTCCGAGAAAAAGAGAGTTTGATCTGAAGATTCCTGTAAATTTAAACCAAAATTTGTGGACCTTAATACTGCTGCATAATAACAAAATCTTGCAGTACATGAACACATTTTCTATTTTAAAGAACCTGGGCCTGTTGTATTCACTGCTTCTATCATTTTTTGTTGGGGGGGGGGGGGTCATTTATACCGGTATTTCACACATCTTAGTTTCGACAAATATTTAGAATCCTGGAATACTGCTGGTCAAAACACATTTAAACATTTACTTAAAAAAGTGTATATTAAAATAACAATTCAGTAATTTTAGGGTAAAAAGATATTTTTTTCTGGATCAGAATTCAATATATAATATTCTTCACTATAAATCATGGATAATTCGTAGTAAACATTTATATAACTTATAACGTCAACCAATATTCATAAGTAAACCTGTTAACAAATCTTCTTTCAAAAATTTTACCAAAACTGACCATTCTTTATCTCCTTACCTTCATATTCTGGCTTATGGTATGTCCCCGGCCCTTCTGTATGAATATGCATGATTTCCACATTTCTGAGCTTTGCCTTCTTCCCATGCTCCGTCATGGCCTCCACCAGTTTAACGGGCGTGGCTGCAGCTCCATGGACATATACTCGGCTGTCTGAAATGGAGAACTGCTTCCACAACTACTGATAGATCTCATCAAACTTGCCAAAATTTAAATTTCTCAAATTTTCTTCTATGAATGGTTGTATATCATTAAATATATTTAGACAGCAAACTTAATTGCTTTCTCTTATGTTTTCAACCAATCAAAGGCCAATAAATTTTGTTACAATATTTTTGTGACTGGTTTGAAATTGTTGCTTTTAATACATACCTTTGGTAATGACTTTTTTAAATGTGTATTTTAATTATTTCAAAGGTATTTCAAATGTGTGATTCAATTAAACTTGTTTCAGCTCCACTTTTTGCAATCATGTTTTTTTTTAAAAATATTTTCTTTTAATGCACTCAATATGGACATCAGCCTTTTTATTAAAAGTCTGAAAAAGATGCATTTGAACAATTGTTATTGCTGCATATTTTTTTACTCAGTTGGCAAGGCAAAGCTGAGCAGTCTACGAGATTGATATCAACCCGATATATTTTTGTAGTCAGTCAATAACAAACCTAATACCGGTAAGTAATAATGAAGGTAGCTGAAGATGAATAGCTCCAATCTGGTCTTTGGGAATATTCTGCCAGAATAATAGAGTAACAGAATCTGGTTGACAGGCTGTACAGTTGCTAGCGCAGTATTACAACAAACAACTTGCAATTTACGACACACAAATGCATGTGCTGGTTTTGGACTGACCAACCTCATTTCATTAAATATTCTGTGCAAATATTCTTACTTAATGTCATAATAATCTTTTTAAAACACATTTTACTAAAGTTACTGATATTACAGTACTATACTTGCCTCTAAAAATCGTTTTAAAACCCTCACTTAAAGACCAGTACACGTAAACTCTATATTTAAATTCAGATTTCTGCATGTGAATGAAACACATTTCATTTTCAAAGGTTGATGAAGTTTAAAAAGGAAAATTCATTTGTAAAATGTCTAAAGAATCTTTTAGACCTGTGGCTGCACCCTTATTTAATCTTTTGTTCAGCTAATTTGATTTACACCTATAGGCCTAGAATGAGGAATATATATGTAATAATAATTGATGCCCATTAATATGCAATTTTGTTGACATGCAAGTTATTCATGTCAACTTACATGTTATTTAGTATGATGGTATTCAAGTTATAAAGTACAACATGTCAGCATGGACATTATCTATGTTGACATGCATTATTTTTTTTTATGTTGGCATGCAATTTATTCTGGTTAACATGCAACTTATTTGATGACGACATGCAATTTCCGAGGGAATTAAATATTTGATAAGAAAGGAGCAACATGCATCTGTACAGTATAATTACAAAACTAAATTTGTGTAATTTGACCGTTCATTTGATGCCCACTACCACTTGTAAATGCCCCTACACAGTTTCTGAGTATCAGAGGCTCACCTGACTGGATCACCTGTACTGCCTCCTCTGCCGATTTATACTCGGGAACTCTGTCAGGCAGGGGGTGAAATGGTTCAGGGGAATATAAATAAAAACTTCTTTTAAAGCATGCATTCGCTAGTCGACAGCCAACAGCAGTTTTAGAAGTCAACACATTCATATTTGCAAGTCTTTTCAAGGGTTCACTTTAATTTGATCATTCTAGAGGACTTCCGAATGTCTTGTCCTTCACCTGAAGACGGCGCGGATCATACTATAGGCCTACTAAGTTCGGTCAGAAAAATGTGTGTGTTTTATATATTTCCTACTTTACTGTATTTTAAAAGAAGAATGGAATCTCGGAGACATAGAGAGATATTATGCTCCCGTTTATATAATATGTCGGGGGCATCGAGGATAATCAGATTGGCTATAGCTACATGTAGAGCACTAAACATACATGTACATGTATATATTTGTAATCATATAATAATTATATAGTAGGCCTTTGGACTACTTATATAGCAGTAGCGTCGGAAGCAAATTGAAAGTGGGGGGGGGGGGCTAGACTTATCAAAAACTTTGGCAAGCAAAAAAAAATGTTAAGGTTATGTATAACTTTACAAAAAAAGTTGGGGGGGGGGGCTAAGCCCCCTAGCCCCGATCCGACGCCTATGTATAGACATACATAACGTTACATATAGTGGGACCAGATCCAGATTTTTTTTTCAGAACGGGGGGGGGGGGTGTCCGAGGGATAACTTGAGGGATGGGGGTCCAACGCCTTTTTTTTTGTTTTGGTAGTTTTACTACGTACATTTATGAAATTAGTTGAATTTTCCAGGGGGTCGGGTGGATCCGCGCATGGGGCCTATGTAGTAAACTTTTCTGTCTCTCTCTAAGGTCAGATAGGTTCATATTAAGAGGGCTAGATGGTCTGCATTAGCCTTTATAGAAGAAGAACTCTATATAAAAATATAGGGAAATATCCAAATTTAACAAGTAAAGCATACGCATTAGTGATAGTTTATAGCTAAACAAATCGTTTCTTGGAATAAGTAGAGAATTGAATATTATGACATTGGGGGGGGGGATAATTTTCAAACAAATGCAGCCGACGATGCACCGCATTATGTATGAACTGATTTAATTTACGATTACTCGATCCTTCATATGTCCGTTTAAATTAAATTGAGCTTTGTGTTATGCGCCAGAAAATGCCCTTGTCTTGTTCGTGTAGGGATTGGTACTTTCGATATACTGACAATGAATTTATAGAGAGGCAAAAGGGAAGGTCATTTACTGTATAGATTTTACTAAGCTAATCATTGATACACATTAAGCATACCAGACGACAGAACAAATGTCAAGTTCTCTGGTTGAAATTTCTCAGTTGAGCTTGTATCATAATTATTTATCAAGTTTCATAATTTCGAAACATAGACAATGTGTTAACGTATATTCTAATTTACATATCAGGTCCCTCAAATACATATTCGACCGCTATATGATTACCTTAACTTTCTTAACTCTGCTTCTTCTGGATATCTCAAGAAAATTAGCTACCACACGTAATGGATCCAAATATATTGGAAATGTTTGGGGTGGGTTAAGGAGAATTGGTAGATACCGCTCTAACCTTTTGCGCTACACTAATAGGTAACAATTTTTGGAAAGAAAACATTTATAAAATTTAACTTGATTTTATTGTTTATTTTGATAGGAATTACGTGACAATATGGAGGTTACTTCAGAAGCTCGATTTCTACGCTTGTATGACAAACTCTTGGCTGCTTCTACACTCAAAATGAAATAATGTACAGCCTTTGCCTAGAAAGGCAGCACTGCAATTTTCGACAGAAATAACGTTCCATGCATTTGTCATAATGTAAATTTTGAATATAACTGGGTGGATGTAAATGTAAAATTTAGTAGAATGATTTTAAATCTTGTATTTACAATTGCCCAATAAATTCAAAATTTAAAATATTGAAAACCTGAATTTATTTACTGGGATGATAATTTTAGGTATTCGAATTTTGTTAGAAACAAAAATGTAATCTAAAATTATTAAAAATGAAATATGTTCAGCTTTGTTAGAACAAGGCTTGTGAAGACTTGGAATTAAAAAAAAAAAAGATTTTCAAAATCTTCACCATTTTGATTCTTCTTAACGTATAAATTTGTTAGGATGAGGCTAGATGGCTGTGACCATATTTTATAGCATACATGTATATACTTTTACACCTGCAAAACAAATAATTTCATTTGTGAAAATGAAAATGATATATATTTGTACTACACGTTCTACTGTGTCATTTTGTTACCGGCAATTGTTTTATGAAACTGAAGATTACCGTTTTGATCAATTCTCTATTTTCCACCCCTTTAAAACTATCTAAGGAGTAATGTTAAAATTTAAAGCAATAGAAAAATGTTGATGAAACAGTGATATTTTGGAATTTTATTCATGCATAGAGACCAATAAAAGACAAAATGATACTTAATTTTACTTTTTATTTTGAACCAAATGACATCGAATATGAAATACAAATGATATTTAGACAATTAGTAGAATAGTTTAGAATCCCATATCGAATTTTAATAGCAATAGGAACTGAATATAATTTTGGATTATCAGTGCCCATGTAGTGTAAATATATATATTTCAAGGCTAAAACATTGATTTGGTTAGTTTCTGGTGTATTGAAGCATTGATCTAATTACACACAAACATAGCTAAAAAATACTTCTACTAATAATCTAGCTGCAGAACTGTAGCTCCACGGAAAATTTGGGTTGACGGACCGTGGAGCTACAGGTCCACCCGTATAAAAAATTGTATATTTATTGCGCACAAAAAGTTGCGCGTGGTTTTGGACTTATTAACCTAATTAAGGAATACATTCTGTGAAAATCTTAATACTAAAAAATTCCTGAGACATTATACTTAACATGTCATTACTTAACTTGCCTCTGAATATCGTTTAAACACTCTCATCGGCCCCGTAAAGTGAAATGGTGTGGTTTGTTTACATGCAAAAATGGCGACTCTTGATCCCGATGTGAATTTAGCATACTTCAATTTCCGAGGTGGGTTAGGCTGCTAAGAAAAACGTTTTGGGCAAGTAAAGAAGCGAATCAGTAGTAAATTTTCTCAGGAAATTTTTGGTATGAAAATATTTACTTAATATGTACCAAAATTAGTTTAATAAGTCCAAAACCGCGCGCAACTTTTTGTGCGCAATAAATATACAGTTTTTTATACGGGTGGACCTGTAGCTCCACGGTCCGTCAAACCAAATTTTCCGCGGAGCTACAGTTCTGCAGCTACTAATAATCGCATCATATCAAGGTACCATCATGACAACGTTTAATTATCATAACAATACATCTGAAAGAGAGGGAGAGAGGTCGAGAGATGATGATGTTTATGTAGAGTCCCGAATATGTAATCAAACTTGAGTAAATTACATGTTCATGTATGCGGCATCATTCTAGAATTAGAAATCTGGATGTTCTTTTCAGAGTAATACGTATTAATTATTGCTGTCAAATATATGGATTGCAAAGCTCTATCGTACATTTGTATATGCATACATGTATCTATGATTTAAATTTAATGAACTATTTCACGATCATACATGTAAATCATTCACCAACTTGTTTTCATTTGATTATCGAAACCAAACTGTATGTCATGATTAATGAAAGATAAATTTGTGAACTTTTTAGATTTACACTATTATAGTACAGATCTGTAAAATATTAAAACCAAGACAAACAAACTGACTAAAACATAATACTTAATCACGTTCACAGTCAGTACACGCATGAAGTTATAGTCTGTACCAAGATATTTATGCAGCACATTTGATCGATTTTTAATAAAAATATACATACATGTGAAAGAAGTGCAATTAAATTCGATGAAAGGGAAATTTTCCAAGATATCTTCATTGACACATTATCATTTTTCACTTGAAAACGATCACAGGATCGAAAATAGATTTCTTACGGAGATTTATAATGGGGAATGTCTACATCTTTTCTCCATTCGGAATCTCTCGGAATACCTCGGGCAATTTTTCAACGTTGTCATCCGGGCTTACTGCAATACAAAATCCCCGTAGACATCACCTTTTTTAGCCTTGAATTGAAACCTGATAAGCTAACGGGGGCGTTTCAACTGTTAGCGTTTCAATTGAGAAATCTTGGAAATTTTTCATACTTTTGAATGAACATCGTTTAAACCCTGAGGTATTTATAAATATTGAGTAATTAAGCAAAATGTGAATCCAGAATATCTTGGGACAGAGTTTAGACTTTTTTCAATTCAATTAATTTTTTTTACGAAATTCGTAATTGTTTGATTTTAAAACACTTGTCTTTTTGTTTTCGAAAATAAAAATAAAATTTTGGAATAGAATAATGTCAATACCCTCTGATTTTTTTTCTTTTTCATGCAAAATAATTTTCTATTCCTTATATGAAGAGAACAATACCGGGAATTTTAACAAGGCAGAGTTTTCCATTATACGGTATGCAGTTATATTAATCTTCTTTTTTTTGCACAAAAAATCTGACGGTCCTGAACATGTATTAAAATTGTAAGTTCAGTGTATTGTAAATGATTTCTTTATTTTTAAAAATAAGTCGAATTACTAACACTGACACTTAAAACCAAGGATGTTCATTCATAAACATTCAAATAAAATACAAGAACTAAAGTATTGAAAAGCACCTTTATTAGAAATGAAATGTTAGAGAAAAACGAGAAATCACTGGAATATCGGATAGTTATTGCAGCTATTCAACACAGTGCTATCTCGTCTGCTGGTCATCGAATCCTCCGCTGAAGTTGACGAGAAAACGGGAAGAGTTCATTGCTCAGTGTGCTCTGGGTCTCCAGTAGCAGTGATAAACGATCCGATGTTCTATTTCTGCAAAAAGTATTAATGAAAAATGAAACTAATAGATCGTGATCTATTTTATGTAGAACAAATAATTACAAATGTACACGTATATATAGGACCTCGTACAATTTCCCTTTATGTTTGCATTGGAAATCAACGACGTTCAATTTTCTATGAATGCACTTTGCTAAGTAATGCGCCATGCGCTATGAGCACAAATATAAACGTCTTCACGTGTTTTGAGTATATTTATTTTTGTAAGATTAAATGAAACGTTTACTCTTACGTAACCAATTAGTTATTGCACTTTTGAAAAATCTACTCATTAATAAAAATGAGTTTTCTCTACAAAGTTTCTGGAACTATATTTTTGGTCGCGGAAGCGAACTAAATAACATGTTAATTTCGCTGTTCCATGTATGTTTCATATCCCTGACTGAGAGCGTATATAATGGCTTTACAGCGACGATACACAAATAGACGCCAGAATGAGTAACGCGCGGTATTCAATTTTTCTGCACCGCTTGGTGTATTATAGGACCAACGACATCCAAAATAAGCATTCAATGCTTAATTGAAACACACATTCACACACAGTCGCACATTCACACAACAGAGCAGATCTTGGCTAACAACTTTCCGTTTTTGACAGTCTATGAATATTAATGAGCTTCTCTTAACGAATTAAATGAGGTCAATATTTGAAAGTTTGTTTTGATGAGCAAACTAGATAGTAACATCCCACCGAAAGTCCAAGCTCTTGTTAAAATGGTGCTAAATCATAAGGGAAATTACCATATTGTACATTATACAAACAATTCGCTAAACTCAAAACCTGTATCACTTGTAGGTTTGATGAACTTATTTTTCTGTAGGGAGTCAGTCTGTTTTTAAAAAAAAGAAGGTAAAAATAGATCCTTTTAGCTTTGTAGGTTTAATACGTGCTTTGTGAATCGGCAAGAATATGGAAGGGTATGCAAAGTATACATGTATACTAGCTATAGTACTTGACGTTATTGTATGAAGCACGCGATACTACCATTTGCAAATTGGTTCCTCAAAGACATTGACCAAAAGGCATGGTTTGTAAAAGTCATAAAATATCAATCATGGTCAAATAGAAGACATGTATTGTTTCGTTCGTTATCTAAAGTTTTCTTTTCTTTTTTTTCTTTTTTGAAACTTCATTCTAATCTGAGCATTCTGCTGGCTTTTGTTTACAATTGTTTTGAGAATAGTTTGATTGAATATTGATTACAGATACATTTTTCTAGTTCATATGCTTGTTACGTTAAAAGTTTACCTTTTTTTTTTATTTAAACATACCTTTAACTGTCTGAATTGTTATAGTTAGATGTCAATTGATAACATATTTGTTATTTCTTACTTAAAAATATAACCGATAAGATCCATACCTTGCATTTTTAAAAGTTAATAAAAATGAAAATATTATAAATCATTCTTTTTCTGTCATGCAATTTCAATTCATATTGCGTCATATTTGTTTATTATTATTTTTATCATTAATGTATATTTTTGCATGTTTACTTAGATAACTCCCTTGAGATTGCATAACACAGCACGTGTTTTTAGTCATCACTCGTATGATGATCAATGCATAACAATACATTATTTTCAAAAGGTAATGTCTCTTTTCTTATTTATTCATTCATTCAGCCAAATAGTCATGAATGATAGAATAATACGGTACCTAGTGGTTTTTGTTTATTTGTTTCAAATATTTCAAGAAATTCCAATTTTAAATCAAGTGTCGAGTATTAACATTGATAGCTACTACGTGATTAATTTTTCAACATCAAGAAATGAATGAGAAGTCGATATCTAAATTTCAAATTAAAATTGTTCGAACTACTTGAAAGTGTCAGCATTTACTGAAGCCCAAATGCACAATACATGTCCACGTGTGGATATCCTATCCAAATGCTATCGGTTGTCTTTTACTAAAGAGCTAAAGAAGAGCCAGGTCCGTGCTAAATTTTGAAACTCATTGAAGATAATGTTACAAGACTGTTGGGCAATGTAGTAAATCGTCTACTTCATTAAAAATGATATGGTCTTGTCTAATGACTAATTTTGACTATCTTTTAGAAAATAAGTTCAGAAATAATACAGATCGTGTCTGATATATCCCTTGATTGGTATGTGATTTGTTGGTCTTTGATGGTGACATTGTTATCAAAGAGTTTCCTTTATTTGTCCAATTTGCATATGTACATGTAGTATTTCAAGACAAATAGCAGTAATCATGCTGAACAGTGAATTATGGATCCATTGCTTCAACTCGCCAGATAGTAAAGTGTTTTTAACATTTATTAATTAACTTCTATCAACAAGGGAAATCTCGAGAGATAAGATAATATCAATTCAATGAATATTAGAATGCGAGGCAACAGGGGGCTCGGCTGGATAACATAGGAAGAAGAACAAAAAAAAAAATTGCAATGATAGGTTTCACAAAAATTATTTTAATTTCTTTCTAAGCAGAATGCCGCCCCTATTTCCTATCCTCTAATTGGTATGAAAATCTAAAAAGAATTAGCCCGAAAAATTACTTTTTGAAGACAAAACCCCAAACCGGGTGCTTGAACTGATATAACTTACCTGTTGGTCCATGTTTTAAATAACTCTAATCCATCGTTGTGCCCCATGCTGCTTTGAGGTGTTCGCTTGGAGAAAGAATCTGATGCAGGAGAGCGTTTGAAGTAACCGGTATCCACGATTCCAATGCACCCTGCATACCGCTGGAAATCGACTTGGAGTTGTTTATATACATTGCCGTCCATTTCCCTCAGAAGAAGAAGAACAGAACGCAGTGGATGACCTTGAAAGAAAAAGTCAAGGACATGTCATATCATCCGATTCAGTAATAAATTAATATACGACTAAACTATGTTCTTATGTTTTCATTAGGGTTTTTTTATTGGTTGCGTTTTGTTGCTTTTATTTGGATGGCCGACATCCATCAAAACCTCTCTGAACACTTGTGTCATGAAATGTGAACAGTTTTTCCATTTTTTTTTTTCATTTGCCAAAGTACCATCATCTTTCTATATTTACAATTATTTATTTCCTTGTGTGCGTTTTCATTTTTCTGAATAATTTTATTGAAAATTCGACTAATGAATACATGTATATAAAATCATTAACACAATATTATTGTCTCTGATGATAATTACTCTTTTTTCAATAATTCTCGACTCATTCTTAAAATCTGTGACAATTCAACTAATAACCTGTAACATTCTTTAAAAGTACACATATATACATTATTTTTAGAATACAGATTAGTGTAGCTTATATCGGCTAGACGACGCAATACTGTAATTTTACGAAGAAAGGTTAACTTTAAGGATTCAAGGAAAGATATAAAAAAAAAAGATGAATAAAAAAAAGCAAATATATTTGCATTTCTTATCAAATTATAATATACCACTTTCTTGAACAAATAGCGATTGTATTTGGGGAAAACGCGTCACTTGCAGCTACATTTTTTCACAAATGGGTTGGACTCCTAAACGATATGCTGACACGATAGACCAGTAGAATTTTTCACACTTCTAGAGTACTTTTGCTGGCAACCCTACCAGTGTGATAAAATAAGTTTGTACATACCCGTTTTAAACGATATGCTGATAAGACGCCGGAGAGGGTTTTCGCCGCACGGGTGGGCAGGACAAACGTGGCAGAGTGAGAGATAAATAACAAACACTTTCACAATATCTTTTTTCTTTACCATTCTTCTATACGTCAGAATTCCTACATAAAAAAGGATAAAAGCATATGGTTATGTATAAGTAAGTAATACCGTTGTTATACCAGTTCTATGCTGTTGCCAAGTATACGAGTAGGAGATTGTACAAAGACATATTACCATTTACATGATATTAAACCTCATTTTATTTAAATCAAAATTAAAAGGGACAAATTGGAAAATACTGGTTCATAACATGAGATATTTGATTTGCAATTCTCTCTCTCGAAGAGATGTAAAATTATAGCAATTCTACGTAATTATAACCGGTTTCTGGAGTATTGTATTGGTTATTTGGTAAAATTCATATGAATTAGAAGCAGTTGTAACATATATGTACATAATTATAAATATATAACGCTACACTCTATCTAAGCAGAAGCACACAGTTCACTTTAACGTTATACAATATTCTAAAAAAATATTATTCATACATGTACATTCATAGGAGGAGAGACCCTATAAATCAATAAATCAAATGGTTATGTAAAGAATAATAATAATACATTAACTGGATGTACGAGTAGTCTGACATTCCCTTTTTTTACCTGCCTCACGCAAATACATTGCGAGACGGCACAATTGTTTGCGATTATGAATGGCAAGAAGTTGAACTTAAACATTGAAGGACGAGTCCAGTAATATTTTTTTAAATACAATACCCGTAGACATTTATAAAATAGACAGATAAGTATAAAATGGAATTCACCCTCGACTTCACCTAAATTACAATATTTATAGATACGCATCGATCTGACAGTTCCATTATAACGGCCTTCCTCTGCCAAAAGCATATGCGATGACAGTCTATATTTTGTTAAAAGGACAACAAGGTTTTCCGGAATATTTTTACGCAAATAGAATTGTAACGAAAAAGTGTCAGGCAGATTCTTGTACAATAAACATTTAGACGATGACTCGAAAAATGCGTCTCTTTCCTGTATAAAAAGTTCAGACCATCAATCTCAAAGGGCAGAGCTCTTCATCTCGGAAAAAGACGTAAACAAATACTAGTGCTAGAACAATCCCGAGTATGTCATAATTGTTTGTTGCTATATTATTATTTACTACTTCACCGGCAGACACAAAAAGTCGATTCATAAACTTTTGTATTTTCATACTTTGTAGGGAAAAGAGACAGTACGGCGCATCTTATTAAAAAACCGACTTGAAAAAATTTTCCGATCGGGTTCGGTATTTTTACAAATTACAAATTTTTCCATGATATAAATCTAATTATTTCATTAAAATTAATAATTACGAATATCCCATACATATTTACATCACAACGTGTTACGGGGTTCAGCCTTCTATACTATTACGCATGCGTATTTACTGTAAACAAAACACATGCAGGGCTCGCGAAGATTTGTTGATAGAAATATGTCTTTTCTACTTCTCCCAGGTAATAATTGTTCAAAATTTTTAAAATAACCACAATTATTATTTTGTAAGCATGTACATATATGTATTTTGCGTGTTTATCATAGGAGTTGCTGCAACCTAAATTAATTTTTTGTAAGTGAGGCCTCTTCAGGGGTTATTTGACATATTTATGTCTGTTCATTTTAAAGGTATATGTGGCGTATTTTTAGTGAATAACAATTATAAGATCTGATTATTTGCATCATTTCTTTACTTAAAGATAGGACTTTCACACAAATTACGCTTTATAAGTCAATCGCATAACAAAGATACAAGAAATCAAAATAGTATTTTTTATTTTTTACCGGCACGGTAAAAAATACAAAAGATTTGAATAACCCCGCCTTAAATGGGTCACGTGACATCCATCTCGGTCTATCAACAACAATGGCGACGATGAGAAGATAGGTATACCGTTAAGTTTGACAGATTTGGCAATGAAAGAAAAAAGAGACTGACAAGGATAGGATCAAAGGGAAGATTGTTATCGGAGACCATGTAGATTGATGGAATAGGAATTAAAGCCGAATTAAACTTAAGTTTCCATCATGAAGTTGTAGGGGTTTTGCTATAGTCAGGTTCGTGCTCCATGTGTTCCGTTGTTTACTTTATAAGTTTTAAATCACAAGTGGATTTTCGTTTAGAGGAATTTTTTTAATAAAGAATAAACACTCTCAGTACATGCATCCCTCAGGAAGAGGGGTATTTACTTCGTTTACCGTGTCAATGGTGCTAAAATCGTGTTTCATCTTTATTACACATAATTAACAATTTATATCGTTTTACATTAATGGATATCGGAATAAAACTGCTTCGAGTATCATCTGATATAAGAATCATCTAATTTAAGACATGAAAAACGTGATTCTAATTTGTAAACAAACTGTTCTTCCATCGTGTTTTCAATGCTAGGTTTTCCCGCACTCATGCGCAGTGGCGTTATAAATGGCGGATTACATTAATATTCATCAGACGTGTAGCAAAGTTTAGAGACCAAAGAACTAAAGCCAGAACATTTTTTATGGGCCTAGAGTTTGTGAAACGTCTAATTATAATAAGCATGATGTATATTTTTACTCAAACTCATATAAAAAATTTTACTCCCAATACGCCACATATACCTTTAAAATGAACTGAAATTGGTAAACCATTAATAAATTATCGAGAAAGTGATGATGTGTTCCGTTTAGAGAGTCCCTTTTACCTCATATACCATGATGACCGTAGTCGGGCAAATATCTTGTTATTTTCAGCAGGTGTCAATTACTGTCAATCAAAATCCACGTGGTACAAATAAACGATATAAGATTATTCAGGTTATACGACCCTTAAATTTCCGGAAGCTCATATTACATTAATTAGGTATGTGAAAGGGATTCTTATGTACTTCAGCTGTCAGAATCAACGTTATTTATTATTTCCTAACGTTACAATGGGTAAATCTGAAGTTATTCACACATGTGTTTTTAGCTGTACTGTCTCTTTAATTAAAAGTCGTTTTTTATTAAGATGGAATGCTACACCAACATTTTATTTTATGGATCGTTAGAGCATCTTTTTTGAAACATGATTCCGTTGTTCAAAGAAGAATATACACGTAATCTCTAATTTATTTAATACGATTCTTTTGATGAAAAAGTGTAAAATTTGTTTTGGTTGTATGTAACACACAGTGGCGTCGGAAGTAAATTGAAAGTGGGGGGTGGGGGGTGGCTAGACTTATCACAGACCTTGACAAGCAAATACAAAAAGGTTATGTATAACTTTACCAAAACAGTGGGGGGGGGGGGGGCTTAGAAGTTGGTGTGAATAAATGCAAGACGTTTGATTTTTTTTAAATGAAAAATTATTTATGAAATTAAAAAGCATTTTTTGTTCATATTTTTCAAACCCATGGATAAATTCTTTTAAAAAGATGAGTCTTATAAAGGAGAAATATATGTCAATCATTTTAAAAAAAGAAAGTGGATCAAAATGGCGAATTTTTAAAAACATCGCTATTTTGAAATCTATACCACACCCGATCAAAATTAAACACAAATTAACAATATACTCAAACGGTTTCCTGGCTGCAAATTAATTTCTTTTTGGCAGTTTAGATCAGGATCAGTTTGTTTTTAATCGTGATAGGTCAAATTTTGAAAATAAGCAATATTTCTATAAAGAAATAGTTCCTATCATCCCAGTAATACGCAAAGAAATAGTTCCTATCATCCTAGTAATACACGAAGAAATAAATCCTATCATCCTAGTAATACACGAAGAAATAGTTCCTATCATACTAGTAATACACGAAGAAATAGTTTCTATCATCCTAGTAATACAAGAAGAAATAGTTCCTATCATCCTAGTAATACAAGAAGAAATGGTTTCTATCATCCCAGTAGTACGTAAAGAAATAGTTCCTATCATCCTAGTAATACAAGAAGAAATAAATCCTATCATCCTAGTAATACACGAAGAAATAGTTCCTATCATCCTAGTAATACACGAAGAAATAGTTCCTACCATCCTAGTAATACACGAAGAAATAGTTTCTATCATCCTAGTAATACACGAAAAAATAGTTCCTACCATCCTAATAATACAAGAAGAAATGGTTTCTATCATCCCAGTAGTACGTAAAGAAATAGTTCCTATCATCCTAGTAATACAAAAAGAAATAGTTCCTATCATCCTAGTAATACACGAAGAAATAGTTCCTATCATCCTAGTAATACAAGAAGAAATGGTTTCTATCATCCTAGTAATCAACGAAGAAATAGTTCCTATCATTCTAGTAATACAAGAAGAAATAGTTCCTATCATCCTAGTAATACACGAAAAAATAGTTCCTACCATTCTAATAATACAAGAAGAAATGGTTTCTATCATCCCAGTAGTACGTAAAGAAATAGTTCCTATCATCCTAGTAATACAAGAAGAAATAATTCCTATCATCCTAGTAATACAAGAAGAAATAGTTCCTATCATCCTAGTAATACAAGAAGAAATAGTTCCTATCATCCTAGTAATACAAGAAGAAATAGTTCCTATCAATCTAGTAGTACGTAAAGAAATAGTTCCTACTATCCTAGTAATACACGAAGAAATAGTTCCTACCATCCTAGTAATACAAGAAGAAATAGTTCCTATCATCCAAGTAATACAAGAAGAAATAGTTCCTAACAGCCACGCTTACTCTCATATAGAAATTTTACCTGAGCAACCTCCCCCTACCTATCTTTTTTTAGATAAGGTACTAGTATATGATATGCATGTATATTTTTCTGAATTGTTATGAATAACTTTAAATACAAAATAAATGCTAAATGTTAATTCAAATTTGTCTCTGATGATCTGAAAAACCCTGAACGAAGTTTTGATTAATTTGGGAGTTTGGTTGGTTTGGTTGAAATCAAATGAAAATGATCAATTAATTTTTACGCTGCTAAAAGTACATGTATAGTCATCTACGAATGCGTATATTAATAAAAGTCGAATGTCACTCTTGAATGTCACCAGATTGAGGTTATTTCTTATAGTCAGGAATATGAGAATCAGGTGTCTTTATAAAGAAAAATGTTGTCACGAATATTGAAAACTACTCACTTTATGATTAATTGTCTGATGTCATTGCGACTGATATGTCCTAATGCGAAGCATTACCGACAATGAATCTGTCACAAACCCAATTTATTCAACATCCTGTATATACCTACGTTTTATTTCTTCTTTATTTGTTTTTCTGGTTTGTTTTTTTTTTTTTTTTGCAAAAGATTGACAGATGTCCATCAATATATTGAATTCGCGCTGTTGTTATACAAAAATGCTTCTTAGTCCCAGGATGTGGAATTGTTAAACAAATACATATGTAGACAAATTGCATGATGATTCGGAAACAATTTTTCATCACAACATTATCGTCTTGCTGAATAGTGTATTAAGCTGGTTGGGAATTGTTTGACATAAATGAAGATGATGGCAGTCAGGCTTTTTTTTTTTTGGTAAAAAAAAAAAATAACATCATGATTTCGTGTTTCATGACAGCTGTTTCTTTCAAAACAGTATTGTCTACAGTCTATTCCAATGTCCTAGACATTTAGTTTTCTACTCTTTTTTTTTGTTTTTTTTTTAATTTTATTTTTTAACAAAAATCCAAAAATCGTTGTCCTTTCACTTGTTGGTATCAATTGCATTCATAATTCCATAAATGCGTCCTTTTACTGATTGATATCAGTAGCATTCATTATTCCATAAACGCATTTGCTCCTATTTAAACATTTTTACGTCGTTACGTTTCTATTCCATCTTTCTCACAGAGGCGTTTCTCACAGCTGCAGTGAGGAGTATAATATTAGAACCATTTTAACAAGAGCTTGGACTTTCGGTAGTTGTGTCAAACAGCAATGTGACGTAGGCCTGTCTATTTCATTGCTGGTCACTCAGCCATGGCTCTTTGAAATCAACACGATTTGTCTGGCTTTTGAGCTAAAACTACACAATCGGTGTATATTTCGCATGAAACCAGTGTCATTTTTAACTTGTTTTGACGCAAGAAATAGATAGCTACGTCCTATTGAAAGTCCAAGGTCTTGTTAAAATGGTTCTAATTAAATATGGGAGTTTTGAATATATCTGTCGAGTCAGTGAGTTGGTGCAAGTGTTTGGTGTAATGGGTGTATTCCTAATGATAACAGAGGTAAACAAGTAGAAGATAATTCTATACTCAATATTTTGAGTGTTTAGATAATTATGTGTCAAAATATGCGTAATGACACTCGAATTACTGATGAAATCTGTTCATTAATCAAACTGCAGTTGCATAAAGTATTATTTGAAAACTGAATAGAACAAATATTATAGAAACAATGCAAACATTCTTTGTCTTTTATTATTCACACAATACTGTCTCATAAAAGGCAATTATTATTGGCATTGTGCCCCTGAGTAGCGTTAAATGGTCCAAGATATTCAAAGTTTCGATATTCCATAAAAAAAAACATGCATGGTGTTTAAATGGACAAAGGAAATGTAAATTTTGTTATCTTTCTCACTATGTTGTGATCCGATAGAAGCGTTACTAACGATGAGTTAGGCACTTGTATACCTAAAACTGCGTATAGTCTGTCGTATTAACATAATATGTCAATACTCCCATTAAAACACCTCTGCTATGCTGATTTGATTAACTAAGACAAAAATTCAAATTGGCAAATAATAAAAAATCAAAATTTTCATTTCTTAAGTAAATGAATACTAGTCGTGGGAGAGGATGGGAAACGCACTTTCTTCTTTTGCTGTTTTTTTCTCTCTAAATTGTCCCCTTGCTTTTTTTCTCAACTGTCCCCTCTCTGATAGCAATAGAATAAAGTGTATGATAAATCAACTCCTTAGTAATTGATATGTTCAGTATCATAGTTTATATTAAAATACAAACCACGAAGGATCATTATAATCGAGAGACCTTAACTGGGAATTCGAATAGGCGTTATGGAATAGAATTAATTAGTGCGCCTCTGTGGACAAAATGGAGGTTAAAACGCGATTGTTTTTTAAGGAAGGGATCTACAGTCAGAAATAAAGTAAGTATCCGTTGGAATCAATTTATTATTCAGGTTCGATTTTAATATATATGTCAACGGATGTGTGGATTAACCACTGTTAGTTTCTGGTCAAACGAGTAACAGCGGTACTAGTATGTGACGTCTGATATATTACAGTACACGACAAAAGTAAACTTTGTAAACAGAGTCCACAGACTCCCTTTTAAAATTCCATGCACCAGAGGAACACGACAAACAAATGATTTTAGAAATAAAATGAAACTTCTCAACAGTTTTTTCAGACCGGGAGCTACAGACCTGCAGCTACAGTTGTACTTGAAGAGGCTTTATTTTTTTTCTACGTAGACCGGACATGCAGTGAAAAGGACTTCATTGGTTAAATGTGGTCATTTTGTTCGTTCAAAATGTTATTAAACATCTATGATAATTTGATTTACAAGTACGTTGGCAAGATCGTGAACCAGATGCTCTAAGAATAGTTCCTGTAAAACCGTTTCTTTTCATTTTTTTTTTTTGTGCATTCCAAGCACCATTTCGTACAAATATATGATTATTAAGTATTTGATTCACTGCATTTTCAAACATATTTTTGGTAAAATATCTTAGATAACCTTTTGCACCGTCTTCCAAAGTTGATTAATTTTAATATCTGTAGTCTTATTCAATTTGTTATTTTTACATACAGGAGGTATAAATTTCTATGAAATAGTTTAACGCGCCAAAGCCTATACAAATTCATCTTTAAGAAGGAAGAATGTCCTTAACGAAATCTACCAACCGAGAATTTGTTTTTCCCCTGAATATTTTCTTGGAATTCTGAAAAAAGTATTGATAATGTACTTTATCCCGTCAAACGGAATACGATATTAACTTTCGCTGTTTTAAATCTTCATGGGCTTGATCATTTTGTTTTTAGTATAAATAATTGATTTGACGAGAATTGAGTTTCTGCAAAAGATGTTTGAATAAACCTTTAATATCGGCCAAGCATGGGAACAAAGCAGATATACGTGCATCTATCCGTCTATTGCAAAGGAGCAAGCTCGAACATCACACGTTGTCATTTGAATACAACAATACTTTTGACGTACATGTATACATGTATATTCTGAATTCATGTACATTATGTATCGCCCACTTTAATAGCTGAACAATTGCTTCGTACGGGGTGTGGACAAATGCATAGTTAATGAAAAAATGATACAATATACACCAATTGTCAGTCACAGATAAATATATACCCGATTTTACCTGTAAGGTGAGAAACATTGCATGGATAATCACGCTATTAGAAATAGACTCCCCCCTCATTTGTGTACTGCACGTAATTTGAGCAACCCTCTTGGTTAATTCAAAAGCTGACATATTCTTATATTCGAGTTATTTCAGCATGTAACTTCAATTCAAAGTCCTGTCTTAATTTTAGAAGCAACATAGAACACTAAGTTAATAATTAACAAAATATGAATTTAAAAAATCTAAATAAACACCCTAAATAGTATTAAAAACAATAATACAAACAAAATATGCTAATATTGAAAAAATCGTAATTTTTCTTTAATATATATAAATTCATATGTATAGTTCTTGTTTGAGGAATTGCAATCTTAAGGTAATCTTTTAAAAGATTTTTAACACTGACTTACAATGTAAAACTTTACCTTAATCTTAAAACGGACTTCTTGACCCCTGAATCCATACCCTAATTGTACATTCCTCAAGTCTGCAGCACAAAGACTGGTCGCGCCACCATCAAAAATATCGTCAGATTGGCTTTTATAAGTATTTATCAATACATGATATGATCTGGCGCTTTATTATTCTAGTCAACAGGGATTCACATATACCGTGTCCTTGCCTCTTCCACCCACCAATGTGTCAGCCAATCATTTCTTTGTACCATCATTAGCAACGCACCAAATTGAATGATCTTATTACTGGCCTAATTAATCCGAGGAAATTGTCAGAATTCTTCTTTTTTTGAAAAATCACAAGCGTAAAAGGAATATTAGAGATAGTCCTGTGTAGCCATTACATTATTGCGATCACCTCTGCTGGTGTTCGCCCGTCTTGATTAGGTGTTTTATTTACATTTTTTTCATTTGTCGGTATAATCTCCTATATCAATTATTTTGTTTGTTTCATTTGTCTAATCGGATTAATTTCTTAAACTTCCGTGGGAGCAAAACCCATCATTTCCCTCTTTTAGAAGGTATTATCTCTAGATCTCTTGCTTCTATCATACTTCTTACCACCGCAGCGCGACCCCTCAATCCGACTCGTATTATCACCAGTCAAATGAAACACTGGTGAGCATAAACTGTTTTCTATTAATATTTTTTTTAAATCCCATATCCGATTTATTACCATATAAGTATAATTATTGCCATATAAGTACTTATTTACCATATAAGTATAATTATTGCCATATAAATACTTATGAACAGATAATATTTATGTAATTATCTATATTTGAACCCTCATGAAAGAATTCGTTTCAACACAGAGAGGTTATTTTGTGTAAGTACTTTTAAACACTTCTATGTAAGAATAAGAAATCTGAGTTTGGCGATAGTCAATAATTTTCTTTATTTTTCATACATGGATACAACAATGTTTAAAAAGCAACACTAAAATTGGTTGTTAGGGGTAACCCTTGCCATGGTTACAGTGGCTAACGAGGGAAATAGGGAAATTACTAGTATTATATACACATTGTCAAACTTGAACTAACTGGCAAAAACCTTGTTTCCTTAAAGCAATATATACAGTGTTTCAAATTGATTTTCTCGCTAATATCATATGATTAATTTATACTTGGGAAAAAAAACACTAATTTTAAGGTTAATTAATTGCTAGCTTCTTGATTGGCAATCTTAAAGTTTCATATTTTGTTATTTCCAGTAATTAACATTAAATGATTTCAAAATATTTGTTCGAATTTTTCTTATTTTTTTTTTTTGAGATATTCACGTAAACTTTGTAGTACTTGAAAGCAAGGGAAAACCCTGCGACATTAACAGAGGTGTAAGGGTTCTTTGAGGTGTATCCAGTTAAAGAAAATATCTACTTGCTATAAGACACCCCCACCCCTACTCCCAAAGGAGTTTGCATTCTCTTTGCGAACTTTTTTCAACGCTTTCTGAGCGTTTTGCAGAGTGGTACTAATAGCTTATTTTATGATTTGTGTATTGTATTGAACCAACATACCTTCTCCTGCAAAGCGACACAATATGGCAAATATAAGACCCATTTCGTTCATTGTACAGTCTTTCATGATACACTAATACTAGTATACGGATTCTCGAATGTAGTTTGAATTTTTGTCTCAAATTTACAGAGGATTGAAGGCATTTGATATATAATAGTTTATGAATTGGACATTATATCCTTTCTGTTATAATCAATTTGCTACTGAGAAATAAATACGTTTCATGATTGGTCCTTTGGAAGGAAATAATATAAAGGATATTCATACTAAAAGTTTTCAGAATAAGAAGAAAAACTAGTACAAGAAATTTACATGTATAATTTCAATGCCTGCCAAAATACTGTATACAGGGTTATTTTCGCCCCGTGTAATTTTCGCCCTTCTACACTTACAAACAGTTTGGCCCCTTGAATTCGCCCAGACATGGTTGTGTTTTAAGAGAGATAGTTTGAAACTATGGAATTCGCCCAGTCTAAATTTGCCCGCTGGCAACGAAGGCGAAAAGGGCGAAAATAGAACGGTGGCGAATATTTCCATGTATACAGTAATCATCCCCAAAGAGATACAACATTACACCTATATGGGCGGATCATGCTCAATGAATAATGAATTTTACATCCTTTAGAAACAAGTCACGTGGGTAACATCGTTCACCGGAGTACTAGTAATAGATTTCAACTGAATTTCTATCCCATTTTTTTTTTATCATTTAAAACATTGAACTCACTGATAAGTATGAGAAAAATATTGAATCCAAAAACTTTTAAGGAGATATTCAAAATGTTCAACTGTACATAACCCAAGTTCATGTATCTTAATATATAAACTATTATATCTGGGTACTTTTATAGGAATATTACAACCACTGTAGTATTTAAGAATTTTTGTTCACGATTCCCCATGTAGAACTTTGCATAATTATCTTTTGTGTAATTTCAAATGGAATTCAGAGCAACAGTTTCGTGTTCTACATAATTCTCTAGCAATCATAAGAGTTAATTCAAATCAACGTCATAGAGCTCTCTAATGGATCTAGTACCAAATGAACAGTCTAAACTCGTTTACTAGAAATTGACTTTAACTGTGAATATACATGAACATATATCAACGTAATATATACAAAAAGTAAATAATTTTCATTTCCATGACTAGACTATGATGCTATTCTATAATGTAACTGTCGTGATCTTTTTTCTGCCCTCGCACTGCGGCGTAAACCGCCGGAAACAACGTACACCCAACCGCGCAATCAAGTGTACAAACACTTTACCAAAATCACCTGTCAGTTCCTCTAATATTTGTCTCTTTGATATGTTTCCTATGGGAAACTCCCCTACGTTTATTTTTCATTAAACACCCCCGTTTTTATTAACATTTGCTTGGATCAGCCGTTAGGTTCAATAAATACACGGGGCGGTTATACGTCTCACATCTGGAAAAAAGCCCCTTAATAAGGCAGATTATTAAGGCAGACTAGAGTGCTAACTCAAAAGACAGTCTTGATAGTTCCATTTTTCACTAGCTTATTGACTGAATTTAACAAATGATATGTCTGTGGCCATGGTATATTGTACAATTTTGCACGTTTTATTGCTGACTTAAAGGGGAATGGTCGCAATTTTGTTTTTTAATTTAATTTTCCAGTCTGTCTTGATGGTTTATAAATGAATTACTTTTCAACAGTCAACTAAAATTTGAGTTTCATATTTCAATTCAAGATACAGAGGACACAATTTTTTGTTTTGTAAACAAAGCTCATGCCATATTTTTTGTTTACATGTTGCTGGATAGAAACGCTAATATTTGAAACAAAATAATTTGTGACAAACAAAAGAAACTGATTGTGTTCATAAAACTTGCAAATGAAAAAGTCTTATTAAAATGAAGTTTTACTACTAACACACAACCGATGTAAAAAAAAGAAAAAAAAAAAAAAAAAAAAAGACAAAACCATAGCACGAGCCATGTTTACTAAAAAAAATAATTGTGACCTCTGTATCTCGCTTGTAACAGACAACCGACATTCAGATTTTGGTCACACATTAGAAATACCATAATAAAGTATTGTGACCAGTAAAATGGTGAAATAAAAATTTCGAAATGTTTAGCTCAAGTCGTGACTTTTCAAACGACCATAAAGTTTCTGGTTCAAATCCCAAGTTCTTCAATTTGTGTGTAATATTGAAAGACTGCTTATTCGTTGTCTATCCCACTTCAAACGATAACCATCTATTACTAAGAATGGGTGTTGTACATGTAATAGAGCTAGACAAAGTGTTCTAAACAAGGAACACAGAAGGTCAAGATCTAGTGTACAATCTAATTCAGATATACGGAATAATGGCCAGATGTTCTACTTTACATAACCCCTTGCTAAGGCTTTAACCCTAGAGGTTTTTTCTCTTCCTCTTATTCTCCTTTAACAAATTGGTCCCCCCCCTCCCTCTATCAATCAATGCAGCATGCATGATTATGGGATAAGAAGGAATGAATCGTGACCAATCTCCTAGTTTTCAATGCATGAAAATGTTTCTTTTTCCCATCAGATTAGTTTCATCAGTGAAAACAAAAATACTATGTTGACTTGCTGTCATGATCAAAGAGTACAGGTATTTCCATTAGCATCTAATGTATGACCTCGATCAAGGGCAAATTATTGATGATAACCACGAGACTTTTTTCCACTTAACGGTCCTTCTTTGGTTAAATGTATGAACTGTCGATGATCAGCTATTGTCTCATATTTTAATAAAATTTATAACATGTTACGTTAAACACCAATAATGAAGACTCTCGGTATTGGATGGGAGGATACAGGGGTTGCAAACCCCAGCCACTCTATTTTTGTTAAAAAAAAAAAAAAAAAAAACATTTAAGGGTGTTGTTTACTCAGGGTTTGAGTTCTGGAATTCGGATTGTTATAAATTTCAATGTCATTAGCAAAATTTGATCTAAACACAAAAAGTATTTATGAAATGCATTATTATTGACATAACATTCGATATTTCTACTATATTATGGAATAAGGCTCAAATAAAAATTGACTTTTAGCCAAACAGAGGAAATTCGGACTAATTTTGCAGATTTTGTTTTCCACTCAAACATTTTTGGCAGAACTTTAATATTAAAATTTAAGATTTTATATTTCAGTCTTTGTAATTTTGCATATTTTCTGTTGGGTTTACCCCACTTATTCATTAAAATTATCGTATGGCACAAATTGCAAATATATTGAAAAATGCTTAAAACCGATAAAAGACATCATATCTTAAAATTTTGATCATTGACCTCATATAAATATAATGCCAACAGAATAAGGTAAATATAAGTAGTTTAATACTATAAATGTTTTTGTGTTATCATCATTTAATTTTTTGTAAAAATTGGATCAAAAATTGGTAGAGATTTAAAAACTGATAGAGGAAATTTCGGGCTGGAATATTTAAAAAAAAATGTTCCTGAAATTTTAATGCTTTATATCACCATTCATAAACTGTATTTCATTTTTTAAAGTGTTTAATTATTTCTAATATTTTCACAATTAATAAATTCTCAAACGTAGTGTAAAATTTTATTGGATTTTTCTTGATTTTTCAAAATATATTCAATGGCCATTAACTCAAAAAGTAGGTGATTGACCTACTTTTTTGAAAGTGAAAAATAACACTACAATCAAAGATCTATAACATACAATTGACGGGTTTTCATTATCATCAGTCGAATTTTTTTCATTCTGAGTAAACGTCATCCTTAAGACAAACTACGGAGAGAGAGAGAGAGAGAGAGAGAGAGAGAGAGAGAGAGAGAGAGAGAGAGATTGGCCAAGGCTTAAAAATCTAAACATAAAATACAAAATGTAGTTAGACGCGCACACTAGTGTATTAAAACTGTGCATTAAGATGTATTAAAAATTGTATTTCAGAAGCTGTCTTTGATGTGTTTTTTTTTAAATATCATTTCAACATTATAGAATAGAATTATAATATTACGGCATGTTCTTAAATCAATAAGCTGTTAATTTATATTTGTATATGGCGAGAAAGGAAACCATATAAAATCTTTTAAGGTAGATTACATAGGTGATTGGTTGAGCATCCAGTCTTCCTAAGTCAGAGGCTTGTACATGACAGAGTTGTCACACTTTAGTCGATATCCTTAGTGACCGTGTTAAACCACAAAGACACAGTTTCCTGGGTTGGGACTATTGGTGCTGCTTTGATTGTCTTCATTTAAGGAATAAGGAATCATTCTTTGAGTATTATGAATTGATAATTCGGTCGGGGCGTGGTCAAATCCAATAAAGCCCGAAGGGCTTTATGATAGATTTGACCACGCTCCGACCGAAATCATCTCATAATATTCAAAGAATGATTCCTTATTACTTATATTAATATTATTTCCAATTTGTACACTTTAAAACAACATTATTTTAAAACCACTATTTTTTTATACATAGCACATGCTATGTATTACTACACGGTGCAGCAATTGTTTTTCGGTTTTACTATAAGACACGCCCATTTTGTGTCTCTCATGTTTTATGAAGTTATTGGGTTTTAGGGTTCAAAATTAATTCGTAATGTTATCACAGACAAAGACAGTTGAAAATGTAAATATATGCCCTTCTATAATTCAGTATGGAGGAACACGGTATGGTTTTATACACCACATAAAAATCAAAAAGTAGTGACTCATAGATCCATGCAAATTAACATAAATTCAGTCTACTTTAGATTTTTTTCTTTCGCGCACTATAAAAAAACCCATTCTGACATGAGTTTTGAAACCAATGTTAATTTTCAATTCATCGCAGCTTATATAGACATTTGTTGCGGAATTATATAGAATAACGATGAGTTAGTAAATTGAAAGCCAACCAAGGAAAACACCCATATATATGATCGTTCATGTTGGGATCTCAGTTTGGCTCCAATTCAGTTCATGCTAAGGGGTCTGTGGTATTTCAAATTTTCAAATGAGCTGAAAAGGTAAAAACAAATCATAATTTTGAATTTGAACAAAACAGAACAAAACGAATATTTTTTCCTTTGTTAAATTTATATCAAAATTATCAATCCGCCTTCCCACAATCTTGAAAATTTGACATCAATTACTGGTAATGTGCCCATTATCAGGGTCCCTAAGTCTTGGCTTAACCCATTTAATACAGTTACCATTGTTACTAATATCCTCTTTAAATTCTGTTGTATATAAGAATGCACGTAGTTCTCAAGCCTCGCGGTCAGTTACAGAGTTACAGACCATAATCTTAATCCGAACAATGAGGATTGCCTGTGTTCATAGAATGACTGACTACAAGACGGGTGAAAGATTAGGAAAGCGTTTCCCAAATGAAAATATACAAAAGAATCAGAAATGAGTCCCATGGAGTCTTCAAATTAATATCAAAGTGGTCAGTTATTACTTAACATTATATGAAAACGGGGACCGGTTTCAATACCATGATACATAACCAATGCTCACCTGTGCAGTCGATTTTGTATTTTGTGTTGCAGCATATTGAAAAAAGGAAGAGAAATGCATATACCCTAATTTTAATTTTTTAGACCATATATTAAAAAACAAAATTAATGACCTTATTTCCTCGAACAATGTGAGCTTATTAACAAAGTTATTCACATTTATCAGTATTGTTAACTAGAGGGCCAAACCTCCTGAGGTTATCATCTTCGCTAGCCAAGGGTTTCTGATCCGCACCGCTCCTCACTAACCCTTGGCAAAGTCGGGATTTTTTTTTCGTCACGTGATCTCCCAGCTATTCATAAATCAGCCAAACGATGAAAGATGCCGTATTTTGAACTTCACTGGTGCAGTAATGGCAGCCTCCATAGGCATTGATATTGACAAGTTGAAAGAACGTTTTAATGCCCAATGTAATTAATAAGTAGGAATATTGTTAAATGTTACATATAGAGATCGAACTCATTCGAAGGTTGTAAGACTGGTCCCAGGAGCGGTATGGTATATCCTTCATATATGATCGAGTGCATGCCTCTCTTGATACACAGAATAGGTGGTACTTGTTCTTGCACCACTGCAAGCTAAATGTATTATGAAGGCTCAAACAGAAAGACTTAAAAATTAGGGTATTAAGCTATGCGTGTTAGAGACACTCGTGAATAGACAGTACGAAAACAGTGTCGATTAAAGGGAAAGGTCAGGCAAAAGTAAAGAAGAGTTGAAATATTTATATTTACCATAAAAATAATGTCAACCACTAAATTCTTCTTAACATGATCATAATTCAGCAACAATCACTGATTGAATATCAAAGTTTGACAAAGTCATGTGAGCTGCCATTTTGATGCTCTCCACTGTTTAGAGTTAAATATGTTGTGGCTTATGATCGGGTTTTATCGCAGCATCCCGATAACTTCCAAATGTTCTGTGATGTCAGCATACCCATTCACAGTTCTTATCAGTTCACATGTGTGGTCAGTGTCTAGGGAAGTTACACATCATTGTTTCTTAAACATCATAAATTGAATAATAGTAATGGAAAGAACATCTGGATTAAGAATTAGAAGATCAAATTGGTCATGGTCAGTTATACAACCTCTCCCATATTTTCAATTGTACAATCGCAATGTTTACAACACATGCATTCCTCGGCAGCAGGACATGACCTCAAACTGTCTACAGGAACACCATTCCTCTAATGATGGAATAATTGGACTTAATGATTTATTATCGGCAGGGAGATTTTCAACTTCTTCAGTAGATTCAGGTTTAAATGCATGAGGTCTATCCCAAATATATTTTCTTGCGCCATTCTTGCAGAGTTATGTTATACAATAAGTGGGTCAGTTTATCGAAGTGGTATGCTGACGTCACAGAGATGCTATCATGGCAGCCTCCATGCGCTTGCAGGAGATTGAACACTGACCAGATAATTAAACCAAGTTGTATGGCTTAAGATGAGATCATGAGATAAAGTATATGGTGGATGTTTTAAACAAACTTTTGTTTATCTATTTCACTAGAGATGTGTTATACCTGACCTTTCCCTTTAAATCGAATATGTTTTGCATCGTTTTGATTGGTCGAACGGCTTCAGTAAACCCCAATCAGAATCCAGGAAAAAAATCCCGACTTTTGATAGCACGATATGCCAAGGGTTTGTGAGGAGCGGTGCGGATCAGAAACCCTTGGCTAGCGAAGATGCCTGGTTATTAACTTATATATATTTACATAGACTTTTACCTCTACTCACGTACCAGTATACATTATTATACTTTCAATACTTTTAATACTGAAATCTGATTGGTTAGACGCAGTTGATAATCCGTTCTATTACCCTCAGCGTTAGCAACACACTTGGCAACGGGTAACACTACGAATTGTAACATGCGCGTAAATAAATAGTGCCTGTTTGGGAGGGAAACAGTTGAAATTGACACCCCGAGAAAACCATTGTCAACCGAAATAAAGTAACAGAAGTTAATCTTAGTTACAAAATACGACTGGTATTAAAATGAAATTAAAATTGTAAGACTTTGCAAGAGTAATATATTCGTCTTACAATGCAGCCATATTTTTTACAACGCAGTATTATAGGCTGAACAGTCAACAAATTAATCACCAGATTTTTCTTGTATTTTTTGGAATGATATTTTCAACAATAAACAATTTTAGGGAAGAAAACTGTATACTATTTTATGTTTTAAAAATTGTGAGCGTGTTTTCTATATTTCAATTCAAAGCTCTCATATTTAAAAGAGATAACTATTATACTAAAATGGCCACAGCCATTTCGCCCTCTTATTGACATCATGTTACATCTTTTGTGTATCCAGACACTGCGAATCTTTTTGCCAATTTGCATTGTCTCATTCGAATATTGGATCATCCCTTACAAACATTTTGTCAACTTGAATGTCACGCGGATAGTTATTAATTTCCTGATAGAAATGTGTATAGGTACTTGTTTTAATATAATACTTTCCAAGAATGTCAGGTCCTTCTAAATCGCCCTTCAATCTCACGAAATAATGGATAAAGTTCATCAAGTGCAAAACCAATTAAATATAGAAAATTTAACTATCATGGAATCCCCCCCCCCACCTTTTGGGGGAAAAAATGTAAAAAAAAATAAAGTTAAAAAAAAATATAAAGTGAAAGTAAGGAAATAAACATTGAAATTAAAGGTAGTTATTGGTATACGTACGCTACGCCTCCCCCCCCCCCCCCCCCCATCCGCCCACACTTTCTAAAACGATGCTACGTGCCTGAACGATACCACGATTTATAAAAAAAAAAGTTAAAAAAAATATTTGTCTGTTTTTATGATTCTTAAAGTCTCAGCTTTGAAATTAAGTTTTCTAAAAAGTTTTTATTTCTTTTTTTTTCATTAAACATTTTTTTTCATGCAAATTATTTTTACATAATTCATTATACTTCTATATGGTATAAAATTCCAATCATACCAATAATTTCACAATGAAAGTTAAATCGTAATTCGTAAAAATGAGTATCTAGTCCAATTATCGCCAGGAAGTGTAAAATGGCACCACATATTTTTTTTAAACTGGTTTTTAATGAATTGTCGTGAACTGACGTATACAATGTATTTCAGAACCTTGAATGTTAAATTGAACAAAAGAAGAAATATGCTGACAAACCCCACACTAATTTGAGCTCACTTCCAGTAAATGACGTCAGAAACATTTTTTACTGTAATCCAATTAAAATAAAAGATTCACTAATTTAATAAAATAATCGCGTTGTCTCTCAGACTACTTCATCTTAATTAATGTGAGGATAACGAACGGAACAAAAAGAAATGACAGGAATAGCGAATCGTCAATAAAGTCTTGTTTTGAGTTTTTGAGGATTTCTACAAATAATAATATCTTAGATGTTTAGTCAGCAAAATACATAGTTTGTGTGATGATATACAATACAGTGAATGCTGAAAACCCCTAATGTTTGGTTTATTACAGTTCAGAGATCGCTTAATCTTATAGGCATCCATTGTTATAAATGAGTAAGCCTTGTTTTTTTTTTCACTCAAAATATAATAGAATATAACAAAATTATTGCTTTCGTAAACAACCCCAAAAAATCAGTCAAAACTTTTCAATAGTATTATTGCTGGTAAGTTATTTTTGTTCATTTAAAGAAGCTATGTCCATCAATAATGAAAAGAAGGACCAGCAGGCATGTTCACGAAACTTTCCTAAGTTATGACCTAAGTGTGTTCCTAAGATATGACTTAGGAAAAAAGTTAGGAACATCCTAAGATCAACTTAGGACACGTCTTAAGATGTAGCTCGACGGTAACTTATGAACATCTTAAGTTATGATATCCCAACCTTCTACAACCATTCTTATTTTTCACATTTATTCGTACAGATCGAATTTGAGAGACTTTTGTAGGGATTAACCATTCAACATTTTGCAAAAGAAAATTGTACGTGTCGGTAGTTAACACAATAGGCCTTAAACCAGTAATTTTAATGTATTCATTTAAAAAAAATACATTTACCTAAATGTATATCAGTGTCCAAAAACAATTGAATTTAAAAAAAGAAAAGAAAAAAAAAAACAAACCACAAGAAAAAATAACCCCTCCCCCAGAAATCCAAATGACTGCTATGTTTTTTAAAGAAAATATGTATCAGGACATAATTGGCTTACAAGCGAATAATTATTTAAACAACACGTGTGCATTCTTTGAGTTTAGATTAACATTTGATAATCTTGTCATTCAAGCACATTTAATACATAAACACGCACTTTTCATAGAATTTAAAATTACAAGTAGAATCACACACGTACAAACACAACAATTAATTAATTTCCCTTTAATCCGCAATATATAAAATACACGAACATTTTTTAAAATAAGAAATAAGTTGTAATTTATCTCGAAAATACATTAATAATACAGTTTATTTAAAATAACATTAAGAATTTTTTAAAGATTATTTTTTCGGAATGAAGTTATAGAAATTAAGTATGATCACGCATGACTTATATAAGCCGATGTAAATTTACTCTTTAGCCAAGGACATTTGAATAATTTCCTAAAGTAATCAAAACAATGAATGTAACTCACTTAATGTAAAATGTAGATATTAAAAATAAGTGAATAATTTTCATTCGCCAAACAGAGACAGTGTTGTTTGCGAAAAAAAAAATAAAATGCTTAATTTGTCAGCTTCTGGCAGGCTTGTATTAATTAACGGGGAAGGTGGTGAGATTTCGGGGTCCCTCTCTAAATAATTTTGTTAAAATGAACATACATGATAGAATAAATGAATATGAACCCACCATAGTCCTAAGATAGCTTCGTGAACATGCCTGCAGAACTGTTGCAAAAAGGCTTAGGCCTTTTGTTAGAATACAAAATCAACACTTTTCCAGTAAAACCTCAGACTTGAGGCTGAGTATTGACTTGAGGAAAGTTGGTGACGGCGGGGCCCGGAGTTTACCAGCCTATCAGTAACCGTAACGTTTTGGTGAAGATAGAACGCATCAACGAGGGTTGTATCCCCCCTCCCCCTGTAACAAACCGTATACGAAATGCAATTGAATCAGTTTCTTTTATCAAATAATCGCATTAAGGGAAAGTCTGGGAAATATCGTATTATTGATTTGATAAGTATGTAACAGCGATGGAAGAGACTCTTCTCCATATTTGGTCAGGTTTCACAATAGGCTTATCGATATAATAAGTATATATACAGTTATAATCAATTTTTGTGTATACAAAGCAAGTAGATGAGAGCATTCTCGATTGATGTGAATACTCAGAAATTATATTGTAATATTCACATTTTCCAGTGTCTTTGCCTGTGATAACACTACGTATCAATTTTATACTATATAACCCATAACTTCAAATGACGCCGAATTGAGGCGCCAGCGGGGTTTGCTTATTTATATTTAAATATTTAATCGTACGATGGCTTAAAATTATATAAATATAAGTAATAAGGAATCATTCTTTGAATATTATGAGGTGATAATTTTGGTCGGGGCGTGATCAAATTTATCATAAAGCCCTTCGGGCTTTATTGGATTTGATCACGCCCCGACCGAAATTATCACCTCATAATACTTAAAGAATGATTCCTTATTCCTTAATTATACCATACATGCTTTTTCACTTAAGTACGTTAACGAGGCATGGTATTACGACGGGTGTATTTTGGGGCACATACTCAGCGGAATTTTTATATGTCACGATCATAAGTTGATGCACACTTCAACCCCCCCCCCCCCAAAAAAAAAAAAACAACCATCAAATTGTCAATTCTAGTAATCAAGATACATAAAAAATCGTTGCGTCTACATAACAAAGAAACATGTTTGATATATTTCTAAACAGTCAATTTCCCAATAATTTTTTACAGATCTATTTATAATTATAGCTGATTTAATTATAATATGATATGCGTGTCGAGTCACAAGGGACCGTCATGGGTCAATGTTCATTGTAAAATACCAAATACATGGTGTTTTAATGTCAGAGAATTATTAGTATCTCTGGGTATGCATGAAGTCTGGCTTTCACAAAATGTGGCTAACACTAATGTTTTCTTAAAAATTGTAAAGCAGAGGTTGTCTGATTTTTTTATACAGAATAGAGACGCATTTTTAGAGTCATCCTCTAAATGTTTATTGTACAAGTATCTGCCTGACACTTTTTCGTTACAATTTTATTTGCGTAAAAATATTCCGGAAAACCTTGTTGTCCTTTTAACAAAATATAGACTGTCATCGCATATGCTTTTGGTAGAGCAAGGCCGTTATAATGGAACTGTCAGATCGATGCGTATCTGTAAATATTGTAATTTAGGTGAAGTCGTGGATGAATTCCATTTTATACTTATCTGTCCATTTTATAAAAGTCTACGGGTATTGTATTTAAAAAAATATTACTGGTCTCGTCCTTCAATGTTTAAGTTAGTTCAACTCCTTGCCATTCATAATCGCAAACAACTGTGCCATCTCGCAATGTTTCTGCGTGAGGCAGGTAAAAAACGGGATGTCGGATAACTAGTCATCCAACTGATGTATTATTATTATTATTATTATTATAATCATTTGATTTTTTGTTTATATGGTCTCTCCTCCTATGAATGTACATGTATAAATAAATAATTTTTTTTTTTAGAATATTGTTTAACGTCAATAGCGAACTGTTTGATTGTGATTGGATAGAGTGTAGCGTTATATATTTATAATTATGTACATATGTTTCAACTGCTTATAATTCATATGAATTTTAGCAAATAAACAATACAATACAATACAAAATAAATCCCTGCAATAAAGTTTTTAAGAACAATTTCACCAATTTCATAAAATTGGAAAAATTATATCATAACGGAATTATGAAGCATATATATAATATAAATGATTTGTGGTTGCCTGTGCTTCAGACCCTCTCTTTGGATTTTATCCTAATTATTGTGTTAACGGTTAGAATGGTACGAATGATAGTATGTATACTATTGTGACTAAAAAGATGAATTATAAGGTTGAATAGACGATTAACTTTATTCAAACATACTACATGTATTGTATATGCATATTGCAATAAATATATATTTCATAATTCTTAAAATTATCGGTTATAAATGTTTAAATACCGATCATTTATAAATGAAAATATTTGTATAAACTTCACTCAGATTTTAGTTCTTTTGAACTAAAATTCAAAGGTTTTAGCCTTAACCTTTTGGTCTTATCCCTATTCATATATTGGTCATCCAATACAGTTATTTTGTAGCAAAGTTTACAATTATTGGAGCAAGGTTTACATTTAAAACTTGGGGACTATAAAGGCGGCAACATCAGTCCTTCACTATTAACTATTACAACAAATATTATACTAATTCGAGTTACCTTAGAAAGTATTGTTGTCAAAAATAAAGACTAGTATGTATCTCCAAATAATACTTATATAAAAGATTTAAAAATCCAACTCACCATTCTCAATAAATTGAAACGTTGCACTTCTCTTGTCTGAAACATTTTTGCTGTCATCCATTTCGCCGCTATTGAGTGTCTGAGTCCGATAGACGTTTACGATATAACGGTATATCTTTATACCAAAACCAAGTTTTTCATGTAGGTTGTTTCAGACAATGGTTTGGGCCTTTACGATATTAATTACCGATCTCTTCAGGTTTGATGTTAATTGAATTAACGACCGAAAAGACGTCGACTTCCGCTGACATCCGATTAGACAGACAATGCCACGAAGCCTTCCCCCGAATACCTTTAATGTCTGCCATTACATTCGTACAGTTCCTAATGCATTTTGTAAATTAGCAACTTATCGACTGTAAGGTAATGTCATCTTTTGGTGTTCCAATTCATCGGTATATCTGCTCTCTAAAAGAAATTAAATTTTATCACCCTGTTTATCTGTTTATTTAAATCAACAAGTTTAACTATTTTTGTTCACATGAAATGAAAAAATAGTCCAAGTCTTATTTCAATTTGATGCCGCCTGCATTCTACTTAAATCACTTATATCAGAGCCTTTTCTGCGAAGAGTTCGAAAGGTCAAATAGCGAAAGAGATTCCGACTTCAAACACCTGATATTCGCTGAAGCGTGTCTGTGCTCAATTAATTGAAGATTTATCCTATTTAACAATCTAATAATGTATCATTAAATTAGTTAGGAATTGTGATGACGTCACGTACAGTTAGTGCTTATTGTTACCTGCTACCTGTCAGGTAATCAACAACGTTGGTACTGTCTTAAGTCACGTTGCATTTGGGGTATGGCTTGTTGAAAAAAACAAATCAATGACAAGGCACGGCGGAAAAAAAAAATGCATTGCGTTTTTGAATAATTGTCGATACATGTACGTGACACCAAATGTTTAACATTTTCACAAAAGTGTTCTTTCTTAATTTGAAAGAGATCGATTTAGAATCATCGGCGATTCATTCTTCGAGAATTAATCTAAAAAATGATTTATGTTTTTAAAATTTGTGAATCAAGTTTGAAATTGTCTTGTCATACATTTAAAATATTACCGTAATGGCGTTTTTAAAAAAAAATTAATATCCTCATTTGAGAATTCTGAGTTAGATGTAAATGTTAATAATATAATATATATATCGAACGTGACGTACACGTTCGATTACACTTGTAAATGATGAGCGTTTGCTTTTATATTCGTACACCATACGTTTGTGGTCATACGTGTAGATTACGAGTCGATGGATTACAATTATTCCTACTCAACACTTTCTACAAAGCCATGTGTGCTACAACAAAACTGAACAATGACTTTGTTCATAGTGCTCATAGTAGATGTTGGTTTAAGTTCACTCTGTTCCATCTATCGCATTATATTACAGAAAAACCCGAGATTCAGCATACAATGAACATTCAATGTACACCTGACATACAACTATCGTCAGTGGTACAAAGGTGCAATAAATTATATAGCGGGGGGAAATCATAAATACATGCCCGAGCTGAATGTTTATCGCAAAAAAAAAATAGAATATCGGTAAACCCAACATAGAAAGGGAGTAGCTATAGAAAACAGAACCCGATGGCTTCATGGCTATCTTTAATAACCATAATATTAATTTAATAAAAGGAGCCAAACTGTTACCCAAACAAAAATAAAGTATCCTTGATTAATTACCCAAAGCACATTAATTTTATAACATTTGGCTTAGTTTGTATCTGGAAAATGTCTCATTGCACGTTAATTTCACAACACTTGGAGATATACATATATATAATATTCCAAATAGGACATAAACTACATCGCCAAGAAACTGTTCGTCATTCTTTTCATATTTTTACCTTGGTAACATGTATACTCCTTTAAGGGGATCTTGGGCAATTCCAGAACCGAAAATGCATGCTTGCATATCAATGCGTTACATTAAAAGTTTAAAATTTATCAATTCAAACTTAACTATAACAGTTTTTCAATGCATTAAATTTCGAATGGCTTAAATCTCATGTGCTTATGAACAAACATGATGAGAAAAAAATAAACTAGTATCCAAGTTATATACGTGTATATCAAACACAAGATCATCTTTTAGAGTATCAAAAATAATAGCACAATGCTTGTTTTTTATTTGTTTGTACAATGTAACTCTTATTTTTACAATGAAGTAATTTATTTGGTTTGAATTTGAGAAGAGGGTTTTTGTTTAGATACCTTCATATATTTAACATGGATGTGAGAAACCATTGTTTGGCCAGCTTGGCTTTTTTTTGGTAATATCGGTGTACTGTATTTACAACAAAGCTTATCCTCTTTTCCGTTCTTTTATGTTTACTCCAGTTTGCTGAATATATGTTTGGTAAGGATAGATGAGAGATAGGGGCCTTTCTCCTGTAATCAATTGAATTATGTGAATCTGGTTCTTTGGTTGTCACGCTCCCCCGTTCTCAGATACGGTAAAATAGGTTGATTTGGTCACATAGAACGTTGCCACAAGGCACGAAGTTTGACAAACCAAGTCATCGATATAACAGTATCACAATACATTCAAATCTCCATGTCGTGACGTACGCACTTGCATAATTACACTAAACAAAACTTCTAAGTGTTCACCCTGACATATGGAATAATATAAAAATTACAAAATAAAATAGTATGAACATTTCAACATATCGTCTCATCAACAGCAAAGATAAAATAAGACAGTATCGATTGAAATCATGACGAAATCTCAAAACAAGAAATTGGTATTTTTCTGTGTGCTCTTTTGTGATTGGTATTAGTCTTTAGTAACGGTTTCAAAAGTAAAAAAAAATGGGCATAACACCATTGAGAAAAGAGCCAGAGCCGTTGGAATGTTGATGTCTGGATTGTTCCTACGACAGGTTATACTCACTTTAAATCTGCTGTTTTTTTCGTGCTCGATATGGTTTTAATAGTTCCGAATAAAACGTTATTTTAACATACTTTTTCTTTACAAGTTTATTGTCATTGATTTTCCATCGGCAATCTAAATCAATCCGAAAGCTCTGAACGAACTTCAACTAAACCGGAAGTGTTCGTGATATTCCGTAAAGGTCAAGGTCTCGGGTCGCCACCAGAGGACAAGATCTCCATATCGTTCTTGAAACCACTTAAAAGTTGGGTGAGAATCAGTCATCCCAACGGCAATACGAACAAATGTGCTTATTTCATATAGTAATAAAATTACTGTGGCTCAGTGTAGGACGTCATGGAATGTCGAGGACCCATAAAAAGGTTTGAGCCGCAAAAGACTCCAATGAGCTCCTTTTTTTCAGTGTCTTCCATTCTTTCACATTTTTCTTCTTTAGAACCGCCAAATCAGTTTTATCCATTCTCGAAATAAAAAAGCTTTGCGTCCGCGGCTTTATTTTCATCCAAATAAAGGTTCATGTCACCCCCCCCCCCCTCCATTTCAAGGAGAAATTATAGGAGAGTACTATATATACTAAATAATGAAAACAAGTTGGTTACCTCTTCTTAAGCCATACATTTTTTATTTTATTTTTTTTGTTTTATTTTCGTGTCCGGTAGATTTAAGCTTCATGTACCATTATGGCCATTTTATAATACCCGGGGTCGTGGAACAAAAGTATAAACTTTAGTTTGACACGTATCAAACACGTAACTGTATATTACAATCTAACTCTGGTCAAATTTTACTGTGATTACTGTGATAATTATTAAAAACTTTCAGTATCCAGAAATTGTGAAATACTTGACTGTGATTTGATTGTGAATTTGTTCATATATGAGTGCTGTTACAATGGCCGACAAAAACAAAGCTGTAAACAATACAGATAACAAACGTCATCTCAGTGATACATCCAGATCTTTTTCGGATGTGGCTATCCGTCAAGAATCTGACCTTGTTCGATTTGGGCATGTCATGCAGTCCCTTGACTGACAGTGTTGTCTACTGAGTGTACTACTCAGTGTTGTCTGTTGACATATTAAACTTAGTGTTTATGATAACCAACGGGTATTTCATGAGTTACATAAACCAAATATGAATCCACCCTATGATCACACCTCAACTCTGCATAGCGTCTATTATGTATGTCACTTTGTTCTGTATAGTCTTTATTTTTTCTTTGTTTCATTCCCATTTTTTATGGATGAATTATCAACTTGCACCCAAGTTGTTCTACCTGTTCTGTACAAATTTCTTTTGTCATGTTTGTAAAACACCATCAGTTTGTTTTTTCTCAGTATTATTTTGTTTTTTGTATTATTTTTTCTTATTAACCATTGAACAATTAATACGCATTTGTCACCTTTTAGTTATATGCATATTTTTCAATTATCTATCGCTTTCTGACTGGTATTTATTAACACCCCCCAACTTTTCACCCGATTGCGGTAACTTTTGTAAACACCTCATTATGACTAATTTTACGTACGACAATGGGTAACACACTTGAACAATACCGAGCCGCAATCGGCAGTTATTATTTCTCAAATGGTTGTGTATTTAAACAAGTTGTTTTTCATGGTTCTGTATTTGAATACTTATATGTCTTGCCAATGTTAACATTTAAAGCATTCGCATACTGCTTATCGTATATCAACAGTTTTTCACTTTATTTGAATTTTTATTACCAATTTTTTACATACATCCTTCTACTTTGTGGAGATATTGAGATGAATCCCGGACCTTGTATTACAAATGTCTTTGGCATTATCCATTTAAACATAAGGAGTATTAGAAACAAAATAGAGTTTTTAAACACTTTTATTCAGGGTCCTGTTCTTAATTTTTATTTACAGTTTTTCATGTTTCTTTTACTACTTTGCGGTGATATTGAGGTCAACCCGGGACCTATTATGGCTAATGTCCTTGACATTTTACATCTGAACATTCGCAGTATTAGAAACAAGGTAGCTCATCTTAATACAATAGTTCATGATTTTGATATACTTTGTTTTACGGAAACGCATCTCGATTGTAATGTTACTAACGAAAGCATAATGTTAGATGGATTTAAAATTATTTATCGTAAGGACAGAAATTGTTTTGGGGGAGGGGTAATGATATATTTATCAGATTTATTACGAGCAATAAGGCGTCCTGAATTCGAAACAACACATAATGAAAGCATATGGATAGAAATTGAAAGTCATACCTGTAGTTATTTTCTCTGTTGTGTGTATCGACCCCCTAATTCCGATGGCAATTTTTGGACCAGTCTTTCTTGGAGCATTGAAAAGGTCGGGGAAATCACAGACAATATCATTATTATAGGCGATCTTAATGTCGACTTGTTAAGTATTCCACAAACACATGTAATTCACGATATTATGTCCAACGGAAACCTTGTTAACAATATCAATGAACCCACCCGTGTCACAAACACTTCGAGCACACTTATTGACCTAGTTTTGTCAACACCAATTGTAAAGGTACACGAGTCCGGCGTACTTAATGTAGACTCGTCTGTTAGTGACCACAAGGCCATTTATATCTCCCTTTCTATCGACATTGAACTTAATCGTGCATACGAGCGTAATATTTGGGTATATAAAGATGCGGATTTTGAAAAATTAAACTCTCTAATCTACAACTGCGATTGGGATAGTATAATTAACAGCGCTCCAAATATTAATGCGGCAGTTGCACAATTTACTTCAACGTTTATGTCATATGTTCGTGAATGTGTACCCGAAAAAACTATAATTATACGCCCCCGTGATAAACCGTGGTACGACTCGATGCTTCGTAAAACTATGAGGATTAGGGATCGTTTACGCAAAATTGCTTTAAGAACCAATAACGATGCCGACTGGACAAAATTTCGACACGTACGCAATAAAGTAAACAATATGAAAAAATACGCTATAGCTAATTATTACGATAATATTGAATCTGCATTACATGACAGTAGTAGGAATGGTAAAATATATTGGAAATTGATGAAAGATTTATTCCATGTTAAAGCATCAACTGAAATACCCCCATTGCAATTTCTTGAAAATGGACGATCTAAATTAGCTTTCTCAGATATTGATAAAATAGAAACTTTGAATAAATATTTTTCATCAATTTCAAATATTGAATCTGCGAATCGTACATTACCCAATTTATACTATATGTGTAATAAAAATATTTCAGACATTCACATAGAGGTTCAAGAAGTTTTTGACATTATATCAATCTTGCTTGTTAATAAGGCTATTGGCCCGGATAATATAAGTCATAGAATGTTGAAATATACAAAATTTTCCATTTCAAAACCTTTATGTATGCTTTTTAACAAATCACTTGTAGAAAACTCATTTCGAAATGATTGGAAAATAGCTCATGTTTTACCACTCTTTAAAAAAGATGATCCATCTGTTGCAAGTAACTACAGACCGGTGTCCCTGCTAAGCTGTGTCAGCAAAATTATGGAAAGAATAATTTTTAAACATGTTTACAATTTTTTTCACGAAAATAATTTATTCTATAAATACCAGGCAGGTTTTTTGCCTGGCCATTCCACGGTATTCCAACTATTAGAAACATATCACAGCATTGTCAAAAGTATAGAAGATGGGAAAATGTGTTGTATGATTTTTTGTGATCTGTCGAAAGCTTTTGACAGGGTGTGGCACGAAGCTTTAATTTTTAAACTTCAAACTTATGGTATAAGTGGACATCTTTTACAATGGTTTAACAGTTATTTAAGTAATAGAACACAAAGGGTCATGTACAAAAACAAGTTGTCATCAACCTTATGTATCAATGCTGGTGTTCCTCAAGGGTCAGTATTAGGACCATTATTGTTTCTTATTTACATTAATGATGTAGCAACGAATATGTTATCATTCTGTAGACTTTATGCTGATGATAATTCATTACAGCATTGTGATTTATATACTAAAAACATTGAAATTGTATTGAACCATGATCTGAAAATTCTCAGCGACTGGTCTGACAAGTGGTTATTGAAATTTAATCCGTCCAAAACAAAAGCTGTTTTTTTCACAAAGAAACATGTAGTAGAATTTCCAAGATTATTTTTTCAAGGCTGTCAACTGGACTATGTCTCAACCCACAGACATCTTGGTTTACTTTTTTCTAACGACTTAAGTTGGTCTCAATATATTAATAATATAGTAAATAGTGCATATAAAAAATTAGGACTTCTGAAAAAACTAAAGTTTACTCTAAGTAGAACTAATTTATCAAAAATGTATATCACATTTATTAGACCAGTTCTTGAATATGCTTCTGTAGTATGGGACGGTTGTAATATGTTCGACATGGACAGATTAGAAAAAGTTCAATTAAGTGCTGCAAGGATAGTTACTGGGTTACCCATTTTAGCATCTATAGAATCTCTCTATACAGAAACTGGCTGGGAACCTCTTGTCAGTCGACGTAATAAGGCTAAATTAATAACAATGTTTAAAATTCATAAAAATCAAGTACCTGAGTACTTGAGCAACATTATTTCTCCTGTAACAAAAAATGTCTCAAAATATCACACAAGAAATAGCGAAAATTATATTGTTCCAATCAGCAGATTAGAACTGTATAAAAAATCTTTTGTACCTGACACTATTCGGAAATGGAATTCTCTCAATTTAGAAGTTAGAGAAGCAACGTCTCTCAACATATTCAAGAAAAATATTACTGAAAGTATTCCTCAACCTCCTAAATATTTTTCATTCGGTAAACGCACTATTAATATTTTGCATACCAAATTGAGACACAGCTGTATTTTGAATTATGATCTGTACAGAAGAAACATTATTGAATCACCTAATTGTATTTGTGGTCAAAAGGAGGATGTTTATCACTTTTTCTTTGTGTGCAAGAGTTATATAAATGCTAGGAACAATCTATTTGAAAAACTTTTTAATGGGCTTGAAGAAACAATCTTAATTAATTCACATTTGCTTCTTTGGGGTAGTGACAATTTGTCTTATAATACAAACTGCTTTATTTTTTCAGCAGTTCAAAACTTTATAAGAGAGTCTGGAAGATTTAATAATTAATTTTTTCTTGTGTTTGCTATTTCATACTGTATATCAACACTATTTACTGAATATTCGCAAATACTTTGTAAATGCATAGTTATGGATATAATTATTATAAAGTTAATAACTATAAGTAACATGTAATATCAAAATGACAATTGTGTATATTGTATGTATTATCATTAGGAGAGGAACACGTAAGTTGAAAGAACTTGTTTCCAATCCTCTTGTGTAATTACACAATAAAATATGTTCAAATCATAAACTTTAGTTCTCTAATGCTGTTTCCATGTTTATTAATTGATAACAGAGGTTAGATAACCTTCTTGTCCTTCAGCAGAAAGATTTTAACGATGCCTCTTATATTTACTAATAAAAAAAAAATTTGGAATGAACCGTAGCCTTGTGTGGGCCATTTCTGACTGCTAAGTTGGCTATGTTCTGCGAATCATATGAAAATGAGAAGTAGAATTTAACCTGACGGTATATTATCTAAATTGTCGTTTCTTCACGACAGCGTGTGGTAATTAATGTACGGTTCAAAAAGTGTTGCAAACAACAACCAATTAAAGTACCCAACAGGACGTATTGTAAAACTGGGTTATGTTTTTTTTCCCTTAATTCCTTATATACGCACATGTACTATTTATAAACTTCGACATCGATGATTTGCGTTAAAAAAATACTCATTTATAAAAGCTGATCAAAAGTGTCTCTTTTTAATGATATTTTCCTCTGAATACAATGTACTCGTATATTTAATTACTAAGTTAATATTTCATGTAAATTTACTTTTTCGTAAAATCTATGGAGAGAGAGAGAGAGAGAGAGAGAGAGAGAGAGAGAGAGAGAGAGAGAGAGAGAGAGTCAATCTAGATATCTTACGACCAATGCTTAAAATTAAAGGTTAAATTGATTAATTATAAAACAAAGTAGGTTATATCGCGTCCCTATTTTTGCCATACAATTGACACATCTTATTAACGGCGTTTATTTGTGACAAAAGATACTTTCCTGTGATTGAAATGTCACAAAACAATTTACACGCTTTTATACATTTCACTAATTAAACTACAAATCTCTGATTCGGTCGTTCAAAATACTTCGATACAATCTAAATGGCAAGACCTATACTAATCAGAATAAATTCAACAATTTGATGCTCAATAACCTTATCACACGATGTTCTGCGATACCTTGACTTTGATGTACCACCTTAAACAATAAACCCTTATCAATAAATCCTTGAAATATTCCTCAGCATGAGCATGTCTAATGTCGATCATTTTCTCTTTCATCCACTAGCATTTATAAAGTTTACTCGAACACGAAAGTTTTTGCCGATTTAGGATTTTTAAAATTAAACAAAGAAGTACACTGTATTCGGTTAATGTAGTTAGCTTTAAATAGCAAGACTCAACTCGAGATTTCTAAAATGTAATAATTAATCCTAATGTAATGATAATTCCAAAGAACGAAGTATATATATTTTGGATAAAGATCAACTCGAAAACATAAAAGGTAAAATTGAAAATACATGTATAACGTCTATATATTGAAATGTACCTCATTAACATAAATAATTCTGTAGGCGTACAAGATTAGATAGTGTCCCTTTTGCACGAAATGTCAGTTACTTCACCTACATTGCTTTTTACCGGAAGAAGAATACCGTGCTTCCTAATATACCAGTTCAGCGATTGGTTACTTTCGGAGGAGCCAGTTGATTCCAACATTTCGACCGACTTTTTCAACGGTGAAAAGTTTGCCGTCTCCAAGGGAATTTCCACGTTGTGAACACTATTGCCTTCCATCTTCTGTGTCCGTGTTTCTTCATTGCGTTCATTGTCAGTTTTTGCAACCTCTATTTCTGTATTTTTTTCTGAAGTCAGGCCTCTTTCACCATTTGAAATATCCGTTGTGTTCGGCGATATAGCTATCAAAGACTTCTGGTCATCATGCATGGGTGTACCTTCGCTGTCTGATACCTTTGCTTTATTCTGACCCTGTTTTTGGTCAATGTTTGATGGTATTTCTTGGCACATCTCTGAACTTGAACTTCTCTGTTTTATATGGGTACTATATATTTGACAATCACTTTTTTCTATTGTTTTCTTATGGATGGATGCAAAGGAAACTTTGTTTTTATCGCTTTTGTCACTGTTTTCTCTCAACGCGTTTTCTTGAAGTTGTGTATCTTCTGACGATATGTTGTCTGGTTGCCCTTTTATTTCATGATATGTGATTTCATCACCTTTACCATCGCTTCGGTCACTCTCAATGTTTTCTCGTCTTGCATTCCCGTTTTCTCCCTCTGCATCGGCTAAATTTTGGTTCCTTCTTTTCATGCTCAAAGTCGTGAAATACTTGGCAAAGTCATTTAGTGATTCAAACAAACCATCGTCCATCAATTCTGGCGAAAGAACGCAACTTCTTCTGACGTCATCCTCGACCGAGGCGGAGTTAGAATCTGAGGGAATGTTGATGTTTACGAGGTATTTTTCTCTTTTCTTTTGAATGCGTTTTATCGTGTTATCTGAGTTGTTCGGCAGCTCTCCATCATGACCATCTTCATTTAAACTACAAGTCCCACGCAGAAAGACATGGGAAGAGGGCAACGGGTAATCGAGATCTGTGATTTCTTGATATGAGCTGGGACGTTGTCCTTCTTCGGAGAGGTGCAGTATGTCTGTATATCCGTGGGTTTTTCCAGATTGTGTTGCTATTGCTGTTATATAACCCCCATCGTCCATAACTATACTATCCTTTGTCTTTGCGGAACCTGGGATACAATTTTTTATTTTATTGGTTTATACCGATATAAAACTACATGTAGTGATAAAACTATAGTGATAAACATTGGATAAATCGACATTGATTCTCAAACATGCATATCACAGGCAAATGTGTTATCGTTCATGTATATTAGCTGACATTATTTCCGTTTCATGCACATTTGCTGAAAATACACATTTGGTACCAATTAGTTTTGGATTTGTCATTACGGAAGATGGTCGTCGGGGGGTTCTTAGTGTGCTGTCAAACCCAGACAATATGTCCGCAATGAAAGGAATTGTGATATTCTGTGTTTATCACAACATATTTCGTATTCATTATTATACAAGCACCTGGTCAAAGGCATAATTGGAATGTATATAATTTCGGAACGTTTTGAAAAGTAATGTGAATATCAAATCATCAGCTTGTTACCCTTCTATTTTATGTAAATTCGCAGCCCTATTGTAACCCATTTCTTAAAATTTTTTAACGACCTTTTTCTCAAATATATGTATGCAAACTGATCCCCCATTTTGACAAAGTAAAAAAATTAAGACAAATCATTCCACACACCCCTGTTTAAGATATTGCAGTTTTGCAAATTGTTTTTCTTTATTATATCGTGTGATGGCTTTAACCTTTCATACTTTGTGTTTTACAACCTCTAAATCTATACCTTGTGAGCTGTCCATTATCTGGAGGTAGTGGGGGTCTTGATTAGTGGGCAAAGTGTAATGAGAGTCACTTGGAACGCTGCCAGCTGCCCGAATCGCTGTTCCATCATCCACCCTCTTCCTAAGTTTTTTCTTCCTTTTAAAGGAAATGCATTTAGTAGAATGTGCTTTATATTTAAAAGCATCAATCAAAAGCTCATTAAAACCCTCGTTTAAAGTTTTCCTAAATTATATTGATAATTCAAGGAAATGGAGATTTCTCGTTTGTATATACATGTAGTTAAAATGTGGATTTTTAAAGGTTTTGTTAATAGTATGAAAGTTGAAAGTTCGTATTCACTCATGGTCGATTTAAAATTACAAAAAAACTCCTTCTTCTCTGACCTTTTCTTGTACAAATAAAAGACCAGAGCAGCAATAATGTTCACAATTGTTAGCACGCATCCGATTATTGCCCAAACTTGTCCATTGTCTGGAACCAATGAAAAGATATGTGAAACTTCCAAAGTATAAAAAATATGGACATGGTTACAATTAGATACCGGTATATTATAAAACTATATAATCAAAAATAAGGAATTTTAGTAACTCTGTACCAATTTTAGGCTTTAGCAAAATAGCGCCTCACTTGGTCACATGATATGGTTTTTGAATAGAATATATCGTATAGAAACAAACAAAAAAATCAAGCAACTTTTGCGATCCAAACTTTTCCTCATTCTTTACAAATCTCTTACTGGTATACTGGCATCACTTACCTGACTGTCCATTCATGGTCCCCTGGGTGGGTTCCCTGGTGGCCCCTCCCTCACGGAGTCTGAGACTGGTGGTTGTAACATCCCGTGAAGCACGAGAACTTGTCACACTAAGATTCTTTAATAGCAATATGGACGTAGCTTCAGTCGACATTGTCAGAAAGAGGACTTTAGGGGTGTTATATAAAAAAAAAATAAACTAAGCCTATAAATTGCACGAAAATAATAAAACATACATACAGTTTAATTATTCGTCACGTTCAAAATTACCACACACGCATACACACGAGTTTTTCCAATATACTTCAACAAATCAGTGCCGATATTGTTCCGGGTCCTTGTGTATTGTTAAAGGAAATGATGAAAGTACATAATTTTAAAAATAAAACATTTTAGTCACACTTATTTACATAATATAATATAATATTTAAGGATAAAACGAAATAAATTATTTCTGGTTGTAACGCGGCATTTGATTAGATAGAAAAATTTAGTTAAATTTGTATAACCTGGCCCTAGGCATAAAACTTAGACGAGCCAACTTTTGATCTTAGTCTCGCTTTTCCACTATATGTTCCTTTTAATTTGTGAAAGTGAAACTTAGATCAAAAGTGAGCTCGTCTAAGTTTTATGGCCTCGGGGCCTGGTCTGCACGTCACAATACACGTCACAATGCACTAACGTCAAAAACGTACTAATCCGCTTGACGTTACGTTTGAATTTTGAACAGATTAATATCATTTTAAAAAGTAAAACGCACTCAATTTGTACAGTAAATTAAAGAAATTGAATTACATGTATAATGAAATAATTTAATTCTGGTTGTAACGCGGCATTTGATTGGATAGAAAAATTTAGTTAAATTTGTATAACCTGGTTAGCACGTCACAAGACACGTCACAATGCACCAACGTCAAAAACGTATTGATCCGCTTGACGTTACGTTTGAATTTTGAACAGATTAATATCATTTTTAAAAGTAAAACGCACTCAATTTGTACAGTAAATCATAGAAAATAAATTATAAGTAATGAACTCAATGTCTACCCAGGTTATACTCGTATAACCTGGGTTGGAGCAGTTTACGCTTTTTTATAATCCGCTTCGCGGATTATAAAGCGTAAACGTTATACTCGTATAACCTGGGTTGGAGCAGTTTACGCTTTTTTATAATCCGCTTCGCGGATTATAAAGCGTAAACTGCCGCAACCCAGGTTATACGAGTATAACTTGGGTAGACATTGAGTTCATTTCTTAAATAATTAAATTCTGATTGTAACGTGGCATTTGATTGGATAGAAAAATTTAGTAAATTTGTATAACCTGGTTTGCTTGTCACAAGACGTCACAATGCACCAACGTCAAAAATCTACTAATCCGCTTGATGTTACGTTTGAATTTTGAACAGATAAATATCATTTTTAAAAGTAAAACGCACTCAATTCTTATAATTAAGGACAGAAAAATAAATTATAAGGAATGAACTCATTATCTACCCAAGTTATACTCGTATAACTTGGGTAGACATTGAGTTCATTTCTTAAATAACTTAATGTGTACCCAAGTTATACAAGTATAACCTGGGTTGGAGCAATTTACGCTTTTTTATAATCCGCTTCGCGGATTATTAAGTGTAAACTGCCCCAACCCAGATAACTTTAGTAAACTTGTATCACTTGGGTATAAAGTAAGTTCATTTCTTAAAAATAAATAAAAAGGAAATTATGAAGATAACAATTAGAAGGTTGATTTCAGTTATATAAAATCCTTACACTTACTTCAGTGTACCGGATCATTACGTCAAAAATACCACACGCTATTTTGTTACATTGAATAGTGATGATTAAAAATAAAATAAATGAATAAATCATCGAAGTATGACTGTGTCGGCAAGTGGTACACGTACACATCGTTTTATGATCAACGGTTGAATCTGCATGATTTAAACTGTTTTCTGTCCAAAGTACAAGTAGTAACTTACAGTTAGAGCAACGTAACTATAAAAAGACTTCATTACCCTGCATGTTGAGACGACACTTGATTTGGAAAAAAAACCAAAGATGGCTATAAATCATGGTCGTTAGAGCTCTGAGATGAATTAATAAAATATAGCATTTTTGCAATTTACTGTTCTGCAATTCATTATCTTACACTGTTCTTCATATGCATTTCTAAAAATGAGTATTTTTAGAAGCACGTGTGAAGAACAGCTTTCAATATATTGTACAATTCAAAACATAACAATCATTAAAAATTAACTATGCATATAAAAAAAAAATATGGCTCCAGAGTACTTAGTATACTAAGAATTTTGGATAAAGATATAATCTAAAATTCTTAGTGAATTATTCTGTGAATTTTGATGTATTAAAATGCGTTCTGTCTGTTTAAAATATACACGAAATAATTAAAGATATTTAAATACCCTCGTCATTTCGATTGATCATTGACAATTATAATATAGGTCCTGGTCAGGGCCCCCTACCCCATTAACATTTTAACACATTAGTTACCAAAAATAGGCTTGATATCCCCCTCCCCTGACGAAAAAAGCCCCCCCCCCCTTCCATCGACTATCCCCTTTCTTTACAAATGGTTGGATCAATGCCTGAATTAGGTGAGTCTTTATATAGCTTACTCGTTTTGCTTAAGCTTGTTAATCCTTGAATTTGTGAAAAGTGACAATACTAGCTAATAGCCTTAATTTTTCCATCTCATCTCACAGTCATGGAACAGCATACTTTGTAATTGTTAGTTTTATCGGGACAAACCCAGATATTTCGTTATGTTTCCTTATTTGATGTACATGTAATGAATAACGGGTTTTAAGGTTCAAATGACAGAGTATTGAATACAATGTATCATATTTTTATTAATAAGAAATGAGGGAACTTTCTAACACAATTATCATTTGCGTAAATCATCTAATTATTTGCGCTACCGTCCCCATGCACGCTCTTCTTTTGTACGTTTGTACCATTTAGTTCTGGTGAAATATCTGAAAATCAATTTTAGATGACACTGAGTATAGTAATATTTGGATGAATAACCAAGTAGTTAATGATAAATGGTTAATTAAAAGATTTAAAAAATGCTAACAGATCAGTTTCAACAAAACTGGGAATCAATCTGCAATAATTCTTCAAAAGGTGTTATATGTAAGTTATGTAAATTTATCAGTATTGTTAACGAAAAGTCTAAACCTCCTGGTTATTAATTCCTATATATTTATTTACATAAAAAATGTACCTTTATACACATATATTATGTACAGAACTATTAAATTGTTAATTTTTTTCCATTCTACTCACGCATAAAGTGTAAATTGTGTACATGTTTGTAATATTCTCTATGTTGTAAACTTCAACCAAAGAGATAAAATAAACTGTTGAACTGTTCAAATGAAAGATCTGACCATCTTACTTGTTTTGAAGAACTAGAGTGTATTTTTCTTTCAACCTTATGTTGAGAAAACAACATAAAAAATGATAATAATTATTTTAGAATAAATATAACTGCAGTCTCCTGGTGCTGCAGACAATTTTTCGCAAAGTTGATGACTTGCAAAATGATGAGTGGATCAAAAATCTATATATGGGGCGGCGTTTTGATATTTCTGATATCAGAAAATTATATTTTGATATCAAAAAATTATTTTCTAATATCAGGAACTGATTTTTTTTAACCTTTTTATAGATAATCTAATCTATAATATCAAGAGTTTTTTTTATATCAAGAATTCGAATAACTGATATCAAGAATTCGAATTATTGATATCAATATTTCATTTTTGATATCAGAAAATATCTTTAAAATATTAAATCGGCGCCTCATGGAAATCATCGCAAATAGTAGGTTTTTTAAATGAGCATTTTGTAAAATCATATAAACAAAATAAAAATATAATTCAACAAAATATATGTCCATTTGATTTAATTTTCCGTCATATCCAACAAAGAAAAAGATTCTTTGATTGAAACTTATTCGTATCATTGGAAACCCTCGGCCAGTTTCCTATTATCAGAGTTTGCAAGACAGGCCATGGGTATCCAATGATTACCGGTTAAAAAAGTATTTTTGCGCATTAATTTTATTAGGTACAAAAACTAATATTGTAGGACTATCTTTTCTGGTCATAACGAAACGGATCTCTCTAATTCATCAAAATATAAAAGGATGGCAATTATCATTATATACTTATTTATAAAACTTAACGACATCGACATCGTACAATGTATTTAGAAATGCACTCCTTTCACATCCCAATACAGCTATTCATTTTCTCACAACAATAAGGTACCATTTCCTTAAACCAACACAGGCATGCGTTGTCATCCTTGTAATTTTTTCGCTAACTAGGCAAATAAAGATGAAATTGACAGAACAATGCATGAAACATGTACAGGGTTTAGTTCCTTTTCCACTTTTGATTTCTAATGAAGAATAAGCTAATCAAGTGAATTAAAGGGACTTAGACACGATTTGAGATGAAAATTTTATTTTTAATTTTTATGTATAAAATGGATAACTTATTTACTTTGAATCATTCACCAAAATTTGAATGTTAGAAGTCGGGTTATAAGTAAGATACAGGGAACAGAAGTCATTGTTATGTAAACAAAGCTCGAGTCTGATATTTGTTTACAAGTAATGAAATTACCATTTCTTTGACAAAATAACTTGTGGCAAACAAGATAAACTGATTCAGTATGTTCATAAATAATTTTATCAACAACAAAAAGCAACATTAGATTGAACTGAATACAATGTACCAATACAACACATATGTAAACAACAACAGAATTTGAGCTTTGTTTACAAAACAAAAAGAATTCTAACCTCTGTAACTTGCTTGTAACTTGATATTTGACTTCCCAATTTTATGAAACCATTTTAAAACATCCATATTGACCATTCTAGACATTAAAATGAAAAAATAAAACTTTAAGCTCAAATCGTGTCTAAGTCCCTTTAAGGCATCACCCCACTAATCCTTTTCATTACAATTCACTATATCAAAATAAAAATTCCATCGGAAAAAGTTTGTTTATTGACAAATTATACAGAATTTTTTTTATTCCAATATTTGGCTTTAGACACGTCTACCCTAAAACCAATAAGTTTTTTTTTTTTTTTTTTTTTTTTGCAATTAACAACTTGCTAACTCTTTGGGAAGATGGTGCATGAATATTAGAAGTTCAAAGGAAAAAGGATCATTTTTTAACACAAAATATTAAGGGTTCTGAAGTAAAGATGGAACTACAATTGATGGGTCAATTACAGAAACGAGACCTTCGTGACCAAATACGAGACCTTCGTGACCAAATACCGGTAGTGTCTGGAAAACCCACAAAAATGGTGAAATAAAGGAGGGTATTTTATTCCACATCAGTTTTTAAAGTGTATTTAATACTAATGTTGTTTTTTTTCAATTTGACTTTAAGGTAGGAATCCTGAAAAGATAGGGTCATACTGCAAAGCTCGATTGGAACTAAAAATATCACATTCAAAACCACTTCAATCAATACAGTGGTCCCCGACTTTGACCTATTGGCTTCAAAATCAATTTGGGTCTTCATTATATCATAGTTAGTCGCTCTATGAAGTCCCATTGCTAAAAGGAAACTAAGATAGATCACCTTAAGAACATTTCATACAATATGACCTATAGCCTTTAACTACCGGTAATCTTTTTGAATCATAAGGAGTCACCCAGTAAATTTTCAGTATATCCGGTATAAAAGATTGAGAACTTGAGAAGAGATTTCTGGAAACTTCAATGTTTTAGACACACAGAAAGACATATACCCAAATGTGTTCTTCCCACTTAGAGCAAAAAGCAGGGGAGTTTGGCCTTGAATATATATGTATTAATCATTATTCCTGACAAAATGTATAATGAACTTGATTGGGTTGTACCCATCACATGAATAAAATTTGCACTCGTGTGCTTTACAACTCAAGTTGTCATGCATTACCGTAGCATTGTCCACATATTTTTCTTACAATGCAAACACTTATCTAAGAACACAACAAAACTCCCAACAGTTTACACACATTGTAATGCTGATGATATGAAAGCACAGTACACTGAATGCACGATAACATTGACAAATAAATTAATTCCATTGGTAAAAACAATTTTTAAAATAACGAACTATGAAACATTAATTTTCAACTAAAAAGTCCTTTGAGTTTATTTCTGTCCTCACTGTCTTTTTGCTTTCGTAACTCCTCTAAGAGTTTCATTTCTTTCTGAACAGCTGGGGTCAATGAGGAGTCCAAGGTCATGACCTTCTGGAAGTCTTCTTGGGCCTCCTGTGGGTTCCAGGCCCCAACATGTGCTTTAGCTCTCCGGAAAAGTGCCTTAACATTGTCTGGAACAACAAACAATAAAATCTTACGATAAAAATTAAATAAACTGAAAAATTTGTTTGTGTTATAGATAACTTAAGAGGATGGAGATTAAAACATATGTAGAGAGTCTTCGGTTCATTTGCTTTCTAAACCTTTGTAAATTTAACGAAATGTTTTACCTACCAGGATTCCTTTTGAGAACAGTTGAGGTATGTTCTATCACAGGATAATAGTCTTTTGAAAACAATTTACACTGGGCATAATTCAGTAAGAATGGAACTTTCATGTCCTCTAAAGTGTTCCATTCTACTTCCCCTGGTTTCTCTCTGGAAAGTTAAGGAAATGTAAGAAATTTACCAGTAGCTCACTGAAGGAGTGGAATTTGAAGGAAAAAATTCCAAATTCATTTTATAAATGTTAATTTTTCTTAAGATCAAAGTTAGAGTAAAAAAATATTTTTCTTTATATGCATCAGATCTGAATAAAGGTGCATTTTTGATTATTAGATGTACATTACCAAAATATTAAATACATTTTATATCATTAAACATTTAGATTGTTATGTAAACACTGATGTATCTATATGTTGTAATTTTTACCAATTCATGGTAAAAACATGAAGTAAGAATTCTGAGTAACTGTAACAGAGGAGATGGAATGAATGAAAACTTGAACTTGAATCTAAGTTGACCAAAGAATAAGATAAAAACATGTAATCAAAATCCAAACTTCGTTATCTTGAACTACATGTAGATGAGACTGTTTAAAAACGATATCTGAATATTCGAGATATCGAGGCTAAAATACTGAAAATATAAGTGGTTAGGACTTACAAATCACTTCGACATATATCCATTGTATTTGAGATATCAGTGTTCGAGATATCGATGTTTGGCTGTATATAGGCGAAGTTGCCCAAGAGCAAACTTCAGAGTGTGTATTTGTATACAATGAATATCATGCTTGTAAATTTTTAAAGTGAAAAGTTCTATTTGCTCTGTTCTTACTTTAGCACCAGTTGTTCAAGAAAACCAAGAGCAGCAAAGTATTTTTCTGCAGCTTCTGAGTATTTCTTCTCTGAAAAGAACTTGTTTCCCTGTTCCTTAAGAACAGGAATTTTCTGTAGCTTTTCATCATCTGTTAATGTCCATGAATCCTTTTCATAATCTTCAGGTCTCTCTATTTTCACTAACTCTGCAACAACATGTAGAAAACTGTGACTTCATTTAATGATTTATAATATTACAGTGTATATATGTGTTTTCTATTTAAGATATGTTACAACATTACAAACATATATCTTAGCTGGAACCCATAACATATGCATGTGTATAATTTTGAAGAGAAATTCATATATATATATCTGAGATTCAAAAATGAAAAAGTATGAAACATCAAAGCAGTATTTGAAAAAAGTAAAAGATTTGTAGTCTGATGAAAAAGTTGTATAGAGACCTAAATACCTAATATAAACCTGAGTTGCTTAGGGTTCTTCATGAGTTCATTAAGGTCATCAAACCCCACTCCGTGCTCTGCCATCATCATTCCACAGCAATGTTTTCCGTCATCGTGGCTGTGGCCCTTCTCCCCGTAATATTCTCTCAGAGTCTTAGACACCACTGGATACACAGACGTGTGCTGAGTTCAGGAAAGTAAAATATCAACTTTAGTCGGAGTATCATCACTGATCAGCAAGTGCATACTAATTCATTTGTTATACTGGCTATATCTGCATTTTACAAATATAAATCTATACTCATTTATCAGTTTACTATTGACGGAAATATAAAAATGTTAAGATCATGCAGCAAACTGAAAGTTTCAAAAAGATGTAACTATCTAAAATACCGATTTTTCAACTTTGAAGCTGGCTACTTCATTCAATCTCATTGTTCTCAAACAGGTTTCCCAAACTTCCAGTTTGAACTTTTTACCCAGGATTATTTCCATAGGTTTGTTGTATTTGTGACTGTCATCCACAATTGTATTTTCATCATTGCATATTTCTGTCCGAAAGTGGAAATAGAGCTGTAAAAGAAACAAGATATCCTGACCACAATGCCCTATGAGCATAAAAAGACAATGAATTAACTAAGTTAATATTCTGGAAAACTATTTCCATTTGTATGCATATAAATGAAACAATTAAGTTGATTCATTTTTGGCACTTTGCAGTATATAATCGCTTAAATATGGTTTACAGATGAAAAATATAGACTAATGTCAGTAAACTTTAGTTTACGGTCCGTAAACTGTAATTCGTAAACTATAGATTACAGTCCTAAAACCTAGTTTCAACTATGACAGCTTCATGCTGGTATAAGCCCTCAGTTGGTTAGGGCCTGCACTTTTCAGGTTTGAGCTAATTCCACTACTTAGGCTAAACTAGGCCAAGATCAAAACAGCAGTGGGATATATTCTTTCGGTCTTCGATGGTGATGCGCTTCAGACCGTCTACTATTTGACAATGAACAGGCCTATATTTGTCATCCTTGCCATACCTTTAACGGCTTATTGATAGAAATTTAGAGGTCTGTGGTGATTCAACAGTTCAATCAGAGACATAAATAACAGAGATTGGCAACTGATCGAAATCTTGCAGTCCCTATTGTACAGTATTCCGAGTTTAAATCAGAATATCTTTCTAATAAACAAATATATCAAAATAAAAATATCTAAATGTAAATTCTATTATCAAAACTTTCAAAATATTATATTTTCATGAGTTTGTGTTTTATAAACAATATTCAAAGAGGAGTTTCAAGTGGCAGTTGGCTACCCATTGTCCGAGATTTCGCCAACTTTTTATAGCTGGCCTATATATTTTCTATATATTAATCTTATTTTACAATTTATTTTTTCAAAAACTTCTTAATCCTATGCAAATTTTTCATAAAAACAATATACTTTTGGTTTAAGATTATTATATCAATTTACTAATATGTAGTTCTCAAAATAAGGTTGGTCCCGTAACATTTTTCAACAACAAAACATGCTATAGTCTGTCCCAAGATATTTATGCACACATTTGATCGATTTTTAATAAAAATATACATACCTGTGAAAGAAGTGCAATTAAATTTGATGAAAGGGAAAATTTCCAAGATATCTTCATTGACACATTATCATTTTTCACTCGAAAAAAAATACAGTATAGAAAATAGATTTCTTATATAGATTTACAATGGAGAATGTTGACATCTTTTCTCCATTCGGATGTCACCCGGAATACCTCGCCCAATATTTCAACGTTATCATCCCGGCTTACTGCAATACAAAATCCCCGTAGACATCGCATTTTTTAGCCATGTATTGAAACCTGATAAGCTAACGTGGGCGTTTCAACTGAGAAATCTAGGAAATTTTTCATACTTTTGAATGAACATCGTTTGAGCCCTAATGTATTTATAAATATTGAGTAATTAAGCAAAATGTGAATCGAGGATATCTTGGGACAGTGTATAGTGGCGGAGTTGCCAATCTCTCTTATTTATGTCTCTGATTCAATGCCTAAATTATAAATAATTATACTTTCTAATTTAATACTTTTTATCCATTATACTAAATTGAATTACTTTAGAATTTCCACCAAAAAGCTAATTCGAACCTTTTGAAAAGGCTTAATGAAGCTATAGCAGCTAAATGAGTGATATATAACTATAGAACAAAAGATTGTGTTCGACCAGTTCCGTTACAGTATCAGCCATATCAATGCCGCCGGTTTTGCAAATGATCGGTACCTCATTATCTTTTATTTCTACCACCTAGAGATTCAGAATGTAGTGAATGTGTGAAATACTTTTTAATTACCTTTGTCCCATCTTCATATGATGGTGCATCACCTTTACCTGCATACAAAATGCGTTTTTCTATTCCTTCTGCGAGTAAATTCGCGAAATCTTCCGCCATGTTTTGTTTACAAATTATGCATAAGTAATTTGTTCGTGGGGATATTCAACTATAACGTTATATATATAAACAAAGAACATTATTTTTAGATAATCTGTAAAAATGGTAAAGTTATTTCACGATATCATTTTAAAATGTTTTAAATCACAGATCTAGACTAAACAAAACTTTAATAAGACACATATAACGTTATTCAAAGAAATAAGAGACTTATATTTCATCAACTTTATGTTGGTAAAATGAGATTCCTATCACCAACCGCGCCGAGAGCCGGGTCGGGTTTTCTATATTAAAAAAATCAGGAATTTTAAAACAAAGTATTCGATTGATCACACTTTGTTTATTAATTATAATAACCTCTTAAAGGCTTTTTTTAAAATCTTGACCATATCAAACTATTGCAATAAATAAGACTTTTAAATTTCTTCGGCAATTGTTGATTTATAAACCAATAACCATGATAACAGTGAACTCGAGCCCCCTAATATCAAAACATACACATAATGTAGAAAGTATTTGACTCGAACACATTCTTGTTTTTATCAGCCTAACCAATTGTTCTAAAAACGTAATACATGGTGGGTTCTATATCATGGACCCCGTACTAGAACACGTACGTACATTCTATATTTTTCTTGTATATTTAAACCCATGTCTATCTTGGTTTTTATCTATATCTACAACCTGTAGAACAGGTATTCATAACAAGGACGAGTTTCATTCATTTGAAGCCACGGTTTTTCTTTGCCTCACTTATATTATGTACCCGCCCACCGCACCCGAGTTTTGTACAAAGCGTCACAAAAGGACTGTGTACATGAATTGATGAAAATCGATTTTTTACTTGTGCCTGAAAAATTAATGTGTATTTTTTTTAATTACAGAAAGAAGTAAAGTGAATGAATATTTACATGTAATTGTACGTTGTAATAAAGGCAGGCAGATAAGTGGTTCTTTCACTAAAACACGTGTTTGTTATTTTTGTAAATAATTTATTTTCGTTTGAGTGCAACGTTTTAGAAATTAAATAAACTTGACATATGAATCTCTTATTTTCATTTGAAAAAATGTTTCCGATCCCCCCTCCCCCCCCCCCCAAAAAAAAGTAAGGGATGGCAGTTTAATAATCAGTGAAAAATCATCACTTGCCGTGCCCGGGATGGTTGAAACCCTCGGTTTCCAGTTTCGGTATGTATATTCTAGCACCATGATTAAAAAAAACTATTTTTTTTGTATATTCTTTCGTAAAATTAACTTTCTTCAATTATTCGTATCTTAGTTTTCGATTATTATTTTTTTTTACAGAAATTTTGAACTAAGCAAACAGTCATATATAGCCATCCATGTCTGCTCCTCAAAATCCGGAATATTATAAGAGAAAATGTTAAGCCTGGCAGTGTTTCTATTATGTTATTGTTATCACAATTGATCATATTTGTTAAAAATAGGTTCATCGACACTGGGAATTCTTACTCTAAATTTTATGCGAATTTCAACTCAGATTTCTTAATGAATTCATTTTCTTTTATAAAAGTTTTACAAAGCTATGTTATTTCATAATATAACAGCTGAAATCCAAAGCAATAACATTTTGTGATAAACATTTAATGTATTCAAGGGACAGGCACTATCATTAAGAAGCCTGGTACCTAAAGCCTTTTTCTAAAGAAATACACATGCATTAAGTTAAATTTGGGCATCCGAAAATCAAATATTTATAATAACATACAACTTTAAAGCTTTTTTCATAAAAAATCGGGGTTAAGGTCTTGATTAGTAATTATAATAACAAACTTTTTACCAATTAAAAACTTGTACGACCATTCAAGATTGTCAACTGAAAATGACAATTAATTAAGTAGCACATGGATTAAATCGTTAAAATAAAGTGCTTTCAAAACTTTCACAAATTCGGCTTATTTATGAGAACCCCCCCCCCCCAATCCCCTTATATATCTTCAAATCTTCACTGTTCCGGCCCCTTAATTTCCTGTGGAATCCTCCCTATGTGAGTACAACAAATGTCACGTGATGTTACAAAATCACTGTATCTACACTTTAAAAAAACACTTTCGATCTTTTAATTAACAAACAACCTCACAATTCCACTCAGTTTTAAAAATTCAACGACATTTCATAATTATTGTTTCAAAACAAATTCGGGTCTCCCTCTAATTGTTTTACGGGTTTTACCCACTCTTCAAGCGTCGACATGAATAAGATTTTGAGGTGAAACGTGCATATGTAGGACAATTTCAGAAGACGGCAAACACGTGTTTTATTTTGAAAGTCAACGTTCAATGGCTGGGATATCGGGACAGGACAATGATGATAGTAGTGCAACAACTGTGCAGAATGGTTCTCCCAAGTCCCAGTCTGTGAAAGCAACAGTAAATGGCAATGGTAAGCGAAAATCTACTGAATATTTTTTAGTCAAGTGCCATGCAGACGACGAAGGGCAACAAAATAGTCACTTTATGCAGGAAATTCAACTCGATTTTGTATTATCCTTTAGAAAATAAGAAAACGGATATTATTAAATTGGTAGAAGAGACCTTAAATCGTCATTGATGAAAGTTTTCATTGATGACTTTTAAATTTTTATACTTGTTTACGCAACGACTTCCTCGCACATTATGCAACCTTCCCTTGTTTGCATAAGAATTCTCCCCGTTTTTGCAATATCAAATATGGTATATGTTCGGAAATTGTGACTTGTATACTGTTGCATATTATTTTTGACTTCAACAACTCGTAACCACGTGCTTTTATTTATTAATCGTACGTAACTTTTCAAGGTCGTCTGGGTCGTAATGTAGTTCATTTGACCTCGATATAGAACAGCTGACTGTTGACAAGCGGATATGAATTTGCTACAAAGCAGTGTTCGTTTTGATTTGTTATTTTAAGCCATGACCACTAAATGCACCAATTATCAAACTTTATATATATCCATTTATATATACAGTATTGCCATTGTTTACCCTAGAATAATACTGTACAGGTTGGGCACTATCTCATGATTTAACCATTTGTTTATATAAATAAAGCATTTTAAAATAGCTTAATTAATTAAGTTATTCTAAATGGTGTGTATGTCATTGCAATAATTTAATTTAACAAAAAGTTGCATGTAGGCAAGATAACGAAGAGTCTCTGTACATGACATACAGTAGAATTTCCGATGGGTAAAATTAGTAAACTTTATACATTTATGGCATGATGGTGAGGGAGATATGAAGATTTATTCCCCCAAGAAAAATAACATTTCTCAAGGGCATTCTCAGAGGGAAATATGATTTTAATCTTCGTATATCCCTCACCATCATGCAATAAATTGTTCATTATACCAAACTCCATATGTTAAAACAAAAAATGTTGAGTTTTAAAGTTTTTCAACTCTAAAAAAGCGAAACATTGTGAATGTTTGACTTTCTAAGTTCTCCCGTTTATTTGATAATTCAAATCACATATTTCTGAAATGTTTTCTGATGTAGGAAGACTTGAAATTTTTTTTAGATATGTTAGATTTAATTGTATTTATATACGTCATAAGCTCTTTTCATACCAATGGTTTGAGTACCCCAAGACTTCCAAAAGGGTGGATATGATATTTATTTCCTGAGAGACGTGATGTTTTGTTCATCTTCTCACGGGACTGTCTTAACCAATCAGATGACCCGTTATGTAGAACTATTATACTGAGGTATAATGATAGTGCTTTATCCAACATTCACCAGTGAACCACCATGAGTCTGTTTTGGTGGGCAATATTATTGATTGTTTTTTTTATTTATGATAACAAGAAAGATTCATAATTAACCTTGCCCCAATGCACACAGTGTATTTGCAGTCTAACAAAAAAAAACCCCATTTTTCCATGAAATATCTTTAAAGCTTTTTGCATGATATTATAAATACTGTATACTGGGTTATATTGGCCCTGTGTAATTTTCGCCCTTCTACACTTGCAAACAGTTTCGCCTAGTCTTGAATTCGCCCAGTCTTAAATTCGCCCCCTGAAAACAAGTGTGAAAATAAAACGGGGGCAAATATTTCCCTGTATACAGTAGTACAACACTACATACTTGCCAACCTCCAACATGTGAAAATCTGGCCATGACCAGATTTGGAAAGTAAAAAATCTGGTCATAGCACGTAAAAAACCCGACATTCACAACATATTTATCATGCATTTCAAAGGTATATACAACAGAAATATGTGTTAAAATGTATGTGTAATATTTTTTGCAAAGAAGCATTGTAACTAACAGTTAGTTGCTGATTTTGAATTTTTCAATACTTCTGATGTTGGTATGTACTCAAAGCAATGCACAGACTGGTGGAATTTACAAGACAGTAGGTCATTCAATGATTCATAGTTAAGTTCTGACCGATATTCATTATGAATTTTTTAAATAATGCTAAAAGACGTGCAGAAGCATTTTTTACATAACTGAGATATGATCAAACAGCAGCCTCCAGCTTTTAAATACATAATATAGCTAAATTTAGTGACTATGCTTGAGCTTTGCTACATGGATATCATGCGTGGATCTAGAAGGGGGGGGCTGGGACGGGACCCCTCCCGACCCCCCCCCCCTTCCCCCCTAGATCCACGCATGAAAATGAAAATTTTTTAAATTTACATAGTACGGGTAAAATTATCTCAAATATGCCTCGGACCCCCCCCCCCCCCCCCTGGAAAAATTTTCTGGATCCGCGCATGGATATTACTGTCCTTTGAAATAAATTCATAGCTAAATTAAGGTCACAAGAAACAATTGTCCCCAAAGCAGACAGCAGGTTGGGCAAATGTTTGAGGTTATTAAACCATGTTATGTGAAACAACAGTTGTTTAAGATGCTGTATTCACCCCCAATTAAATTCATCCAAGGGTTTATATCTTCCATATATACTTGTAGAGATCATGTGATAGAGGAGTAAACACTAAGGGATCCCATTCTTATATGATAATTATTGATATTGTTTTAAGGATTTATGTATACATATGAGTAGCAAATTCTTGAGTGCTCATAGTTCAGAGATAAAGCATGCATGGTCTTGTATTACTGAGCATGACAGTCAATTCATCATCTTTTCCATTTAATTTTGAACATGTAGGAAAAGAAGTCAATAGTTATGTGATATTTAAATTTGAATAAGAAAGTTTACCTAATGATCTGATAACATGGATAAGAAAGACCTCTGGTATTAAACTCACTCAAATAAGAATCAAAGAACAGCAATGTGACACAAAAATAAAGATTGATTTAATTGATTAAGCACATTATATACATGTAGTCAATTAAAAATACTTCCTTAATGAATATCAAAGTAAATGTTAACTTAAAGGAAGAAAATAAACCAATATTAATATGTTTATACAGATGAAAAGGGGATATGTTTTGAATATGGCATTCAATTTCTTTTGATATTTGTCAATGTGTTTATGAAGCATTGAGTGAATCTTTTTTATGGGATCGATGCTCATGCTGGTATTAAGACTTTTGGATGCCCTACCATGTAAAGCAGATTTGTCACCTAATGTAATGCCTAAAATGGAGATTTTACAAGCAGGGAGTTCACTTCAAACATCTGCCCCTGCTATTTCAAGAAGAGAATTAGTAGGCACTAAAAAATGACAGTTAGTAGGCACTAAAAAATGACAGTGTCCATGATTTTGTATTGCAGAGAAGATGAAGTTTGACGAGGAGGAGGGTACAGACCAGTCCCTGGTAAATGGGTGTCAGGAGGTAGCCCGGACAGAGGAGAGCCCGGGGGAGGAGGCAGGGGAGGAGGGGTCCAAGAACGACAAGGAGATAGTTCTGATCCAGGACATGGGCTTCAATGTACAGATACAGATTCCTGGGGGAAACCCCATAGAACTACCAGTAAGCCACAGTTATTTCACTACCATCGATTTTTTTTTGTACTGTAGTTGTTCAGCAATTACATTGTGATTTAGTTTGTGTTAAAAGTACATATAACATTAATTTATTTTACATCATTTATGTTCTAAGTACACATATTTAGGGTAATCTTATTTTCTATACATGTTTAACAGTGTGCGAAATAAACGCCTGTCCGATAGTCCGAATCTATCTCATATCGCATCGGGCTACGCCGATCCGAATCGAAAGCGACCGAGTTGTCTATCCCAATTTTTAGCGGCCGCGTGTAAAAGAGGTTTAACAAAATTACTTTTTTTTTTATTATTGAATCATAATAAGAATAAAATTAGAATTAATAATTTCGCAGTTGTGTTTTCTAGACTAACTTTGTTCAATATTATTATTAATTTCAACATTTAACATGTATAAGTAAATTTTGAACATCTTTTGTATTGTGTAACTGTCTTTACCCATATCTTACTGTTTGTGTACATCCGCCATGTGGAAATACATTTAACTGCAGAAAGCGTTGTTGATACTAGTGGACAATCCCATTTTTCCATGGTCTATCCCAAATCTAAATGGGATAGTCCTGTGGGCTATTTCATGCATTTTGTTAATTTCGCCCACTGGTTTAAGCAATTTTTTGATAACTTCTTTCTGGAACAAATGATTTTTAAGAAATAATGATAACAGATGATTTTCAGTGTTTTCTTCTATTAGATATGTAAATATTAATGTATGCATAAAACTTAAAAAAATATGTGAGGATGAAGGCAGGTAATGAATGGAAGAGAATAATTGAAAAACAAATTGCCTAATCTTCTGAGTTCTCTTGTGTGTGACAGTTATTTGATATGATGCTGTTTAATATCATGTTGATTGATTATACAGGTGAGTTCTATGGAACTAGTGCAGGAGATTCACCAGGTGTTGATGGACAGGGAGGATACCTGTATCAGAACCTGCTTCTCCCTACAGATTGACGGGGTCACCCTGGACAACTTCGCAGAGCTCAAAAGCATTGAGGGATTGAAAGAAGGCTCTGTCATTAAAGTGGTTGAAGGTAGATTACTTCAAACTTACCGTCAACTTTTACAGTGTAGAAGTGTTTAAGAAAATATTTAAGGTGTTTTATATTAAAAAATTTGTTTAATCTAATATTCTTTGTATATGTACTGATATTCAGTAAAATAAAATGCTTATATTAAGTATTTTGTTATACTCAATAACTAGATGTGTATACAATACAAATGATGTAACAATCTGAAAAGGTAGGGTAGGTAGGTGACTACTTATGGTGGCCAAAGTCAGGGGTATTGTTTGTTGAATAGAAATTTTTATTGTTTGAAATTACTTTCTGATTTTGAACAAAATTCAAATTATTGTATTTAAACATTAATTTTAGGTGGGTAAAGTGTCAACAGATTAAGATATGACTTTTGCGTCTATGTAATCATTTCTTGACAAATGGGGAAATGATTTTGGTTTTGTGTTTTTAGAACCTTACACTGTGAGGGAAGCCCGCATTCATGTCCGCCACATTCGTGACTTGCTGAAGTCTGTGGACCCTGCCGACGCATACAATGGAGTGGACTGCAACTCTCTATCCTTCTTGAATACTGTCACAGTCGGAGACATTCTAGGTCAGCTAAACACTTTTAGTCATCATTAAGTGATTAATTGCTGCAGTTGTTGGGTGTTTGTTCAATTCTTTGCCTCTTTTATAGACAAGAAGAGATCTAAACCCGACTCTGTAGACTGTACTCCCCCAGACTTCATCATGCCCAGCAGTAAAGAGAGGCCCCTGTTACCTCTACACCCAGGTCTCAAGGACCTCAAGGTTTGTGTTCAGTTCTGTTTGGTCTATGGGTGTGACCACTATATATCTCTGCTATAATGTAACTAACTAACTATATTTTGTATATTTCTTCAGGGTCCACATTGTCTGAAGGTTTTGACTTACACTGGATGGAACCCACCCCCAGGAAACAGGAGAATGCATGGTAAAAAACATTCTCGTATTAGATTTATATATCAAGGTTGACTCTTCAGAAGATTTTGGAAAATAAAATTTCAGTGAAAGGAAGATGAACATATGTGTATATCTGAATGTCTTTTGTAGGTGATTTGCTCTATCTGTATGTGTTAACCTTAGAAGACAAGAAATATCACATAACTGCTTCTACCAGAGGGTTTTACGTCAATCAGTGAGTATTCACATGATCCAAGGCAGAAATTCATGAATCTCTATTGAGATTTCTCCTTCAGGTATTTTTGGTTGCCAGAATGTTTCATTCATGTCATTTCATTGATTTTGTTTCAGATCAACGGAGGATGAATTTAATCCAAGAGCTGCTCAGCAAAAGTTTTTATCCCACTCTCTTGTGGACCTGTTAAATCAGGTATGTAACACTGTAGTGATTTGATTTGTTTAAATGAAAGCATTTTGATGCTATCTATACAAGCAAATCTTTGTAATTTTAATTTTAAAATTATTACTTGCATATTAATCATTAACTGTATGGTTTGGTAATGATAACAACAATCACCTTATAGATAAGTCCAAGTTTCAAGAGAAACTTCAGTATCCTTCTGAAGAAGCGAGGCCAGAAGCACCCGTTTGAGCGGGTACCCACCCCCTACCAGATCTACAGCTGGATGGCCCCACAGTCCGAACACTCCGTGGACTACATCAGGGCTGAGGATGGTCAGTATCAAGGCTTTGTAAACATACAAGAAGATTTTTACTGATGGCCTGCAGCCTTTGTGCTAAAATAGAAAGTTATGTTGTTCACTTAAAGCAATATGAGCTGCAATTTTCATGCTGAAAACTTTTTTTTTAAAGAAAATGTTATTTCCTACTAAAAGGACAAAAATATCATGGTTTTTAAATTTCTATTAGCCATATTTTTTGTGGGAAAAGCCGTTAAGAAGCCTTAATTGAAGCAAAATTGAATTATTGTCGTCCTATACAAAAATTGATCTGCTATATATTCCTTAGAAGAGATCTTTCTTCTGACAAAAATTTATGATATTTTCAAATCTTATCTATCATAAAAGTTTAAGTTACATGCAGACTTATTATACTAGCAGGTTTTTGCAGCAAATTAAAATTCTAAAAAATACAGCTCATATTGCTTTAAACCATATGTTTTTCATTTCTTTTACAGCTTTCTCAACACGTTTGGGGTATGAGGAACACATCCCAGGGCAAACTCGTGACTGGAATGAGGAGATTCAGACAACACGGGAATTGTCAAAGAAAACCCTGCCAGAAAGGCTGATCAGAGAACGAGCAATATTTAAGGTAAGCCTGCATGTTTGTGACATTTGACAGAAATGTCTTAACAGGATAAAACTTCAAAGGATGTGAGAAGAAATGCCATAAATATGTAATTAAATTAACTTGAACTCTTCTTTTCATAAAGGTGCATAGTGATTTTGTTGGTGCTGCTACACGAGGGGCTATGGCAGTTATTGATGGGAATGTTATGGCAATCAACCCAGGAGAAGATGCCAAGTGAGTCTGTTCATATTAAAAACGCAGTGTTAAAATATCAACTTGTTTGGTCACCCTGTGAGGCCCAAAGGGTATCTCAAAAGGTTTAATTACTTACCAACCATATACCTCTGAACCTTTTAACATTGTCATTAATTTATTTGAAAAAGATGGATCCTTTAAAATAATGGACCCAACTTGGTTTTTACTGGAAATATTTATGCATCAAGCAAGCCATAAGCTTGTGCAATGATCATTGTGACAACATAAGTATGACATCCTGACCCTTGAAAAGTTCACACAATTATGAACATTTTGCCCTTCAGAAGATTTATATAAATAAAGAAAATGTATTGAAGTACATGAGCCTGTCATAGATGTATAATTTACATGAGATCATCAAATAAATATCTTTTACAGGATGCAAATGTTCATCTGGAACAACATTTTCTTCAGCCTTGGCTTTGATGTGCGGGAGCATTACAAAGATTTTGGGGGTGACTATGCAGCATACATTGCTCCGGTATGTGCAACACACTGCTGCTAATTCTGATAAACCAGTTGTTGGATATTGATAGAAGTACATGGAAGTTTAAATGAGTGGATTGGGTTATTTTACAGGGCAATGACCTACAAGGTGTGAAGGCCTACTTTAACCTGGATTCTGAGGGTCTGTACACCCTGGGTACAGCCGTGATTGACTACAGGGGATACCGAGTCACAGCACAGTCCATTATACCAGGTCTGTAGGGCTTGCTCTGGATAGAAGTTATACCAAGTTATACCAATTGTCTGTCCTTTATTCTTTATTGCTATCAACTGTTCTGTGATCTAAAATTTGCAGGAATCCTGGACAGAGAACAAGAGCAGTCTGTCGTGTATGGATCCATTGATTTTGGCAAGACAGTGGTCACTTGTGATAAATATGTGGAACTGGTAAAATGCTATTCTATTTGCATAACATTTGACCTTTTTATAATTATTAGATTTTTTGCGCATTTGGAGTTTGGTTTTCTAACAGAAATTTTAAATTTTTTTATCAGCTACAAAAGACTGCTCCACAATTGAAAATCTTCCCTCATAAGTAAGTTCATTTACTTTCTGCTTATTTTAAAATGAAATGTAAAATCTTTTGTGAATAAAAGGATTCAAGTTCATAAGCTATTATGACAATTTTTTCAAACTCCATTGTTTTTCTTTTATAGGGTTTTAAGTGACAAAGGTGATGAAGTAGAATTATATACTTCTCTGGAGTGCAAGGTAATCTTCATTACTGTAGTTATGTTCGGAGAAGGGGATTAAGTTTTTATCGTTTTGAAGATTCATTTTTCCTCTCAAGAAGAGATTTGAACAGCATGTACATGTAATGATTTTTGGGGGTGATTTTCTTTCAGGGAATCATAGGAAATGATAAGCGTCACTATGTTCTGGACTTATTGAGAACGTTTCCACCAGATATAAACTATCTCCCAAGTGAGTCTTTATTTCCACACAAAATACAAATGTTCATACACTGTAGTTGATCTTTTTTTTTTTTACTGGTAATTATTCAATAGTTAAAAATTATATACTCAACCTGGATAAATGAGTAAACCCTGTTATCACTGTAGTTTCTTGGTCTATAGACCTTCTGTAAATCATTTATTGAAGATTCAATATTTTACACATTGTAGTTGAGGATGAACCTCTGAGTAAAATCATGCAGGAACATGGGTATCCAAAGAAACATCCACACCGACTGGCCTGCTTACGACAGGAACTTATAGAGGCATTTGTAGAGTAAGTGTATCAGTGGAAGGACGTGCAGTGTATTCTGTGTAAAGATGTCTCTTAAACAATAGAGACAGAATACATGTACATGTACTAGTGTCCTATTATCAGCTCAAAATTTTGTTCTGTATTTTGAAGCTCTTTTTGATGATAACACATTATTTTTGGGATTTGTTTTCCAGAACAAGATACGTGGCTTTTGTCAGGCATGCTGCTTATCAGTTTCAACAGCTGCAACAACAGAGCCAGAAAAAGGCTGGTGAAAACAAGGTTTGTACAGTCCCTGAAGAAACCGATTTGACATTTTTAGAAGCCTGTATGCAATAAAGATACTTTCATTGATGCATTGATTAAAAACTTTACATGTATCTTTGTTTAGGACCAAAAATTGGTTCCACAAGAGTTGGAGCTTGATGGTCTTGAAGAGACAGCTGAGGAAAAAGAAAAGAAAGAAAAAGCTGAGAGTGAAAACATAGATGAGGCCAAAAAGATAGTGGAGGCACTCACAAAATCAGAGGGAGAATCATGTAAGAGTGCATTGTTTAATGATTATGTACCCATATACGCCAGGAGTTTGGCAAAATTCTAATTTTTAAACTTGCTGTATTTAAATATAGTCTTATGATAGTTTATAATAATTCATTCTCTGATGACTTCAAATTGATTCTTGTGTTTGTGTTGATTAGTTGAGGAGAACAGTAAGGACATTGTGAAGAAGGCTGCAGCTGCTGTGGGCTCTCTCAGTGACACTGGTGAGTGGACATCACAGGGCTCTCTATATAAAGCACCAAGTCTGACATACTGACACGCTGACACAGAGACCCAAACACCCCATGCTTATACATTACATTTAGAAACTGAAGATAAATATAACAAGTAATTTTTGGAACTTTCTTCTCTTTTTTAGAGTTCAGTATTTTCTTCAACCCTGATGTTTTCCAGCCTCATGTGAAACACCCTGATGAAAAGGTTTGTTTTTTAAGAGTAAATCTATGTACCTCTCCAGTCACTTTTAAATGTTCTCAATTTATTACCGATATGTTCCTTTTCATTAAAGCTTTTGTGTTTATTGTGCGATTATATGATTTTACTTTTCTTATTTCAGAGTGACAATTTCCAAAGACAGAAGAAGCTTGTCAAGGATGCTGCCGAGTTTCTTGTTCTTCATCAAATCCCATCATTTGTAAGCTCTGCTCTTTTAAGTGACACTTGATTCCTCCACCCCTCCCCATCTTTTTGTAATTGAAATAAAAACCTGTATTAACTATTTGAACTGAAAAAAGAACATAATCACGCTTTTAGTCTCTTTTAAAGACAAGAACTGATATATAGATAAAATGCATTACTTGGTACTTCTGTTCATTTGTAAATGTCGATATTAATAATAAATGTCTATATCTTTTTATTTTAGATCAGTGATTGTATGGAACACTCCTCCTCTCCCATTGATGGCTTCACTCTGTGTGAAGCATTACACAACAAGTAAGTACAACAGATTCTATTCCTTAACATTCAGATTAATGCACATGTACACTAAAAAGTCAATTAGAAAGTTCTACCAACTTGACAAGTGTTTTGACATTTTAGGGGGATCAATATCCGTTACCTTGGCAAAGTGGCAGAGATGATCTCCAAATATTCCTCAGTGTCCTATGTTTATGTAAGTATTAACATTCAGAGTTGTCTTAAAAACTTTGAAATAATTTCTGAAGAAACAAATAATTTGACCAAAGAATCTAAAGTTAGCTGGATCTTAGCTGCAATAATGTAGCCCTCTCCAGATTTTTTTTTTTATTTTTTTTGGGGGGGGGGGGGGGAAGAGGGCTACAACTCCATAGGATCTCCGTAATGATGCAAGTGCAGGAGTGATTGACTCCCGCAACGATTTCGTCTCAAATCGTATATAAATGACAATAAAAATTTCATTTCTTACCCGAACTCAAACATTGTAGATGTGTATGGCATAAATTAATCCAAAATTATCAAGTATAGTCCATATATCGGTTATTTTTCGTGTATGTCAACAACGCAAGTTGAATTTGTCTGCCATGTTTACTGACCTAGACGGGTTTTATTTTGGGACAGCCAATGAGAATTCAGGAGCGGATCTTGAATTGAATATAGGGATTCCCCTAATTAAAACATAATTAACGCGGTAAATATGAATTTTCCACTATTTCCTTAAATGATGTTTTAATGATATAACGAGGTAAGATCACTTATTTACACTGACATTCACGTTATCAAGCCCAACAATACTCCAATCGTAAATCCCATAAAATCACGCGAGAACTGTCATGGCTGCTGAAAAGGACGACTGGTAAACATGCTGATGAGTTTTATCTGATTTTGATTTATATACGGTTAAATATAAAAACGATCTTTTCAGACCGAAGTCAGACGCATTAAAAAAATAATTTTGCACCATTACAGAGATCCTATGGAATTGTAGCCCTCTCCAGTAAACATCAGATATAAAAAATCGGAGAGGGCTACATTATTGCAGCTAGCTGGATCTTGTTCACCATATAAAAATTTGGAACTAGATGAAGTGTAGTTGAGTGGCAGTGTGTAGAAGTACATCTGATTCAATAGGGGGACTTTTTATTTTCAGACCATTGTCATATCGGAGTTGATCTGCCGTGCAGCCAAGCACCTGTTCAAGTTGTACATGCAGGGAGTGGACATGATGAACACCTCGGCCGCCATTAGTCACTTCCTGAACTGCTACATTGGATCTTATCCCTCCCCTCATGCTCAGGTCACTGCAGATGAGGTCAGTCAACAACAGGAATACATTGATAAATGGAAATTTTGATAGTGGGAAATGTCTTGAAAAAACACATTAAAAATTGTTGTTCATACTTTAAAGTGTTTAACAGAAGAAATTGAATATTCCAACTTTTTATGCCTTTAAATGTACTGGTACATGCATTTATACCAATTTTATTGTACATTTACTATATGTGAAGCATGTGTATCTATACTGGGTCAATGCACAAAGACTTGATTTATAGAAATTTAATATTGTAGCTTTTAATATGTTTAAAATTATTTTTTATGGTTTTTAGTTACAAAGCAAGAAAGCAAAAAGGAAGAATAGCAAGAAAAACAAAGCTGCATTCTTGAGCATAGGTTAGTGGTCCAAGAATTCTGGTATCAATGTTATCAAATCAGTTTCTTGTTTACATTTTGTTTGTTTTTTTCTTTCTGTTATTCACCATATTTGATTTTTAAAGACAATACAGAATGGGCAAATGAAACACCCTCCAAACTGTGGAAGAAAATTACAGAAGAAGTGTCGGAGTATTTTGACTACAAGCTAGACTGGTAAGTTCTTTACAGAGCCCGTGAAGCTGAAAGTTGACAAACTGATAACAACAAATTCATGGCCAATGTTGCAAATAGTATTTAAAAAAAGAAATTGAAACTTCCAAAATACTTTTAACAATCTTTTGTTCATTACTAATTTTTTTCTCATATCACATATGTTAAGTGATTTGCAAATGAAAAATTATTTCATTACCGGTAATAAGAGTAAAAAAAATTGGGTTTGGTTCAAGAATATTCCCAAAGGAGATGTACTAATGAACGTCAGGAATATTCCTAGCTTGCAATAAAAGCTCAACACAGTATTTTTATAAATGTACACAAATAAATAGGTGTCTTTTGATTTCCAGTGATTCTATTGAACAAGTGGTGGAGAAGTATGGGCTGCAGCGGGTGTCCATGCTGAGGGCATTCTGTATGAGCGTGGGGATTCAGATTTTACTCCGGGAGTATAACCTGGACATAAAGAACAAACAGATCTTCAATGAGGAAGACATTGTCAATATTTTCCCTGTTGCCAAACACATTCATCCAAAGGTAAGATTTAGTTTTATTGTGTATATAAATAGCCAAACAATATGAGCTCTTTCTTCTTCTTATTGTTGAAACAAGAATGAGCTTAAAGCAAATTACATGTAATTTTAATGGAATTTTTGACTAGTATTTTATGATTACATGTAATTGTTAAAAAGGATAATAATTATTGTGAAACTAATGCAAACAATAGTTGGGTTTTTCTTGTTGAATGCTATTGCTTTATTTTGGAATGTCGTCTTAGACACAAAATATTAATTAGATATGATTTAACGTTAAACCTATCATTTTGAAATTATCAGGCATCCGATGCATATCACTTCTTCACAAGTGGCCAAACCAAAATCCAGCAAGGTTTGCTGAGGGAGGGCTATGATTTGATCAGCGAGGCTCTCAACCTTCTGAACAATGTGTATGGTGCTCTCCACCCGGAGATTGCAGCTTGCCTCCGACTGCTCGCTCGTCTCAACTACATCATGGGGGAGTATGGAGAGGTAAACAAATACATGTAAATCTTCTCAAGGAAAAGATCACAAAATATTCTATTCAAGCTACTTCTTTTTCACTCTACTTCATTTTCACGTGTTGGCATATTTTATATTTTTTAGGCCATGTCTTTCCAACAACGTGCTGTTCTGATGAGTGAACGTGTTTTGGGCATCGACAATCCAAACACAATTACAGAATATGTAAGTCGATCATCTTAAGATCTAACTCAGAAGAAATTCACACATCATCAAGTGATTCTCTCCTTCTTGTGTACCTGTATTTCATTTCTGTGATACTTTCATTGCTAGGCCCACCTTGCCCTCTACTGTTTTGCCAACAGTCAAGTGTCCAGTGCACTGCGGTTGATATACAGGACACGGTACTTAGCGTTACTCTGCCACGGAGAGGATCATCCAGAGGTGGCTTTAATAGATGTAAGTAAAAACCGTACATTCTTCAAATCAGTAATAAATATGTACAGTGTATATGTACAAGGCTCTTGATCTGTGATGAAGTACATTAAGAATTTCAACAATTCATAATTACATGTATATTTTCTATTTCTATTACATACATGTAAATGATTTTATGGTATTTGTTGTTTGTAGAGTAACATTGGTCTTATTCTCCATGCTGTTGAAGAATTTGATTTGTCTCTGAGGTTCTTGGAGCATGCTTTGGAAGTCAACACAAAGTAGGTTTATTTGTTAAACTCGTCATCAATTTGTCACAAACATGGATCAGTACAACAGTATTACAATGTTCTGTATATTACAGATATTTTGGACAGAGGAGCATGAAGGTGGCCATGAACTACCACCTGGTGGCAAGAACCCACTCCTGTCGGGGAGACTTCAGGGCCGCCCTACAGAGCGAGAAGGAGGCTTATGCCATTTACAAACAGACTGTAAGTCAATCAAAATTCTCATCTATCAGTAGTCTCCAGCTTTATGGGAAATATCATGTATTATCAGTATTTTTGTGATACTCAATTTTTCACTTTTTAGTATCACAAAAAATAAACAAGCAGAAAATGATTTGGTTGGTTATTGTGTGCTATATCAATCTATTAAAATTACAAAAAAAAATAACTCCCTCCTCCCAAAAAATGTTTATATACGGTATTTCAGTACAAATGATGTTCATTTAGTCACTAAAGGATTTTTTATATTTGAAATGTAATGTCACATTTAATTTTTGCATGATTTCAATTGATACCAAATAAAAACCTATCATTTTAATGCTTTTTAACTTTTCAGCTTGGGGAGGAACATGAAAGAACAAAGGAGAGCTCTGAGTGTTTGAAACATCTTACACAGCAAGCTGTAGTCTTTCAAAAGAAAATGAATGAAATATACAAAGGAGAGAAGAGCATCACTTTCCCCCCACTGCACATTCAGACTCCCTCTATAGCCAGTGTGTTGGATACCCTGAACGTCATCAATGGCATTGTCTTTGTACAGATCAGGTAAATACAAGACTGTATGTTATCAATTGTAGCATGTCTGTTTGTTACCAATTATATCACCGATAGGGAGAGTTTATATTTCACAATATATAAACCTGTGTCAAGAGAATTTATCATTTTGCTTGCTTTTTAAAAGTGTAGACAGTAGTGTTGAGAACCTTATACATGTACATTATTTACATGTAAAATACTGTCTATGGCACACATCTAATTAACTAGCCCTAATTAGATTACCGGTACTTATAATAAATGTATACATAAATCGGTGATGAATTAGTTGTTTTAAAAGTACTAGTAGGTAATTTATATTTTTTTAAAAATTCTTTTAAATCTTTTCTCTTTATTTGCCAGCCAAGAAGACATTGAAAAGTTCCGCCAGCAAGTTAGTTTGAAAGGAGAAGCTAAATCTGAGGAACCAGAAAAGGCACCAAGCACACTGAAAATAACTGAAGTCCCTGAGGAAGAGGAAGCTAAACTCCCCAATGGCCATGCCAAGATGAACGGAGACATTGCTCATACAGGTCCCAGAGGGGTCACAGTGGGCGGAGAGTGAAGGAAGCTGTAGGAAACACCCCCATTTGTGTGTTTGCCAGTCCACCAAATACACCAACTTAAACAGTGTCACACATTGAGTGAACACGATTGTTGTGTGTCCGAGAATGAGAGCATAGAAACCCGTATTTTCTGTGCATTTTTCATCATTATCATCCTGGGAGTCTTGAAAAACAGTCATGTAAATTGGGCGTTAATTTTATAAAAAGACTCATTTATAATTTTTATGTGAATATATATTTTTCATGTGTAGAATCTACTGCTGCTTGAAGTATCTTCGGCTATTGCAAATTTTGAATAGATGTGAAGACTGAAGGTTCTAGATAAGCATTTGTGAAAATGATGATTTTATCAGTCATATTAATTGTGTGAGTTGTGATAATTTTTTTGTGTGCCAAGATTTTATGTGTATGTAATTCCTCTTGCATGGAACTCTTGATGAGAGAAACTAGATGTTTATATCATTTTATAATCACTCAGAGAACAATTAATAGTATTAACCTAAATCAGCTTATACAATCCATGTAGTTATTAATATGAATGTATTTCGATGGAGGGAAATGTTATTGCAATGAAATTCATTAATATATTATCTAGCTTCTCTACATGTGAATAGAAGGTAAATACCCATACACTGATAAAGTATGTGTGTGTTTTCTGTGGTAGGGTAGACATTCCAGTCCTTTGTTTGATTTGAAGTGTGAGTATGTATCATTTGTTAGCTCATCTCAGTTGCGTGTGCATAATGAATATCATCTTTGATAAGTGTAATCTTGTCAAAACAAATTTGTAATTAAAAAACTTGAAAAAACACCATTATCTTTAGTCTCATTTACTACAGTTGCTGTTTATACATCAATGTGTTTGCTAACAAGTGAAATAGTAGACCAATATTTGAAATATGCATTATTAATGATGTAGATATACATTATTTAAAAGGTGTCAGAAGTTGACTTGAACAACTGGAAGAACTGCAACGTCACTTGTAAAACTCAGTGTAGTGACAATACCATAAACAATTTGATTTTAATGTACCACCCTACCTCACGGCTAATTGTACTTTTTTGGACAGATATGTTCTGGTACAATAATTTTCAGTTGTAGAAATTTCTATGTTCAGAATAATTTAAGGTCAAAATTGAAAATGAAATCTAAATATAAATCAAAATTTTCGTATTGAAAACACATGGTTCAACACATTAAACATTAAATAAAACTCTGAGAATGATACAAAAAAATTCAAATTTTCCGTCGTTTTTAATCAAATGGGACAAAAATTACATGCAACTTTGAACATGCAGAATTTTTTTTTTGCAATAAATTGGACAGGTATATAATACATGTATATTGTTTTAAAGCCTGCAATCAGGAGTTTTTTGGGTCAGAAATATATAAAAAGATAAAACATTTCATACAAATTGACGTGAAAAGCTAGTTTTTAAAGTGTAATTTCTCAATGTTTAAAATTTTCATCAAATTGAACATCGTGAATAAACTGTATATCTACAAAATAAGGCGTTTATTTTATTATATTTGTTTGTGTGGGTTTTGTTTCGTTTTTGTAAGTATTGCACGCGCTTGCAATTTATACTTCCTTTTCTAGTGATAAAACTCGTCTGTATTACAAAAATATTTGAAAAAGGTATGTATTGAAGAAGAAAATAACGCATCAGGATCAATGTATTCAACTGTGATTATAATTTCATCAGCTCTTCAACTGTAGTCAGAAAACCAAAAACGGGGGTTATTCGCTTACGTGCTTCTTTTTCGCGTGGTTAGGAATTTATATCAGACGCACTTATTTTCCATTAATTATTTTATCAAATATTATATAAACGATAAAAAAATTCAAATCAGATACTGAAGTCATAGAAAATTCAAACTATTTTGTAAAGAGGCAATCGTAAATACTTGTAAATTTTTATTTGTGATCAAAGCAAAAACCCAGTGTTTGGCAAACAACTTAAAAAAAGACGAAATATGCTCATTTCTTCACTTTCACTTTTTACAAAACACATATTTGACAGGAAATCTCTAAATTCGGGCAAATAGTTTGAGGAGGGGGGGGGGGTCTTTATGGAAATGTACCACGTCTCCGTCGATGTTGATCTTCGAAACTCGAGAACTTTTATAATGTCTAAACATCTGATAAATCATCAGTGTAGTTGTCTCAGTATCCGTGGATTGAATGTTAATGCCGACGATCTTTTCCATCCTCAGAACTAAACATGCTTTCAGCAAACAAGGGATTTAGCACTATTCGCATTAATGTTTTTTTAATGTGTTAAACTCCTAAGAAAAATCAGACACACTGATTTGATTATTTTTTTTGTTTTTTGTTTTTGTTTACAAGACAAAATATTAAAAATGTTTATTTGCATCGAACTTTTAGACAAAATTATTTATTATATCAAGAAAATATTGTAAACTAAATGTTTGTTTATTACGAACAAAAATGTGTGGCAAAAAGTAACGAAAAAAGCTCAATTCTTCAATTTTATCGCTTAAAAAAATATTTAATTCGAGAAAACTCTAAGACCGGACAAAAATGTTTGGAGAGGGTCATATCTTTAAGAAAAAATAATACTAGATAATTTGAGATGCCAACTCTATCAGTAACGGTGTTAATATTGTGAGAAACCCTCTGGCTATGCAGTGATCACCCTATGGGTGCCAGTAGTCTCTCTCTCTCTCTCTCTCTCTCTCTCTCTCTCTGGCTATTTTCTAATTATCGAAAACAAACTGAATTACGTAGTTTAATTCTCCAACAAAAAATACCATGCCATGATATGTAGCATACCATAAAATGTTTGTAAGCAACATTTATATACTTTAAAGTTTTTGTTTCAGTAAAATTATATAACCGGTTTGCTAGACAACAGTTATTACATTTTTAAAATTAGTGAATACCGCATTTAATATTTTTATAGCGTATACACTACTTCATTGATTTTTTTAAATGTCTACATATGTTTTGTACAACTTATTTATGTATATACGTTAAATATATGAATCGTATGGTTCTTGATAATAAACAATACAATACTTACAAAGGAGGAAAAATCCTTATAAACAAAAATCAATTGGGTGTCTGATGTTAGAAATTGTTTGATCGATTAGGTTTATTAACGAAATTTGGAATGCACAGAGATGCAATGAAGGTACATTATGTGTTATTAAACAATATTTGACCAAGCAAAACAAGCAATTTTCGCACGTATTGAACATTGTAGTAAATGTTCTTTTTATCGATACCTTATTTCACAACATTGCTTACAATACTATACCTTACAAAACCCACACCTACTAAGTTTCAAAATGTATTTCTAAAATTAGATTGTCTTCGCATAACCTTGCTGTTGAAACTGGTCGATTCAATATAACCAGCAGAAATCAGAGAAAATTTATATATTGTAATGTAATGTTAATTGTGTGGAAGATGAATTTCATTTTATATTGGTGTGTCCTTTGTATGATATTTTCGTAAAAAATATATTAAACCTTATTTTTGGAGAAGACCTTCAATGTTCAAACTTGTGCAGAAAATGTTAAAATTATGAAAAATCTTGGAAAGTATTTAAATAATAATTTAAAATTACGAAATGAATTGTTACCATAATTTAAGTATATTGTCTATTCTCCTATCCATGTGCTTATTTGTATGGAATATGTATTGTATAAATATGAATACCGATGGGCTGTGAAGCCTAAAATGAATAAAGAATGATACTTGCTATAAAAAAAAATCTTTGATCTCGTGATTACGCCAACAGATCTCGTGCAAGATTATACAATAATACCAATCAGTTATAACAAGATCCCGTAATTAATACATCAGAATTAGTTATTACGACACAGCTTTCTCCTGATTTCGAGATTTGTTCATGTTCAAGTGCAAACCTTCTTTTAAAAAATAATCCATTTAAACACTCATAGCTTACATAACGCGTAAATCTATTTGTACCATAAATAAACTTGATAACTGATTGTTAAAAAAGGATTCAGCCTTCGATATCTTCAATCATTTTTTTATCGATTCCATTAAAAGTGACAAGGTAATAAGTAATTACGGGAAAATAATGTCATAACAGCGAGATCTTTTCTTGTAATTTTTTGTATTTACAAGATACCGGTATCTTTACACCGATTCTTTTATGAGGTACAAAATTGATATTATTTATATATAAATAAGTAGAGTAAGTAAATCATTTATTATAGCATCTTCGCTAGCCAAGGGTTTCTGATCTGCGCCGCTCCTCACAAGGAGCGGCGCGGATCAGAAACCCTTGGCTAGTGAAGATGTTATTTTAGTGACTTGTATATCTTTTACAAATAATAATATACATTTACATAATGATAAATCAAACACCCTGTCCATTGGACCTATAAGTAACTGTTAACTCTATGTAATAATTTTTAATGCATGCGCGAGAATTACATGTAACTTGGCAGAATATATAAAAATTTGCAGTTTTCTTGGAAAGTTACAAATGAGAGTTTGAAATACACGATACACGATACACAACCTAGTCTTGAGTTAAATAAGAAGTATTTGAAAACATAATGTTTGATAAAGTTCACTTCTGAGATAACTTTTAACTTTTGTTATTTAGAGAACATTTTAGAAGAAAGTGGAATTCATCCTCTACTTCGTCCAAGTTACAGAATTTGCATGTACGCTCAGTTACAGGTTCACCCAAAATCGTCCGGTCGTTATTTTCAGCGGTAGACTAATTACCTCACACCGAAACTGCGCCATTGCTGATCTTACATTGCTTAGGAATATTCATCGAGATGTAATTTTCTAGCCGAAAATTTTCCTTACGGAGTTTGTTCTTAATCTAAGAGTATTTTTGAAGTTAATATATAAAGAAAATATTACCACTAAAAACACGTGATCGAAATAATTACACGAACAGAAGCTTGATATTATACATTCTAATGCACATTTCCAATAAATACAATTTTTTTTAAAAAGGGCATGTTTAGTAGCTTATACACTGCATATCCGCCTTTGAGAGGGGCGGGGTCCTCGGGGCAGAATACACCTCGAACACGAAACGTATGTTTTCCATGATATACATATCCAGTGTCTATAAACATGAAGTTATTTCAACATCAACTGTGAACCCTCTGTTTCAATATCGCAACATGATTTCATTTTAACATGTTCGTCTTTAACATCAGACTTTAAAAAAAAACCAGGGACGTATAGTTAGTATATACGTCCCTGAAAAAACATAGCATACATTTTTCAACTTGTAACAAAAGCATGCATGGACAAAAATATCTGGTTGGAGATATTTCATAACTTAACTCCAGGAACGTATATACTATATACTTAGTATATACGTCCCTGTTAAACGTAATAAGAACTTTACAATTACTTTGAAAATTTTTTGTCACTGCTGTCCTGTCGTACATTTCGTTGTTTTTCATTGGTTATTCAATTTCATACAGGGAAAGTTCACTTGTTCGCTATCTTATTCGATTAAAAAAATATCTTAAATTTCATCAAAACACAATGTTTTGTTTATCTTAGTGGGTTTTATTAAAAATTTGAGAACAACAATACTGTATTGTTTATTCAACCATATTTGCATGAAGATATCGTCTTTAGACACAGTGAAAAAAGCCTAGATGACAAAATCCGGATGGCAGTTGGTTCTTATTTTATACTGTTTATATTTGCAAACCGGAAGTACACAAGATACCCGGCCAACTTGGACGTGGCGATATATGTATCATTTGTATCATGAGTATGTTTGGGGTTTGGCATATACGTGAATCAGTTTATAAAGTCTGATCATTAAGATTAGGAAAGGATATTTTTCTCTCGCTGATTTAGGTGAGATTTGTGATCCAGTGTAATCTGAAGACAATATATAGTGTCATTTGGGCCCCATAATGTGATGAAAGGTCACTATATGTAATGCTATCTCTTTAGCGCACAATATTTTAGTTATTGGAAAAGATACAAATGTTTTTCTATCATTTAACTAAATCAAGGGTTAAGGGACACAAATCAAATGTCTTAATTTTATGAAAAAATGACGATTTTAATCTATATTAATAATTTTCTATAATTTATAAAGAGAAAAATTTATAGTTTTCCGTTACATTTATGATTTTATATTTAAATTTTCCTTTTTTTTGACAGATTGACTTAACAACTTTAGTACTATGGCAGATTTAGATAATTCAGCCCCATCCCAGCCATCGGCTGTGTATAGTTTTTTCAAAAGAATGGGTGACGTATGTATTGGATTCCTTACGTTTACTTTTTTTCCTAACTTCAGTGAAAGAAATTCATACTTGCAAAGAACAGTATTATCACATTTAAGTAAATATCATTTTAAAAGCTGAAACAAACTATAGTCTGTCTCAAGTCACCTTTCAGTGACTTCGACAAATTTATCGAAAAAGCACTGTGCACATACCTGTCAAATGAAGAAAAAACGAAAGATTTCTTCATTGACACATCTTTTTTTTTACCAATTCATAGATTTGATATTTACATTCAGTGTATGTTTCCCCTTATGCTTTGCATTGGAAATCTGTGGTGTTCAATAACCTTTAAACACACTTAGCCTTTTTACGTTGTATGAACACAAATATAAACGTCATCACGCATTTTAAAATTTATTCATTATGGTAAGATCAAATGAAAGGTTCATACTTGCATAACCAACTTGAAATGTACTTATTAAAATTAATCATTAAATCATATCTATAATAAAAAAGATTTTTCTCAACAAAGTTTCTGGCACAATATTTTTAGTTGCGAAAGCAAACCAAATAACATGATAATATAGATGTTCCATGTATGTTTCATATCCCTGACTAAGAGCATATATAATGGATTTAAAGTGACGATACATAAATACTTCTTACAAATAAACACCAATATGAATATAAATATAGCATTGAATGCTTATTTTTGGGTGTTGTCGGTCCTATGGCACACCAAGGCTGTGCAGACAAATTATCATACTAGTACAACCCTAATGCGTGGTATTCAATTTGTCTTTAAAGTCTCTAAACACCTCACAAATTTTCAGCATTATCATCCTGGCACTTTCATGCTGTTTGCAAAGCAACATCTCCATGTAGAAATCTTAAAATATTTTATTCTTGTGAATTGATATAGTTAAAATCTTATGAAATATGAATTTTCAAAATTTTTAAAAAATGTACACATAAACATCTTGAGACAGAATACTGTGAAATCTTTATTGTTTGTCGGGGACCAATGTTCGTGGCTTTCATGGGCAGCCCTTGCCCACAAATTTACATCCCCACGAACGTATATAAAGTATTTGTTTAATATTAATTAAAATTACATGTATCCCGAATCTGCTACCAACAAAATTACATCCCCACGAACCAGGCAAATGTTGGCTACCCACGAACATTGGTTCCCACGAATAAAAATGATTCCAAAGTATAGGTGTTTATTCTGAGATTGAACCCCTCCACTGTACATTTTCCATGCAGAACCAAACAATAAAACACTGTACTTAAACTATCGATTTCTCAAAGTGTGGTCAATCAAAATCTGTAATGATTGGAAGTTTTAGACGTATTGATTATATCTAGAACTCTTAATGATATTAGATTAATGCTCTAGGGAACCAAAAAAAATGCTGAACCTGGAAATGAGCAAGTAAATGAATGTTCAAAAGAGCTATTTCAATAATGAAAACATATGTGACCTCCTTTGTAAAGGGAAAGCTCTGAAATTTACTGATGTTATTGACAATTCTGACTATTCATGCACAAAATTTGCTCTTTCATGAAGTAAAAGCATAAATCCCTAAACAGACATAAATGTTTCCCCCATCGCTTTATACAGATGTGACTGTAGTTTGTTTAAAACATTTATTTAATTTGCAGACAAAACAAAATCTTCTAGACAAGTCCACACCATTCATGTCCTTTCGATGGATCTTTACTTGCGTCTTGCTTTCACTCTATGGACTAAGAGTTTATTTTCTACAGGTTTGTATGTTTCACTTTTGATTTTTTCATACTGAATTTATAACCTAACATGCTTTATAATTTTTTCTTCTTCAACTCTTTAAAAAATAGACTAATTTGAGCAAAGTAAAGATTTTTGAAAAAAGACTCTTTTATGTGAGAAATAAACACTGAAAATTATAGACATTTATATTTAGAAGCAATTCAGCAAAACATTTCACCTGACTTCTGATTCTTTTTTTAGGGGTGGTATATAGTCACATATGCCTTGGGAATTTATCTGCTTAATCAGTTTATAGCCTTTTTAACACCTCAAGTGGATCCAGCTTTTCAGGATCCGGATGATGATGGTAAATATTCCAAATGAATTTTTATTTTATGAGAATTTAATTCTATGCATATTTTAGTAGCAGAAATTGAAGGCTGAATTATTTTCCATCATTTAGCCAAGTTGTCAATGTTATACAAATTCTTTTTATTTCAGAGGATGGACCATCTCTTCCTACAAAATCCAATGAGGAATTCAGACCATTTATGAGAAGATTACCCGAGTTCAAATTTTGGTAATTTTGATATTTTTCTATTTATTAAACCAATAATTATGAGGAGAATTCAGAAGCTAATACTTGGCATAGAAATTGTTTGTGACCTGATAAATATGTCATGACCCTGATTTTTAAGTTGTTAAATAAGATTAAGGTAACCGTGACATTATTTATTTGAAGCCCCACAAGGGTTGTGAGGTTGTGAGGGTACATGTTTTTGACCCAACCATCAGTCAGTCTGTCATATTGATTATTTGTAAGCATCTCTCCTCTAAACCACTGCATGGAATTTCGTAAGATTAGGACACAATGTGCAGATGTGCATATTACTAGGAAATTCTGATTCAATTATTTTTCTGGGAATTTCAGCCCGTTTGACTTGAAATTTTTTAGCTATATATTGAAAATATCTGATAGTAATGAACAGTTTATGTGCTTCCCTTTAAAATCATTTCACAGAATTTCGTGAAACTTTGTAGATGTGAATATTACCGGGAAATTCCAATCCATTTTTTTTTCCGGGGAATCTCGTCCCTTTTAAATTTAGAATTTTGTTGTTGTTAAAGACAAAAAGTGGATACATATTTTCAGAGAGTCTGGATATTTTTTTGTGAGTTATGTCCCTTATTGAATTATTTAGTGTATTTTATGTATATCCTGCCATTCATCATGTATAGCATTGTAAAGTGATGTGGGAGCTTTGGGGTATGTTAGCTTGCTCACTTTTTCTTTTCTTTTTAAATAAAAGAAAATATTTACCTGATTGTATTAAAAATGTTGCCATAAATTCTGTTTGAGGACTTTATTAAAAGAGTCTTTTTTTCTTGTACTTTACAGGTATAGTTCAACAAAGGCCATCATCATTGGTATGATTTGTACATTTTTTGAAGCCCTGAATATTCCAGTGTTTTGGCCTATCCTAGTAATGTACTTCATCATCCTGTTTGTAATAACCATGAAAAGGCAAATTAAGGTAGATACAAAAAACCTGTAAACTGAAAAACTTGTCTGATCACATCCATGTCGATAAATGTTAAAACTGCTTCTCTGCTTTTTAACATAGCATATTTTGTAGGTGCTTTAAATGATTGGTTTTAGATATGTATATACTTGTTTTAATAATAAGTAATGCTGTTATTTTGCAAATCATGAATTAATACCTGTGTTCTGATGAATAAAATGATAGCACTCACTAAACAAAAACATAATGGGGAGGGGGGTGTTCATGGATTTTTTGGTGATTGATACCTGGTAATGCATGCACAAATCAATTATCATCTTTCTTATAAAATCATAGCAAAAATCAACTTGTTGATGTAGGGTACGAAAATGTATAATGATCTAAATGCTTGCTCTTTGTATTTCAGCATATGATAAAATACCGCTACCTTCCGTTTTCCCATGGGAAACGCAAATACAAAGGAAAAGAAGACACTGGAAAAGTGGTTTCATAGTGACATTGGTTTTGTTGATTTTGTTCATGTAGTACTACATACATGTATGTGTAAAGTATGAACATTCATTCTCTTATGATTGTTTAAAAACATTTTTGTTTAGTATTGTTCATTTATTTAGTATGCTATTGAATGAATGCATGATTGTGTGAAGGAAAAAAATAAAACTATTTATACTGAAATAAAAATTCTTAGTATTTTTGTCATATAGTACATGATTAATGAAACTAATTCAAAAATGTAGGGGTATAGTTATTCAGTTATTGATAGTTGTCAGTTTTGTGTTATTTTTATATCCCTGGAGGAGACGTTTAAAGAAGGTGACCCAAATCTAATATTCACATATTTTTATGATCTAGGGCAAAATGTACAAAACAAATATTTTAAACATAATCATTATCTCCCTTTCTCATGTAAACAGCTGAAAATATGCAAACTTATAATGGGGTTGCAATATTGAAACCAATTGAGTCTTAATAGACTTATTTTCAAAACTATGACTAACCTCAAAGATTTGAGCAAACAGAGACTACATCATATTATCATATATGAAAAGTTTTGTTAATTTTACAAAAAAGGTTTTACATTAAAATGTTTTTTCAAACTAGCTCACTTGATTTATTGTTTGGCATTGTTAATTGAATTAATAAAAAAAAATCATTTTCTTGTATTCATTATTTCCTTATTATCTTTTTTGAGTATGGGCTTATTCATCATGTTCATGAGAAAGTTTTAAATTATCAGGCATCTCAAATTATCATAGACATTAATGAGAGATAGGTTATTTTAACCATCAAAGAATTCATTTCTTTCATTCACGTACTAAAATATGGTGCACACAATTTTAATTAATATTTTTAAAGTATTTTTCGGATATATGAAAACGATATTTTTTTGTATATTTTTTTTATATCAGAAATTCAAATTCAAAAATTGTATTTTCTAACCAAAAAAAAAGGAATTTCTTTTTGTATTTTTATGAAAATTCAGTTTCTTGATATCCGAGATATGTTATTTAAGTCTCTGTTGATATCTATCAAAATCATTACCAGATTACAGATATCAATAATTCTTGATTTCAAGAATAAGTATTTTTTGTTACCAAGAACTTGAATTATTGAACGGAAAATATCTCCAAAATCTTGAAACCGGCGCCTCATAAAAAAAATCGATCTTTAAAGCCGGTGTTAGAATTATTGCACACACGGGGATCCATAAGTAAATCAGAGTCACGATTGCGCTTCTTCTAACGGGATATTACATATTTACAATATTGCTGCAAAACTAAATAGATACAATCTGACAGCAGACGCAAGGAGCAAAGTAAAACGAAGGTAAGTGATTATGATAGACTTTTCAGTAATAAACAATAAGGATTATGCATTATAGCTGTAGTCACATTCATTTTTTAAAATAAGTGATAAGGGAAATGAAACCGGCAACAAAAACCATGATAACAAGACAATGTTATATGGATGTTGCGTAATCATGGCAAGATGTTCTAATTTAAAACAGGGGCTTGCTACAGTACAGTAACAGGGATGGGGTCAATTACATTAAAAAAATAATTAATTAAATTACAATCACTTGCTTAAAAACTTCAGTTAATTTACCAATTCAATTCTTTATTCACTCAAAACCAGTTCCATGGTATATGTCCATGGTATATGATGTTCATGTTCAAAATAAATATGTAACAGTATACAAATAAACAAAAAACAGGTAAGGATCACAAGTACAGACTATGGTCAGTGTGGACAAAAATATTCGCATGATCGGATAATTTTTTGAACATGCCTTTTATTGAAAATAATTAAATTACCTACATGCATGCATGTAATTGAAAATTTGGTCAATTACACATTACTTTCAACTACATAAAAATTTGTAATTAATTATACTCAAATATATTGTTTCCTATCATATCGTGGGTTCTATGGTATCCCAGTATTTCTGTTTATGTATAGTAGCACGCGCTGAAATTGACATTTGACATCGGGATATTTTTAGACATAGTAAACAGAGGCACGCTGAACATCACTGAGGTATATAATACAGGAAACTCACAATAACATTAGTTTCTGGAAATATTTTCGTATTGACAGATTTTTCGACAAAATGATTTAACTACCGCGATATCATAGGACCGGCTCATACCATTACAAATTACTATTACCCCTGGATCGTGTTACAGTAGGGCTATAGAATATTGAAGTGAATTTTGTAGACAATAGAACAACTTTTTCCATTAAATGAATATCATTATTTTGGTCAGAAAAATAACACCATGGCTAAAATAAATGGGACAGTGAATGCATTAGAGGTTGAGGAAAACAATGATGAGGGTGATGATACAGCTACTGGGAAACACAGATACTCCCTACCTGCTTTTAGATACACCAACATCTTTATCACAATAGTGATTATTGATGGCATATTGTCTTGCATTATGTGGTTAACAGGTAAGTACTTTTATTTACCTGTAATTTCATAGTATGTTAAAGAAAATGACATATAGTGGAACTTATATATAGCTTGACTAACTGCATAAAACCCCAAGCAGTTAATTGATAAGAGCAGCTTCCGTAACGTTTTAACACATCACTAGTAGCAATGGAAATACCAAATTAATTCTGTTCCATAACCTAATTAAGTTGAGCCTCACACTTTATCTCAACTATTGTCTAAAATATGTGCAGATGATTTTAAATCTAAGATGTGCACTAAATGGAAATGATGCATTTGACTTTATAATAATTCCATGCATTATTTTTTCAGGAGGTCACTCAAAATATTTTGTGGACAACATAACAAATTTTCATTTCAAGGAGTCTGTATTCGATTTGGCACTACTGGCAGGATTAAAGACAGTTATAGTTGTGATATTTCTACCATTGTTAGAAAACAAATCTTATGAACAGATAGATAACCCTTACAACAGAGGTTTGGAGACTAAATGTTTTATTATAGACACTGTTCTAAAAGTGCTATTCTTAGGATCTCTGGCATTTACCATATCAAAAGGAGGAATGATCCTGCATTGTATATTAAATGATGATAACTATGTAATAATGCATGTCACATACAATGTCTTGGTCATATCGTCAGTGTCTTTCAGTCTTTTAGAGTCTTTACTCAGTTTATTCAGTGGTCGCTCAATGAGGAGATTGAAAATTGTGAGGATTTTACACAGGTTTAATGATAAAGGTCAAGAAATTGATAAGGAAGGAAAGCCTATCAAAAAGAAGGTGGATATTAAAAGATTGGTGAAGCTAGCTAAGCCAGTAAGTGTTTAACTTTTAAGATATACCCAGTAATTGCATATCATTTTGCATACACAAAACATCAAAATTCAAAGTGTTTTTGTAGAAGCTAAGATTGTGTCATTGTAGTTTATGTATATTTGTAACTTTAGTTTTGATTGTTTTGACATCTGTTAATGTAATTTATTGTCTGTGACAGGAGTGGGGGATCTTGGCGGGTGGATCCTGTGGTTTACTGGTCTCCGGTGCAGCACAGACAGCAGCCCCATTGTTCTTTGGTGCAGTGGTTGATGCGGCGCAAAAGAGCATGGGTAAAACCTCTTTTCACATTAATGGAATGATTTATCTCTGTACACTTAATGGTGTTTATGAAAATGTTGTGCTGTTAAATATGCATGTTGAAATTCCATTTTTTTGGTGTTGCATTTTCATTGTTAATTACCATTATAAACCTCCATTTTACAGATGAGCTAACTAGCACTGTGTTGACACTGTTGGTGATATATATAGTCTATGCAATATTTGCTGTTATACGAGCCTGGCTCTTCACCCTAGCAGGACAGAGGCTTGTGGCTAGACTGAGGAAACATCTATTTAATCATATCATCCAACAAGATGTTGCTTTCTTTGATACCAATAGGTAGGACTTATTCAGTGATATATCACTGTAATAACTGGTTTAGATCTATTTAAATAATCATAGATAAGGATCATTGCAATAGAGGTCTTCCAGATAGGCTCATTGATATTCAATTGATTTCAAATTGTCTGTTATCTTCTGAGGCATCTTCATGGCTTTAGTTCAAATAAATTAAAAATTTGAGTAGAATATTTATCATATTATTTAATGACAAGAAGATTGTGTGTACAATAAATACATGTAAGAGTATTCTATTCTCTGTCTTCCAGAACAGGAGAGCTGTGTAATAGGTTAGCGTCAGACACACAGGTTGTTCAGAATGCAGCCACTGTAAGTAAAAGGAAAAGATAAATCTATTGATTATTGATTTGATCATGCTAGCTCAGCATAGAGATAAATTTTTGTAACCAATGATTATATATAAGATTACAGGTATAATGCATTCTATCACAGGTGAACGTGTCAATGCTGGTCAGGTACACACTACAGATGGTGGGTTCCCTGGTGTTGATGTTTTATCTGAATGCTGCCCTCACAGGAGTCCTGCTAGCCGTGGTCCCTATAGTCTCCATTGTAGCTGTTCAGTATGGTAAGTCATGTACTAGAATCACCATCATGACATTATGTCATGGTGTGAGTGTACATATAGTGTCATAGTGACATTGTTTCAGAAATACTTTGGATCAGTTTGTTGCTATAATCTATTTCTCAATATTTTCTCTATTACTGAAATTTATGGCAAAAACTAAAACCTGCAGAAATCATGAAAGCTGATGTTTGCCATAACACTTCAGTTGATTTAAAAATTATGAAAGTTGGTGTATGCCATGATATTCCTGTAGATTTAAAAATCACAAAAAAGAATTACATGTACCATACACTATTTTAAAACAAATGGCAGAATTACTTCAATTTGCCCAAATCCTAAATCCTTATATCAGTACATGGTAGTAGATTGAGACTGGTCTCTTAATTGTAAAAGCTAGAACTTGAATTTCTTAAGCAAGAATTGTACATTGTGTACCAACAAACAGCTTCCATAATTCTGAATGAAAAGCTTTGTTAGAAGAACCAAATATAAATAAAGCCTTTTCATCTGCTTGATGTCCAGTGGAATTTCAATGTATAAGACAAAATAACTTGTACTTAAGAAATCAACAAGAGTAAATACGTGTATTACTATTAGTACATGTATTACTTTTAAATGTAGAATTAGATATTTACATTTAGATATTTTCATTTTTAGGAATGTTTGTGAAGAAAATGCGACAGAAATTTCAGGACTGTTTAGCTGATGCAGGTACCTTAGCCGAAGAAAACATTTCCAGCATCAGAACTGTCAGATCTTTTGCTGGGGAGAACAAAGCTTCCAGTCTATATGGGGATGAAGTCCAGAAGAGTTATGAAGTTGGCAAAAAACTAGCTATTGCATATGGTAAGTTCACATTTGATATAGAGAGCTTTTCTCCTTCCTCAAATTTGAAAATAAACATTTTATTCACTTTTATGACATTATAAGGGTCCAGCACAACCGTCAGTGATCAGTTGGAGGATTTTGATAAAAATGCTGAATAACCAAATTACTTCTCAAGGCTTTTGAATTTGGCCTATTTTACCTATTCTTATACATTTATATATTCATGGGTTTGGTAATATGTAACATGATGATAATCATGTTATTTGGCATTTTGGAATGCTATTGGCTGACAGCTTATACACTATACACTGTGCCTCTTCATATTCATGTTGGTGCATCATTTAATCTTTTTATTGAACAGGTGCATTTGAGGGATTAGTAGGACTATTGGCCTATGGTGCGATAGCTATGGTACTGTGGTATGGGGGAAAGCTTGTATATGACAATACACATGGAGAAAATACGGGTCTGACTCCCGGAGTACTCACATGTAAGTGTATTTCAAAAGGAAAAAAACAATTACCGGTACTTCAAAAATCCAATCATTAGTAACTAGTTGTAATGCAAATACATATACTTTGATTGCTATTTGAAATTTTGTTGTCATCACCGCTTACAGTGTTCCTCCACAAGTTAAAAATAATTTTAGATCATACTTACTTGTGTATATCAATTGTTACATGCATTATTATAGACCTTACATGTGCAAGTACATGACAAAGTCTTGTTTACTTTTGCAGCATTTTTACTCTATACCCTTCAAGTAGCCATGGCATTTGCTCTGATGTCTGCACTTTATGGTGATTTCATGCAGGTATGAAGCAAATTGATTTTGATAAAAGAGCCTGATTTAATAGATCGGATAATCAATATAAACAGGAATCACTGCATATTGATAGTCTCATGTACATTTTGCACATACCAGTAAGTATTTATTGAACTGATGAAAAAGTTTTTTGAGCTTTATGCTTTGCTTCTTTTTACCAAACTGTAAAAAAAAAGAAATATTTGTTGGGAAATTAAATTACTTTTGTAAATTTCATTGATGTCATTTTTCAACAAAGTATAAGTCCCAACAGAAATTGTGATCATGTTTAGTAATGCTATTTATTGGAATTTAATTGAAATAAATCTTTACCAAATCATTTAAGATCGCAAATCAACAAAATTTTATCCCTTTAAAAACTGCCTATACAGCACAATTCTTGTGTTTTGTATGTAAAGCTAAAATGTGTCAAAATTTTATCAAGATATTCTAATTAAAACAGTTTGATTAATAGCTCACATGATTTTATGAAACTGAGTTCAATGTCTTTGTAGGCTGTAGGGGCTTCAATTCGAATCTTTGACTTGCTGGACAGAATCCCCGATGTACCAACAGAAAATGGGGATGTCCTTTATCAAATGGATGGACGTAAGTTTATAATGAATGAAAGGATGCAATTGAATAAAACTGCAGCAATTTTAGCCATATACACTATCCATACTAAAATTAGAAATTTTGAATTAAAATGAAAAATTGATTTCAAATTGGTACCGTAATAATATCCATATTGTATCATTTCAGGGGTAGAGTTTCAACATGTTTATTTCACTTATCCCTCCAGGCCAGAGACCAAAGTTTTAAAGGTAATTAGGACCACAGTTTGGATCATGTAATTTATGTAAAAAAGACTATTCCATACATTTATTGCAAAACAATGTACTGGAACATGAATTAATTATAGCAAGCTGAAAGTGCAAAACATTGCCTAGCATTGCCATATGATTGAGTTTTGTGATCTAAAATTTAGAAAAAAAGTCAAAGCTGACCTTATACTTTGCACATTGATCTTGAAAAATATCTTGACTGCATACATTCCATGATTCCTAATGCTAGCCCAGCAGTCTTTGATAAAAAAAAATGGACTGGGACTTTAAAAAATGATTGCAATAATATTCAAAATATACCCCCTTACTCAATTTTGTTTTTTTTTAAATATATGAACAGAGCCAAGGAATATGATGAAGATGACATTGCAATGAAAGCACTTTTTGCATTTCATGCCTACTGTACATAGGCATAGATAAAAAAAACTTTTTTCTGATTCACACCACAATGGCTATGTGCCCTAGTGGAGGGGATATTCATTATACTGCATGCACCCTGAAATACACACTGGTAGAAATCCTGCTTCATTTACAGGACATCACATTTAGTGTGGAGCCTGGTGAGATGGTGGCACTGGTAGGACCCAGTGGGGGTGGGAAATCCACCATTGTTAATCTGATAGAGAGGTTCTATGATCCTGACTCAGGGAAAATACTTCTAGGTAAGTATATCCCATACAAAAAAAGTTATACTTAGTCATAACTTTTCTGTAACTAACGTGTAACTTTTATGTACCCAATATTTAGATACATAAAAGTTGTAACTTTTTTGTACCTTGATTGGACTTAAACTTTTTGCACTATAACTAAAATGTACCTACATTGAACTTAGAAACTTTTCAGTATAACTAAAATGTACCTACATTGAACTTAGAAACTTTCAGTATAACTAAAATGTACCTACATTGAACTTAGAAATTTTTCAATATAACTAAAATGTAACTACATTGAACTTTGTCATTTAGTGTATGCATCAATATCACATTGATTTTTTTGCAGTAAATGCAGTTTGGACATAAATTTTTTAGTGTCTCTTATCCAAAAGATTCAAGTCTAAAGTAGACTTTTGTCCCAATAAATATAAAGATAAATATAATATAAATATATATTTTCTGTTTTGATCTAGCTCTGATTTAGTGTATACTTATAATACAATGTGTATGTGTCGCACCAGTACAGGGATGATGTAGAGTGTGCATAGACAAAACCAAATTTGCTGTGTACCATAGTATGTGAAACTTTAAAGAATCAAGTAGAAAGATGAAAATTAATTCGTATTGGTACATTCATAACTAAAGTATTCATCAGGTGATGTAGACCTTAAGACATTAGATCCACAATGGTTCCGTAAGAAGATTGCCATGGTAGGACAGGAACCGACACTGTTTGCTTCCTCCATCAAAGACAACATAGCCTATGGATGTAGTGCTACTGATTACCAGGTATGCTCTGTTTATTCTACAATAACTGCATTTCAGTCTTTATATACTATGTTATCTCATAATCTGTGTCAATTTATATATTTATTGCAATTTTCAAACAATGTATATAGTTCCAAATGCGATTAAAAAAAGTTGCAATTTATGGCACACAAAAAAATGTGCTAGTTTTGGACTGAGTAACCCCATTTCCACACAAACTTTGTACAAATACATGTACATGTATTTGATTCCAAAACATTTCTCAGACATTTTACTACAGATATCATCAATTTACTTGCCTCTGATACTCTTTTAAACACCATCACCAGCCCCGTAAAGTGAAGTGGTGCAGTTTTTGATCTGCACGTGAATTTAACATACTCCGGTACTTAATTTTCTGAAAATGGTCAGTTAGTGTGTTTAAGAGAAAGTCTAAGTAAATTGACAATATCAGTAGTAAATTGCCTGAAGAATTTAATACTTATTTTTTCCACAGAATTTGTGTGTAAATAAGATAAATAAGTCTAAAACTAGTGCAACTTTTTGTGCGCCAAATATTGTAACTTTTTAACACATAGGAACTGTATCTCCCAAATGGTCCAACGTAATTTTTTTCAGACCAGGAGCTATAGACCTGCAGCTACAAACATTAGTTATTATAACTATAAACATTATCTTACATGTAGATAAACCATTGAATGTGGTAACATTGTTCCTCATACACAATTATGGTACATGTACATGTACCTCTGTATTTTATAATTTATCAAAGAAATGTGTAGAAATCAACTTTCATTTCACAAATGATACTGGTATATTACAAGTACATGTATAAGCTATTTTGGTTTCAGATAGAAGAAGTGGCTAAGGAAGCTAATGCCCATGAATTCATCTCTACTTTTGAGGAGGGGTACAACACACTAGTGGGGGAGAGAGGGGTTCGTCTCTCAGGCGGTCAGAAACAGAGAATAGCCATTGCTAGAGCTCTCATCATGAACCCTGTACTCCTCTTACTTGATGAGGTAAACAATTTAAAAAATAAAGTTCTCCCAACCATCATTTTTAGTAAAATCTTCTACTGTTAAGTTTTGATTAAGGTTCATATCCCTTAAATTATTTTTGAAATGCCATTGCGAATATCTTGGTACCTCCAGATTGAGTAGCATTAAAAAGTGTGAAGAAACATTACAATTTTTCAATAGGTTAAAATTTGTCAAGGTTTGCTGGGAATATATTGATAAGTATGAGTATCATCTATAAATGGTTTTGTCATCTGATTGTGATGTATCATACCTTTACATCTTACAGGCCACCAGTGCCCTGGATGCTGAGAGTGAACACCTGGTACAGGAGGCAGTAGACAGAGCCATGAAAGGAAGAACTGTCATCGTTATAGCTCATCGTCTATCCACGGTCCGCAATGCCACTAAGGTCAGTCAGTTATTCTATAAAACCTGACTCTATCACTATCTTAATTCGGTAAATTTGGGAAAACTCCACACGGTTTTGTATGGTCAAGGTCAGTTAGTTGCAAGAACCCCCCAACTACTTCACTACCCTGACTACAACACTGTAAGAAAAAGTCTAACAAATGTGGTTGTGCCATTATTTTTGCATGTTTTTTATTGACAGATGTCAACAATTTGCAAAGATCAAGAATAAGAAAAAAAAATTATAAGAAAAAGAAAAGAAAGAAAACACCAAAAACAGATCATATTATTTGCATTTGATTTATTTTAACTTTAAGTCATAAATAAGAAAGAAAATACCAGTTGATGTTAAATGTTAATGTCCTGCTCTTTCTATAGTGGTTGGTCTGTTTATATATTGGCTCCCCATTTGTCCCTTCCATTGTCCATTCCATATGAACTTGACCAGAACACATTTTCTTTCCCCTTGACCAAATATGGCTTGTAATTTACCCAGAGTGCCTTTGAGTAAAGAAGGTGCAGTGACTGCTATTCAAGTTTAGTCTTGTTTCAAAATCAAAGCAGACCTCTGTCAAATTATTATGGTGATCAAATTTTCTCCCCCCATTCCACAGACCTACATGTATATATCTTGCTTCATTAAAAAAATGCTTGTAGGTAAAGAATGAACAGTGTTTCTGTAAAGTTCTTGTTTTGAGCATACATACCGGTATATAAATTATCCCACTGAACCTATAATATACATGTACATGTATACTGTGGAATCATTTAATTTCGTGGGGGCCATTTTTCGTGGATTGTGAGTTTTTTGCATATTTGTGGGGATGTAATTTTGTGGATGCATCAGTTTTTAGTTTCAGATGGTAAACTAAATCTTTTATCATTAGTTTTCGTTGAGGATGTAAATTCGTGGGTGAGGGCTACCCACGAATACCACGAAAATTGAGCCACCACGAATTCTAATGATTCCACAGTATTTACTGGAAGTTCTTAAGAGTGCTTGTGGTAGGTAGGTAACATAACAAAGTTTCAACATCAAATGTTAAGGATATAGCAGATCTCTGTGAAATCCAATATTTCTTTTGAATTAATTTTCTCAGTTAGATGTCAAGGTCACAGCAGATGTGCAAAATTCATGTCCAGCCCATATTCCTAATTGACCTATTTTACCAGTATAGCACAGTGGTCATGGTCATACCCGATTTGTGTGAAACCCACTTTAGCATGGGTGGATGTGCAATGACCTTGATTGGTTTTGTAGTTAAAGGTGAAGTCAAGGCACAGTGTTTATTATCATATATGTAGTTCATGGTTCATATCAATTTTTTTGCTAATAAAATATACAACTGTACATGCATTTTTATTCAAACACACATCAAAGTAAATGTACATGTATTCTTTATTTCAGGTGGTTGTCATTGACAAAGGAGAGATAGCAGAGATGGGGACCCATGATGAATTGATAGTCAAGAATGGTGTTTATAAGCGCCTAGTATTACGCCAGTTAACTGCAGGCTCATTCCATGAGTCTTTGGATACAGAAAACAATCAGGAATAGAAACCCAGTTCTCTCTTAACATTTATATACATGTAACTCCTGGTTAATTAGAATTACAATTATCAAACATTGTATGTCAGGAAAAATAATTAAGAGTAGAAACTCAGTTCTCCCAAAAGTGTTCATGTAACTCCTGGGTAATTTGAATTACTATTATCAAACATTGTTATGTCAAAAAAATCAATGTACATGTATTAAGTACCTGTACCGGTACAAGAAATGCATACCAGTACCGGTAAATAGCAATTGTCTATTATCTTGAAATATTTGCCACATTTTCCTACTTTTATTCTTTTATGTGAATTTATTTTTTGTCATCTAATGTTTTTAAAAGATTGGAAAAGTACCAGTATTAATTTGTTGTTGCTCTGTTCTAGTGCATCTGTCCATTTTTTAATGTTGCCATTTATAGAATCATTCAAAATGCGTTACAGAAACAAATTATTTTGGGGAATCATTTCATGTTATATAAATGTGTATAATTTTTGTTTTATATGCATTATCTTGGTGGGGAAAAAAATCAATTATCAAGTTCTACCGGTATTATAACTAAATGATAATATTTTGTCAAGATTTTATTCAAATAAGCAAAAATTACCTATACTTACTGTAATTTTGCACCCAACTTTGAGGGTGTGTATTATAATATATATACAGGTGCGTGCTTTACATGAGACTTTACGGTAGTCTTTTTAAAGTTTATAGTGTTTCATCCAAGATTTGAAATATCAATTAAAAACTAACTTTAATTTGGATATGGAACCACAAAATACACGAAATTCATAAAAACACGTAAGTGTATCCTTTCATATTAATTTTGTGTATTTTTTATAATAGAATACATTATGTAAAAGTTTTTAAATCTATATTCCATTGTTTTGTACTTTATTAATGTCAAACATTTTCACTTTAGTAATTTATAAACTTGCAACCTTTCATTGTCAATGGCTATTGCCTAATCAGTTTGTTTTGTGTGTTTGAGTGTTATTGTGTTTTGTCCATGCATGCTTTTTAATTTGCCTTATTTATGAATCATGTGAACAAAACTTTTAGAATGTTGTGCCCTGCACATCAGTTTATCAAATTCCAAAAATCTTATATATACAACTTTTTAATTTTTAGGTCACCTGAGTAAACTCAGGTGACCTATTGCTATCTGTTTTCGTCCGTCGTCGTGCGTCGTGCGTTAACAATTTACATTTTTAACTTCTTCTTAAAAACTACAAGGCCAATTGTTCCCATTTTTGGTGTGAAGCATCTCTATGGTAAGAGGAATGTAAATTGTGAAATTGGTGGCTCTACCACCCCCAGGGTGCCACAGGTGGGGCCAAATATGCAGAAAACAGCCTAATTTTCAGAAATCTTCTTCTCTACTCCCACACATGTGAGGAAAAAACTAAATGTATGGTTATGATGTCCATGAAGCCCTCTACCAAAATTGTGAAATTTATGGCCCCTGGGTCAGGGGTTCAGGCCCTAGGGTGGGGCCAATATGGCCATATAGTAAAAATGTATTAAATCGTAGAAAATCTTCTTCTCTACTCCCATAGATATTTGTTAAAAACTAAATGCATGGATATGATGTCCATGAAGCCCTTTACCAAAATTGTGAAATTTATGGTCTCTGGGTCAAGGGTTCAGGCTCTAGGGTGGGGCCAATTTGGCCATATAGTAAAAATGTATTAAATCTTAGAAAATCTTCTTCTCTACTCCCATAGATATTTGTTTAAAACTAAATGCATGGATATGATGTCCATGAAGCCCTCTACCAAAATTGTGAAATTTATGGTCCCTGGGTCAGGGGTTCAGGCTCAAGGGTGGGGCCAAAATGGCCATATAGTAAAAATGTATTATTTTTAGAAAATCGTCTTCTCTACTCCCATATATATTTGTGAAAAACTAAAGGCCTGGATATGATGTACATGAAGTCTTCTACCTAAATTTTGAAATTTATGACCCCTGGGACAGGTGTTTAGGCACTAGGGTGGGGCCAATATGGCCATATAGTAAAAATGTATTAAATCTTAGAAAATCTTCTTCTCTACTCCTGTATATATTTGTGAAAAACTCAAGGCATGGATATGATGTCCTTGTGTTAAGTGGCATCAAATAGTATGTAGGTCATGAGCCCCTTGGATGGTCCTGTCCCACCTCAAACAGGAAGTGCCAGAATATCTTGAAAACGGTTAATATCCCCACCCCTAAACCATATATATTCTTGTTCCCTGTGTTAAGGGCCATCAAATGGTATGAAGGTCATGGGCCCTGGGGCTGGTCCTGACCCCCTCTCAAACAGGAAGTGCACAAATATCTTGAAAACGGTTAATATCCCCACCTCTAAACCATATATATTCTTGTTCCTTGTGTTTAGGGCCATCAAATGGTATGTAGGTCATGGGCCTCAAGGGTGGTCCTGACCCCCCTCAAACAGGAAGGGCCCAAATATCTTGAAAACGATTAAGAACCCCACCCCTAAACCATATATATTCTTGTTCCTTGTGTCAAGGGGCATCAAATGGTATGTAGGTCATGGGCCCCGGGGATGGTCCTGACCCCCCTCAAACAGGAAGTGCACAAATAACTTGAAAACGGTTGAGATCCCCACCCCTAAACCATATATATTCTTGTTCCTTGTGTCAAGGGGCATCATATGGTATGTAGGTCATGGGCCCTGGGGGTGGTCCTGATATCCCCACCTCTAATATCTTGAAAACGGTTTAATAGTCCTTTTTGAAAGATTTCAGGCAGGGAGGTAGTCGTCATTACAAATTAAAAAATTTTCTTTTCCAGAATAAAACTTAAGTAAATGCATATATGAGACTCCTTGACAAGTTTGTGTATGGGTTATGCTACTCAGGTGACCGTCAAGGCCTATTGGCCTCTTGTTGGTTTTTAGGAAGGGGGGGGGAGAGAGAGAAGGTAGGGTTGCATTTTTATTTTACCGGTACATATGAAAAAAGATGTATTGAAGGATTAGAGATCCTAGAAGTCAGAATATATGATCAGACAATGGTTGAGGCTGTTAACTGATCAGTTTTATCAATGTAATTTGAGATATCAAATTAATGTTATAAATATCAAATTATATTTTAAATGTCTGCACATCTACATGTTTTTGGAGTTTTTATCCGTTATTAATGCAACTTGTTTCAGAGTTGTCCGTCTTTAGAGTACAGTAGCATGCATATTAAACTTTACATGTTCCAATGCAAGTTCAATTATAGGATACAAAATTTAGCGGATACACATATGCGGGTTTTTAGCACGTTGTTTGTCTGTGATATGATTTGATTTTACTTTTATCAATTAAAGAAAAGAAATTATACAACTTTGTTACTTGTGATCTGCACAAGGAAAGTGCATTAAATACAGGTACATGTAGAATTCAATTTACAATTAAAATGTATGAGAAAACTTAATTGGACCTTGTAGTATCAAAGATGGAGATTTGACAGTCACATTTCTATTTTGAAAAGCAAGCAAAAAAAGCCTTTGGGACAAGGATACTCAGTGATAAATTTGTACAAACCTTTGCAATGGGTTCTGGAGATAAGGCCAATGTTCCAAAAATTGCATGATCACCACACAAAACATTAACTTTTTTGGTCTTTGTTTTAGAGAAACTTGATGGAAAATGAGGCTCCTGGGCCTGCATGGTCATCTTGATGTAATGCATCCATTTAAATGTTAAGTAATCCCATGTTAGCGAGAGTTAATGAAGTGGCAATTAAATAGTGCATTTATCAATATAGCAAAGAGAATTTATTCAAACAGTTTTGAAAATACATGAATATAACTATCGGTAATATACTGATCTCTTAGGAATGACCCTTTGTTCAACTTTCTCTTCACTGCATCATGATATGAACGGGAACCAAATGTAATGGTTTTAGGGTACTTAATAGATAAAATGTTCTATTGTTAAAATGACGGATATCCTACGGACCCGGTTTTAATTGATGATTGTGACCTACGCAAAGACTGGTCACGGTAAGAAAATTCTTTCTAGGTACTTAATAGTCAATATCTCATTTATTAATCTTGACATGAGGACAAAGAACATGTTCAATGAAGAAGAGGAAAAATATTTGACAAATTGCTAAGGGAGGAATATGCTCATTGAATCGTAATAACATGAGTAGCAGTTTGTAAACAATTTAAGGGCATAGTCTTCTACAGGTTTTAAAGACATTTAACCAAATTATAAAATCCACAAGAAGGTTGGGATTACCGGTACCTGCCCATCATAAAGGTCTACATTGTATGTACACTGTATCTTGACATGAAAAGCATGGATAAATGTATGGTTTGGGAGGAACATCTCTACAGTATTGGTGTGGTGGACTTTATATTATTTATTTTTAAATTCAGAAATTTGCTTGTTATTAATATGCTCTCAGTCTGTTAGGTGCTAGGTGCCCAGGTTTTTACAAAGAACACATTTTAACAAAGCCCTTAGTACCCTAACTAACACCAACAACAGCCCCTTGGATCGTTGAGTATATTGTTTTATTAGATGCCCTTCTGCCTACCATTACATGTACTACATATACATGTACCTAGTTTGTCTGCACCATGTATGTGCCTTTGAGTATGGAAATTTTCTCTTTATTGAATCATTTTTTTTCATTTTTAAAAACCTATTTACGAAGAAAACAATGTTGTTTTACAACTAGCTTCAGAAACAGGTTGGCTATAACAAGTGGAGGACCTCTTGAATCTAACGTCATTTTATTTACTTGTCGATAAATCGAGTTTAATTTCAGATCAGTATCTAATTAGATACATGTATATGTTTAATTAAAATGAGTTGCCTTACCTCACATTGTATATATGAGGACATAGTATCTCTGGATTAGTAGGGTAATTATTTGCAAGGAAATAATAATTCACTCATTGCATGTTTTGTCATCTTTTATTTATCTTAGATTCTCTTAAATGTATATTGTACAATAGTTCAATCTTACTATGTGTACAAAGAGTAGAATTGTCAATGCCACTGCTTAGAATGTTGGCTGAAGTTACATTAGTAATCCTATTAAATTGTCTGAAATACATGTACGATACTCAATTATGAGGGAGAAAAATGACTTCTGTTTGAACATATGCTATATTCTAGTAAAAAAAAGAGAAAAATGAGAAGAGAACATAAAAAAGTTCAAGGCACTCAGCTTTGTTAGAAGGTAAACCACATCTCTTCAGTAATTGGCAAGTTTTGTGTACCTCCATAATGCGTTTCTCCGACATGTATATTCTCCAATCATTTGGAATTAACTGTTTTAGGAAATATTCAATACCCAGCCTGCAGCTCATGACTAAGTGGCATAGTTTTATCAAATGTCAAGTACATTTCACATGCACAATTTCTATGTAACAAATGACCAAATAAAAATCTGACAAAAACCATGAATGACGAAATGAAAATATTGAGATCAGCACAATGCTATGACATCCCCCTGCGTCCCCCTCTAAAGCCCCTGTTTCCCCTGTTCCCCCTTCCCCTCCCTCTTCCCCCTGAATTGTGATCATCAGGCCAGCCTCCTTGAGAACCACCACCACCTCCATTAAACCCACTGTTACGTGGTCCATTGTTAAAGTCACTATCGCCTGGTCCTTGGTTCCAATTTCTCTTGCGATTGAATGAGTCCTGTGGATTAAAATTTCCATCATTCCTGTTTCCACGGGCCCCTCCTCCCCCTCTTTCATTCCACCCTCCCCTACCTCTTCCTCTCCCACCCCTACCACCACCCATGTTTCCACTAAAGTTCTGATCATACATGGGTTCACTCTCCATGTTAAAGTTTCCGCTGCCTTGCTGTCCCCAGTTGTCTTGCACGTTATTGTCATTTCTCCACTGAGGCCCAGAGCCATCATTCCAATGTTCATCTTGGTCACCCCTGTTTTGGAATCTTCCACCTCTCCCACCACGGAAACTCTGTGGGTTTTTGTTGTCCTGTCGAAAGTCAACGTCAGTGCGATAGTCATTATCTCCTTGAAAATTCTCCTGACCACTGAAGTTGTCAGGTTGGTTTCTGTTTGGTCGCCACTGATTTCCCTGCATGTTGTTCATGGCTTGAAATGAATCTGGACCAAACTGTCCTCCTGATAGACAAAAAATAATATTCAATTAAATGCATATGAATATGTACAACATATTTTGATATCAGTTAAATATTTTTAGAATATCTGTACCTTGATTTCCTTGAAATCTTGGTGGATTATTCATTGGTCCAGGAGGACCCATATTTCTTTGGTCAGGACCTGGAAATGGCATGTTATTCATTCCTCCAAAATTCCCAGAATTCACATTTCCAAAATTTCCAGGTGGTGCATTCCTTCCACCAGGACCCATGTTACCTGGCATCATACTGCCAGAATTCATGTTATCATTCCTGAAGTTTGGACCCATGCTATTTGGAGGCATATTCATATTCCCTGGGGGAGCACTATTACCCATTCCATCTCTCTGTCGCATTGGTCCTTGGTTGAATTGGCCTCTCCCTTGATTTGCATCCCCAGGTGGTATGCTACCCTTTATCCCTGGCACAGGTCCTTGACCAGAGTTTGACCTGTTGTCAAAGTTAGTGTTTGGGGTCACCACCTCCTCACTGTACTCCTCTTCCTGCCAATCTTCATCCTCCCTCCTGAAAGGCACAAAAACAAATCAAGTTCTTTAAGTGTTTTGTAATTCTGTCGTGCATTGTTAAATTGGCTGGTATAAATCCAATGAAAAATCTTTCTGTCATTAGAATTTTTTCTCTTCTTTTTATCTACCCCCCCCCCCAATCCCCAATGGAGTTGTTTAGATATGTGATATACATGCATGCATTTGTATAACCTAAAGTACATGTATATTGATATATTATATTATATTATATATGTATATATAACTACTAGTACCCTGCCTTTTCTTATTTATAATTATATCGTCTTTCTTTGACTGTCATCAGTTATTTTAGATAAAGAAATAAATCATTTTCCAGGGTTGAAATGTAATCAGAAAGTAAAAGAAATAAGTACTGTTATATGTCACTTTACCTGTCTCGATCTTTTCCTCTGACACGCCTGTCCTTCCTGTTGTTGTTGTCCTTCTCCCAATCCTTATCTCGACGTCGTTTAGGGTCTTCTTTTTCTGCATTAGGTAACTTGTTGGTCATCCAAGCCCTCTCAAAGTCCCATGGAATGGGCTTAGCATAAGGGATCTTTTTGATGGGTATTTTTGGCTGTTCCTGTTGCTTGAAGAAGCTCTCATCAGCTGACCAGTCCAAACCAGGGATAGCTGGCAGATCATCCTCTTCTTCTTTTTCTGAAATTGTAAGAACAATAACTTAATCCACAGTAATCTACATGTACTTCCGCTTAACTAAATGCAGAATAAAATGAATTTTAAAATGCATTTGTGTGAAACACAAACATTGTGCAGGAACAAGTGCATCATTGAAGTACATTTTCTACATTAGTTTTAAAATTTCATCACTTGGTAAATTATTTAGATACTGTAAGTATTTTAATACCATGATGCTTAAATTTCATAATTTGTCACGAAGTCTAAGTGCATTGGTTTTAATTTCACACTTAGGAAAACGTACTTTCATATAACTTAAGACATCTACCATGAGGTAAAGAAAAGCATTCATAGTGAGTATACTTGCAAAAATAGTAAAATTTGAACCATCGTGTCAACTTCCAAATATAGAGTATCACAATAATATACATGTATGTACATGTACATGTACATGTATGCATATGTATAAGTTCACCTTCTTCATTGCTGGCTAAAACTGCTCCACTGGGAATTTGACCCATTCCTGGAATCAGTGGGCCAGCTGTGGCATCAGGATCTAAAAAAGAGAGAAAGCATGGAACTGTGTGTGAATGAGGGAATTGTAAGATTGGATAATGAACTTTCCCTGAAGGACTGCAATTTCTAGTTTAAAAATTTTGTTTACCTTGGTGTCATTTTACTGTCCCATAAGAGTAAAGACTACTGGAAAATTATACTTTGTACAAATTACTGAGTATAAAATTCTTTGTCCCAAGGTAAAAGAATTGTTCAAAAAATAAATATCAAGCATATCTGAAGTCCTCTTACCAAACTCAGCCAGTTCATGCTCCGAGCCTCCTGGTAATGTATTCAGGTTATATCTGTCTCTCATTCTGTCCCCTGGTCTGTTCCTTGTCCAAAATTTTCTGCAAACAAATCAAATTTTACACTCCATGAAAATAAAACAAATCAATGTGCTGTTTGTTTATTTATCCCTAAGATATTGCCTTTCATGCACAATATATCAGTCAGTAAAATGAAATTTTACGTCAAGTTGTCAGTACTTACGTGGAGTGGTCATTTGATCCAGTTGCCAAAATATGGCCCATTGGATGCCAGGCAAGACTCCACACCATTCCTTCATGGGCCTCTTCCATGGATCCAACCTCTCTATCAAGGCTACATAATAAAACAAATCACATACAGTTGAACCTGGATATTTCAAACATCAATATCTAAAATATCATGGATAATGTCAAAATCACTGCTTTTATTAACCAAATCCTTGGATATCAGGAAGTTTTTTCTTGGTCCCATTGAATTTGATATTATACAGCTTGACTGTAAATATATGTTTTTTCTAACATTCTCAATACTGCTTAATGATATCCCTTTTCCATTAATGGAGATGATTAAGATAATCTATACTAACCCCATGTTCCAGAACATTACCGCTCCATCTGATCCACCACTCACAAATAAACCCTCATGTATGGGATGCCAGGCTACAGCTGTAAACAAAGCATGCTGTGATCATCTGACCATTTACTTACAGTACAAATCTACAAAAATACTTGAACACAAAAGATTGCATGTCCTTTTGGCAATTTCATATATACATGTCCATACAAGAAATAGATTTGTTTTCTTCTGTAGTTAGTCATAATGAGGTTCATATTTGTACACCGATATATTCATATAAAAGTGTATGTGTACAAATAACTATCATAGAAATAACCATTGCACTGTCCTTTTACTGGGAACTGAGGGCATGCATGTATTTCAATACAAGTCAAAAAACTTTCATCAGTATGGTACAAATCCAAAGCATATAGAATATGAATTGAAGTACACTTGAAGTACTCTTATTTTGTTATCTTTATTTAAGCATTTAGCAACTTTTTGGGCAATACTAAATATAAATGGGATGACATCTATCTTCTGCATACGCAATGAACACAAGTATAAAATAGAAATTAACATTATGGTTTGCTTCTAAAAAAAAATGTTGAGCTTCAAGCGTATCTATCTCACCCATGTCAGCTTTATTAGGATATAATATAACCTACCAGTGGCTTCTTTCTTGTGGCCTTTGAATGTCTGAATTTCTTCTTTCATGTTACGGATATCAAACACTTTAAGCAGATGGTCTCTTGAAGCTGTCAGTAGCCAGTTTCCATTCTTGTTCCATTTCAGTTCCATGACAGTGGCTTTGTGAGCATGACTTAGAGGGTAAAATATTAATCATAAGCTATATTGCATTTCATTCCATTCTTATTCAGTGATACACTTTATGAGCTTTGATATTGTCATTTGTATCTCTAATTTTCACAGCTAAATTCTTTTAGTTTGGTATTTTTATAGGTCAGATAATCATTTAAAGATTGGATGAGAGGGAGAGAGAGAGAGAGAGAGAGAGAGAGGGGGGAGGGAGAGAAATGTCTTTATGAATAGATAAGCTGTACCAATCTCAAAATCATATCCAATGCTTATGAAGCT